>JARBSX010000014.1:36605000-36610000 GCA_030864215.1 Capsicum pubescens
GGTGCCTTGGTGCCATGGTGCCGCGGCGCCGTGGTGCCTTGGTGCCGCGGCGCCATGGTGCGATGGTGCCTTGGTTCCATAGTGCAACGGTGCCTTGGTGCCATGGTGCCACGGTGCCACGGTGCCATGGTGCCACGGTGCCTTGGTGCCATGGTTCCTTGCTGCCACGGTGCCATGGCGCCATGGCAGTGCCTTGGTGCCACGGTGCCGATTCACGGAATAAGTAAAATAACGTTAAAGGTAGTGGTATTTCACTTTCTCCTTTTGGCTCCCACTTATACTACACCTCTCAAGTCATTTCACAAAGTCGGAATAGAGTCAAGCTCAACAGGGTCTTCTTTCCCCGCTGATTCTTCCAAGCCCGTTCCCTTGGGTGTGGTTTCGCTGGATAGTAGACAGGGATAGTGGGAATCTCGTTAATCCATTCATGTGCGTCACTAATTAGATGACGAGGCATTTGGCTACCTTAAGCGAGTCACAGTTACTCCCGCCGTTTACCCGCGCTTGGTTGAATTTCTTCGCTTTGACATTCACAGCACTGGGCAGAAATCACATTGCGTGAGCATCCGTTGGGACCATCGCAATTCTTTGTTTTAATTAAACAGTCGGATTCCCCTTGTCCGTACAAGTTCTGAGTTGGCTGCTCGACGCGCGGGGAAGGCCCCCGAAGGAACCGTTCCCAATCCGTCCCCCGGCCGGCACGCGGCGACCCGCTCTCGCCGCGGGAGCAGCTCGAGCAGTCCACCGACAGCCGACGGGTTCGGGACTGGGACCCCCGTGCCCAGCCCTCAGGGCCAAGTCAGACGAACGATTTGCACGTCAGTATCGCTGCGGGCGTTCCACCATAGTTTCCTTTGGCTTTGCCCCGCTCAGGCACTGTTCACCATCTTTCGGGTCCCGACAGGTATGCTCGCAATCGAACACTTCTCAAAAGATCAAGGTCGGTCGGCGGTGCACCCCTCGGGGGGATCCCACCAATCAGCCTCCTTACGCCTTACGGGTTTACTCGCCCGTTGACTGGTACACATGTCAGAATCCTTGGTCCGTGTTTCAAGACGGGTCGAATGGGGAGCCGACAGGCCAGCGTCCGGAGCGCGCGCCGACCGAAGCAAGCCGAAGGCGCGCGCTGCCTGCCACAATCGAGCAGACGACATTCCACGAGCGTATCGAGAGCCCGGGCTTTGGCCGCCCCCCCTAATCCACGCTGGTCCACGCCCCGAGTCGATCGGCGGACCACCTCGTCGCCGTTCCACATCCGACCGGGGCGCATCGCCGGCCCCCATCCGCTTCCCTCCCAACAATTTCAAGCACTCTTTCACTCTCTTTTCAATGTCCTTTTCATCTTTCCCTCGCGGTACTTGTTCGCTATCGGTCCGTCGCCCGTATTTAGCCTTGGACGGAATTCACCGCCCGATTTGGGCTGCATTCCCAAACAACCCGACTCGTAGACAGCGCCTCGTGGTGCGATAGGGTCCGGACACAACGGGGCTCTCACCCTCTCTGGCGCCCACTTCCAGGGGACTTGGGCCCGGTCCGCCGCTGAAGACGCTTCTCCAGACTACAATTCGGACGACGGAGCCGCCCGATTCTAACTCTGGGCTGTTCCCGGTTCGCTCGCCGTTGCTAAGGGAATCGTTGTTATTTCTTTTCCTCCGCTTATTGATATGCTTAAACTCAACGGGTAATCCCGCCTGACCTAGGGTCGCGGTGGGAGAGCCTGAGCACGAAGGGGTCCTGAAGTCCGGACGCGCGACGGGCCGTAGCCGCGACGACGAAGAGAGTTGAGTTACAACCACCACTTGCCGCGACGTCCGTCGACGTGGGCTCGCGTTTAGGCCAGCCGCGAGCTCGAGGCGCACGGGAGGCCAGTATTCGCCCCGCGACGACAGCGCGTCCCGTGATTGAGGCGCGATGCGAGGGGGGCGACGCGATGCTTGATTCCCAGGCAGACGTGCACTCGGCCTAGTGGCTTCGGGCGCAACTTGCGTTGAAAGTGTCGACGGTTCATGGGATTCTGCAATTCACACCAAGTATCGCATTTCGCTGCGTTCTTCATCGATGCGAGAGCAGAGATATCCGTTGCCGAGAGTCGTTTTTGTTTACAGAAGAAGCACATGTCCCCCCAACGCACGCCGCGGATAGGGCGCGAGGGGCAGGCTATCGATTTGAGTACTCCTTGGCGATTTCCGCGCCGAGGTTCGTTGGTCGCCCGGAGCGCGCGCCGGGGTCGGCGGGGAGGCGCCCGTGCGGAGTGCCGGAGCACCCCACCCGCGCGGACTCCCCGGTTGTTAAACACGTTCGCGGGGTCGTTCTGCAGTGCCGGTTTCGACAATGATCCTTCCGCAGGTTCACCTACGGAAACCTTGTTACGACTTCTCCTTCCTCTAAATGATAAGGTTCAATTGACTTCTCGCGACGTCGCGGGCAGTGAAGCGCCCACGTCGCCGCGATCCGATCATTTCACCGGATCATTCAATCGGTAGGAGCGACGGGCGGTGTGTACAAAGGGCAGGGACGTAGTCAACGCGAGCTGATGACTCGCGCTTACTAGGAATTCCTCGTTGAAGACCGACAATTGCAATGATCTATCCCCATCATGCTGAAATTTCAAAGATTACCCGGGCCTGCAGCGCCTGGAGCTTGCCCCGAGAGCAGTATCCTGGACTCGCCGCTCGCACAGAAGCACCGCCTCGTCCGAAATCAAGTTCCAGCAGCCCCGTCGTGGACGACGCCACCGATAACCGACACGAGCGCACAATGAAGCGCGGTCGACGTTGCTACACGGGCACGGACGGCTCTCACGGGCTAGCCATGCATGCTGTCATGCGCCCACGCTGCACGCCGACATGGCCACTGAGTGCCTATGCCAGCTAGCGACAGTCGCCTTGAAGTGCCTTCAACACCTCTACCCCCCTTATATATGCTTAAAAAAAAACCCAAGTGACAGGAGTAGACATGATTTCGCCAGAGAATCATTCCAGACATATGCGGATCCGAACTGCACGTTTTGGTGTGAGACGGAGCCTTTGCACTCACAAAAAGGTCGCGTAATTTGTAAATGATAATTTTCGTTGAGAAATTTCATTTTTTTCAAATATCATTTATCAAAATTCAAAAAATAAGTAAAAATAAATCAAAAATAGAAAAAATATTTATAAGAATATGAAAAAATTAGGAAAATATTCCCAGCGCGCGCTTCCTTCCACAATCGAGGAGACGACGTTCCACGAGCGTATCGAGAGCCCGGGCTTTGGCCGCCCCCCTAATCCACGCTGGTCCACGCCCCGAGTCGATCGGCGGACCGCCTCGTCGCCGTTCCACATCCGACCGGGGCGCATCGCCGGCACCCATCCGCTTCCCTCCCGACAATTTCAAGCACTCTTTCACTCTCTTTTCAGTGTCCTTTTCATCTTTCCCTCGCGGTACTTGTTCGCTATCGGTCCGTCGCCCGTATTTAACCTTGGACGGAATTCACCGCCCGATTTGGGCTGCATTCCCAAACAACCCGGCTCGTAGACAGCGCCTCGTGGTGCGATAGGGTCCGGACACAACGGGGCTCTCACCCTCTCTGGCGCCCACTTCCAGGGGACTTGGGCCCGGTCCGCCACTGAAGACGCTTCTCCAGACTACAATTCGGACGACGGAGCCGCCCGATTTTAAGTCTGGGTTGTTCCCGGTTCGCTCGCCGTTGCTAAGGGAATCGTTGTTAGTTTCTTTTTCTCCGCTTATTGATATGTTTAAACTCAGCGGGTAATCCCGCCTGACATGGGGTCGCGGTGGGAGCGCCTGAGCGCGAAGGGGTCCTGAAGTCCGGACGCGCGACGGGCCGTAGCCGCGACGACGAAGAGAGTTGAGTTACAACCACCACTTGCCGCGACGTCCGTCGACGTGGGCTCGCGTTTAGGCCAGCCGCGAGCTCGAGGCGCACGGGAGGCCAGTATTCGCCCCGCGACGACAGCGCGTCCCGTGATTGAGGCGCGATGCGAGGGGGGCGACGCGATGCGTGACGCCCAGGCAGACGTGCACTCAGCCTAGTGGCTTCGGGCGCAACTTGCGTTGAAAGATTCTACGGTTCACGGGATTCTGCAATTCACACCAAGTATCGCATTTCCCTGCGTTCTTCATCGATGCGAGAGCTGAGATATCCGTTGCCGAGAGTCGTTTTCTTTTACAGAAGAAGCACAGGTCCCCCCAACGCACGTCGCGGACGGGGCGCAAGGGGCAGGCTATCGATTTGTGTACTCCTTGGCGCTTTCCGCGCCGAGGTTCGTTGGTCGCCCAGAGCGCGCGCCGGGGCCGGGAGGGAGGCGCCCGTGCAGAGTGCCGGAGCACCCCGCCCGCGCGGACTCCCCGTTGTTAAACACGTTCGCGGGATCGTTCTGTTGTGCCGGTTTCGACAATGATCCTTCCGCAGGTTCACCTACGGAAACCTTGTTACGACTTCTCCTTCCTCTAAATGATAAGGTTCAATTGACTTCTCGCGACGTCGCGGGCAGTGAAGCGCCCACGTCGCCGCGATCCGATCATTTCACCGGATCATTCAATCGGTAGGAGCGACGGGCGGTGTGTACAAAGGGCAGGGACGTAGTCAACGCGAGCTGATGACTCGCGCTTACTAGGAATTCCTCGTTGAAGACCGACAATTGCAATGATCTATCCCCATCATGCTGAAATTTCAAAGATTACCCGGGCCTGCAGCGCCTGGAGCTTGCCCCGAGAGCAGCATCCTGGACTCGCCGCTCGCACAGAAGCACCGCCTCGTCCGAAATCAAGTTCCAGCAGCCCCGTCGTGGACGACGCCACCGATAACCGACACGAGCGCACAATGAAGCGCGGTCGACGTTGCTACACGGGCACGGACGGCTCTCACGGGCTAGCCATGCATGCTGTCATGCGCCCACGCTGCACGCCGACATGGCCACTGAGTGCCTATGCCAGCTAGCGACAGTCGCCTTGAAGTGCCTTCAACACCTCTACCCCCCTTATATATGCTTAAAAAA
>JARBSX010000014.1:36637500-36650000 GCA_030864215.1 Capsicum pubescens
AAATAAAAAATTAGAGAGGATATGTAGCAAAATGAGTATGCAACGGTGAAGAAGATGGATGAACGTCAGGAAAATATTAGGATGATCGAACGTAGGTTTATGCTCCTTTGATTTTGGCACGGTGCGTTGGTGCGTTGGTGCGTTGGTGCCTTGGTGCCATGGTGCCTTGCTGCCACGGTGCCTTGGTGCCATGGTGCCGCGGCGCCGTGGTGCCTTGGTGCCTTGGCGCCATGGTGCGATGGTGCCTTGGTGCCATGGTGCAACGGTGCCTTGGTGCCATGGTGCCACGGTGCCATGGTGCCATGGTGCCTTGGTGCCATGGTTCCTTGCTGCCACGGTGCCATGGCGCCATGGCAGTGCCTTGGTGCCACGGTGCCGATTCACGGAATAAGTAAAATAACGTTAAAGGTAGTGGTATTTCACTTTCGCCTTTTGGCTACCACTTATACTACACCTCTCAAGTCATTTCACAAAGTCGGAATAGAGTGAAGTTCAACAGGGTCTTCTTTCCCCGCTGATTCTGCCAAGCCCGTTCACTTGGGTGTGGTTTCGCTGGATAGTAGACAGGGACAGAGGGAATCTCGTTAATCCATTCATGTGCGTCACTAATTAGATGACGAGGCATTTGGCTACCTTAAGCGAGTCACAGTTACTCCCGCCGTTTACCCGCGCTTGGTTGAATTTCTTCACTTTGACATTCACAGCACTGGGCAGAAATCACATTGCGTGAGCATCCATTGGGACCATCGCAATTCTTTGTTTTAATTAAACAGTCGGATTCCCCTTGTCCGTACAAGTTCTGAGTTGGCTTCTCGACGCGCGGGGAAGGCCCCCGAAGGAACCGTTCCCAGTCCGTCCCCCGGCCGGCACGCGGCGACTCGCTCTCGCCGCGGGAGCAGCTCGAGCAGTCCACCGACAGCCGACGGGTTCGGGACTGGGACCCCCGTGCCCAGCCCTCTGGGCCAAGTCAGACGAAAAATTTGCACGTCAGTATCGCTGCGGGCGTTCCACCAGAGTTTCTTTTGGCTTCGCCCCGCTCAGGCACTGTTCACCATCTTTCGGGTCCCGACAGGTATGCTCGTAATCGAACCCTTCTCAGAAGATCAAGGTCGGTCGGCGGTGCACCCCTCGGGGGGATCCCACCAATCAGCTTCCTTGCGCCTTACGGGTTTACTCGCCCGTTGACTGGTACACATGTCAGAATCATTGGTCCGTGTTTCAAGACATGTCGAATGGGGAGCCGACAGGCCAGCGTCCGGAGCGCGCGCCGACCGAAGCACGCCGAAGGCGCGTGCTGCCTGCCACAATCGAGGAGACGACATTCCACGAGCGTATCGAGAGCCCGGGCTTTGGCCGTCCCCCCTAATCCACGCTGGTCCACGCCCCGATTTGATCGGCGGACCACCTCGTCGCCGTTCAACATCCGACCGGGGCGCATCGCCGGCCCCCATCCGCTTCCCTCCCGACAATTTCAAGCACTCTTTCACTCTCTTTTCAATGTCCTTTTCAACTTTCCCTCGCGGTACTTGTTCGCTATCGGTCTGTCGCCCGTATTTAGCCTTGGACGGAATTCACCGCCCGATTTGGGCTGCATTCCCAAACAACCCGACTCGTAGACAGCGCCTCGTGGTGCGACAGGGTCCGGACACAACGGGGCTCTCACCCTCTCTGGCGCCCACTTCCAGGGGACTTGGGCCCGGTCCGCCGCTGAAGACGCTTCTCCAGACTACAAATCGGACGACGGAGCAGCCCGATTCTAAGTCTAGGCTGTTCCCGGTTCGCTCACCATTGCTAAGGGAATCGTTGTTAGTTTCTTTTCCTCCGCTTATTGATATGCTTAAACTCAGCGGGTAATCCCGCCTGACCTGGGGTCGCGGTGGGAGCGCCTGAGCGCGAAGGGGTCCTGAAGTCTGGACGCGCGACGGGCCGTAGCCGCGACGACGAAGAGAGTTGAGTTACAACCACCACTTGCCACGACGTCCGTCGACGTGGGCTCGCGTTTAGGCCAGCCGCGAGCTCGAGGCGCACGGGAGGCCAGTATTCGCCCCGCGACGACAGCGCGTCCCGTGATTGAGGAGCGATGCGAGGGGGGCGACGCGATGCGTGACGCCCAGGCAGACGTGCACTCGGCCTAGTGGCTTCGGGCGCAACTTGCGTTGAAAGAGTCGACGGTTCACGGGATTTTGCAATTCACAACAAGTATCGCATTTCGCTGCGTTCTTCATCGATGCGAGAGTTGAGATATCCGTTGCCGAGAGTCGTTTTTGTTTACAGAAGAAGCACAGGTCCCCCCAACGCACGCCGCGGGCGGGGCGCGAGGGGCAGGCTATCGATTTGAGTACTCCTTGGCGCTTTCCGCGCCGAGGTTCGTTGGTCGCCCGGAGCGCGCGCCGGGGCCGGGGGGGAGGCGCCCGTGCGGAGTGCCAGAGCACCCCGCCCGCGCGGACTCCCCGGTTGTTAAACACGTTCGCGGGGTCCTTCTGCTGTGCCGGTTTCGACAATGATCCTTCCGCAGGTTCACCTACGGAAACCTTGTTACGACTTCTCCTTCCTCTAAATGATAAGGTTCAATTGACTTCTCGCGACGTCACGGGCAGGGAAGCGCCCACGTCGCCGTGATCCGAACATTTCACCGGATCATTCAATCGGTAGGAGCGACGGGCGGTGTGTACAAAGGGCAGGGACGTAGTCAACGCGAGCTGATGACTCGCGCTTACTAGGAATTCCTCGTTGAAGACCAACAATTGCAATGATCTATCCCCATCACGCTGAAATTTCAAAGATTACCCGGGCCTGCAGCGCCTGGAGCTTGCCCCGAGAGCAGCATCCTGGACTCGCCGCTTGCACAGAAGCACCGCCTCGTCCGAAATCAAGTGCCAGCAGCCCCGTCGTGGACGACGCCACCGATAACCGACACGAGCGTACAATGAAGCGCGGTCGACGTTGCTGCACGGGCACGGACGGCTCGCACGGGCTAGCCATGCATGCTGCCATGCGCCCACGCTGCACGCCGACATGGCCACTGAGCGCCTATGCCAGCTAGCGACAGTTGCCTTGAAGTGCCTTCAACACCTCTACCCCCCTTATATATGCCTAAAAAAAAACCCAAGTGACAGGAGTAGACATGATTTCGCCAGAGAATCATTCCAGACATATGCGGATCCGAACTGCACGTTTTGGTGTGAGACGGAGCCTTTGCACTCACAAAAAGGTCGCGTAATTTGTAAATGATAATTTTCGTTGAGAAATTTCTTTTTTTTCAAATATCATTTATCAAAATTTAAAAAATAAGTAAAAATAAATCAAAAATAGAAAAAATATTTATAAAAATATGAAAAATTAGGAAAATTTTCCCAGCGCATGAACTAACCTTAAACCAACAATCGAGTGCATATTTGTACGTATAACGTAACGATATGAAGTATTTAAATTGAAGGATATTAAATGAAAATTTGAAAAGAATATAAAAATAACGTGGGGACATTAGGAAAATCGCCCAGAATGCAACAGATAAGTAACAACCCCAAAATAGGCATATAAGAATGAAGTAACCTTAAACCAACAATTGAGTGCATATTTGTACGAATAACGAAACGATACAAAATATTTAAATTTAAGGCTATTAAATAAATATTTGGAAAAAAGGCGACGGGACATTAAGAAGAACTGCCACAACATATGAGGTAACATTGAAATATATATAAAATAAAAAATTAGAGAGGATATGTAGCAAAATGAGTATGCAACGGTGAGGAAGATGGATGAACGTCAGGAAAATATTAGGATGATCGAACGTAGGTTTATGCTCCTTTGATTTTGGCACGGTGCGTTGGTGCGTTGGTGCCTTGGTGCCATGGTGCCTTGCTGCCACGGTGCCTTGGTGCCATGGTGCCGCGGCGCCGTGGTGCCTTGGTGCCTTGGCGCCATGGTGCGATGGTGCCTTGGTGCCATGGTGCAACGGTGCCTTGGTGCCATGGTGCCACGGTGCCATGGTGCCACGGTGCCTTGGTGCCATGGTTCCTTGCTGCCACGGTGCCATGGCGCCATGGCAGTGCCTTGATGCCACGGTGCCGATTCACGGAATAAGTAAAATAACGTTAAAGGTAGTGGTATTTCACTTTCGCCTTTTGGCTCCCTCTTATACTACACCTCTCAAGTCATTTCACAAAGTCGGAATAGAGTCAAGCTCAACAGGGTCTTCTTTCCCCGCTGATTCTGCCAAGCCCGTTCACTTGGGTGTGGTTTCGCTGGATAGTAGACAGGGACAGTGGGAATCTCGTTAATCCATTCATGCGCGTCACTAATTAGATGATGAGGCATTTGGCTACCTTAAGCGAGTCACAGTTACTCCCGCCGTTTACCCGCGCTTGGTTGAATTTCTTCACTTTGACATTCACAGCACTGGGCAGAAATCACATTGCGTGAGCATCCGTTGGGACCATCGCAATTCTTTGTTTTAATTAAACAGTTGGATTCCCCTTGTCCGTACAAGTTCTGAGTTGGCTGCTCGACGCGCGGGGAAGGCCCCCGAAGGAACCGTTCCCAGTCCATCCCCCGGGCGGCACGCGGCGACCCGCTCTCGCCGTGGGAGCAGCTCGAGCAGTCCACCGACAGCCGACGGGTTCGGGACTGGGACCCCCGTGCCCAGCCCTCAGGGCCAAGTCAGACGAACAATTTGCACGGCAGTATCGCTGCGGGCGTTCCACCAGAGTTTCCTTTGGCTTCGCCCCGCTCAGGCACTGTTCACCATCTTTCGGGTCCCGACAGGTATGCTCCCAATCGAACCCTTCTCAGAAGATCAAGGTCGGTCGGCGGTGCACCCCTCGGGGGGATCCCACCAATCAGCTTCCTTGCGCCTTACGGGATTACTCGCTCGTTGACTGGTACACATGTCAGAATCCTTGGTCCGTGTTTCAAGACGGGTCGAATGGGGAGCCGACAGGCCAGCGTCCAGAGCGCGCGCCGACCGAAGCACGCCGAAGGCGCGTGCTGCCTGCCACAATCGAGGAGACGACATTCCACGAGCGTATCGAGAGCCCGGGCTTTGGCCGCCCCCCCTAATCCACGCTGGTCCACGCCCCGATTTGATCGGCGGACCACCTCGTCGCCGTTCAACATCCGACCGGGGCGCATCGCCGGACCCCATTCGCTTCCCTCCCGACAATTTCAAGCACTCTTTCACTCTCTTTTCAATGTCCTTTTCAACTTTCCCTCGCGGTACTTGTTCGCTATCGGTCTGTCGCCCGTATTTAGCCTTGGACGGAATTCACCGCCCGATTTGGGCTGCATTCCCAAACAACCCGACTCGTAGACAGCGCCTCATGGTGCGACAGGGTCCGGACACAACGGGGCTCTCACCCTCTCTGGCGCCCACTTCCAGGGGACTTGGGCCCGGTCCGCCGCTGAAGACGCTTCTCCACACTACAATTCGGACGACGGAGCCGCCCGATTCTAAGTCTGGGCTATTCCCGGTTCGCTCGCCGTTGCTAAGGGAATCGTTGTTAGTTTCTTTTCCTCCGCTTATTGATATGCTTAAACTCAGCGGGTAATCCCGCCTGACCTGGGGTCGCGGTGGGAGCTCTTGAGCGCGAAGGGGTCCTGAAGTCCGGACGCGCGACGGGTCGTAGCCGCGACGACGAAGAGAGTTGAGCTACAAACACCACTTGCCTCGACGTCCGTCGACGTGGGCTCGCGTTTAGGCCAGCCGCGAGCTCGAGGCGCACGAGAGGCCAGTATTCGCCCAGCGACGACAGCGCATCCCGTGAATGAGGCGCGATGCGAGGGGGGCGACGCGATGCGTGACGCCCAGGCAGACGTGCACTCGGCCTAGTGGCTTCGGGCACAACTTGCGTTGAAAGAGTCGACGGTTCACGGGATTCTGCAATTCACACCAAGTATCGCATTTCGCTGCGTTCTTCATATATGCGAGAGCTGAGATATCCGTTGCCGAGAGTCGTTTTTGTTTACAGAAGAAGCACAGGTCCCCCCAACGCACGCCGCGAACGGGGCGCGAGGGGCAGGCTATCGATTTGAGTACTCCTTGGCGCTTTCCGCGCCGAGGTTCGTTGGTCGCCCGGAGCGCGCGCCGGGGCCGGCGGGGAGGCGCCCATGCGGAGTGCCAGAGCACCCCGCCCGCGCGGACTCCCCGGTTGTTAAACACGTTCCTGGGGTCGTTCTGCTGTGCCGGTTTCGACAATGATCCTTCCGCAGGTTCACCTACGGAAACCTTGTTACGACTTCTCCTTCCTCTAAATGATAAGGTTCAATTGACTTCTCGCGACGTCGCGGGCAGCGAAGCGCCCACGTTGCCGCGATCCGAACATTTCACCGGATCATTCAATCGGTAGGAGCGACGGGCGGTGTGTACAAAGGGCAGGGACGTAGTCAACGCGAGCTGATGACTCGCGCTTACTAGGAATTCCTCATTGAAGACCAACAATTGCAATGATCTATCCCCATCACGCTGAAATTTCAAAGATTACCCGGGCCTGCAGCGCCTGGAGCTTGCCCCGAGAGCAGCATCCAGGACTCGCCGCTCGCACAGAAGCACCGCCTCGTCCGAAATCAAGTGCCAGCAGCCCCGTCGTGGACGACGCCACCGATAACCGACACGAGCGCACAATGAAGCGCGGTCGTCGTTGCTGCACAGGCACGGACGGCTCGCACGGGCTAGCCATGCATGCTGCCATGCGCCCACGCTGCACGCCGACATGGCCACTGAGCTCCTATGCCAGCTAGAGACAGTCGCCTTGAAGTGCCTTCAACACCTCTACCCCCATTATATATGCTTAAAAAAAACCCAAGTGACAGGAGTAGACATGATTTCGCCAGAGAATCATTCCAGACATATGCGGATCCGAACTGCACGTTTTGGTGTGAGACGGAGCCTTTGCACTCACAAAAAGGTCGCGTAATTTGTAAATGATAATTTTCGTTGAGAAATTTCTTTTTTTTTCAAATATCATTTATCAAAATTCAAAAAATAAGTAAAAATAAATCAAAAATAGAAAAAATATTTATAAAAATATGAAAAAATTAGGAAAATATTTCCAGCGCATGAACTAACCTTAAACCAACAATCGAGTGCATATTTGTACGTATAACGTAACGATATGAAGTATTTAAATTGTAGGATATTAAATGAAAATTTGAAAAGAATATAAAAATAACGTGGGGACATTAGGAAAATCGCCCAGAATGCAACAGATAAGTAACAACCCCAAAATAGGCATATAAGAATGAAGTAACCTTAAACCAACAATTGAGTGCATATTTGTACGAATAACGAAACGATACAAAATATTTAAATTTAAGGCTATTAAATAAAAATTTGGAAAAAAGGCGACGGGACATTACGAAGAACTGCCACAACATATGAGGTAACATTGAAATATATATAAAATAAAAAATTAGAGAGGATATGTAGCAAAATGAGTATGCAACGGTGAAGAAGATGGATGAACGTCAGGAAAATATTAGGATGATCGAACGTAGGTTTATGCTCCTTTGATTTTGGCACGGTGCGTTGGTGCGTTGGTGCGTTGGTGCCTTGGTGCCATGGTGCCTTGCTGCCACGGTGCCTTGGTGCCATGGTGCCGCGGCGCCGTGGTGCCTTGGTGCCTTGGCGCCATGGTGCGATGGTGCCTTGGTGCCATGGTGCAACGGTGCCTTGGTGCCATGGTGCCACGGTGCCATGGTGCCATGGTGCCTTGGTGCCATGGTTCCTTGCTGCCACGGTGCCATGGCGCCATGGCAGTGCCTTGGTGCCACGGTACCGATTCACGGAATAAGTAAAATAACGTTAAAGGTAGTGGTATTTCACTTTCGCCTTTTGGCTACCACTTATACTACACCTCTCAAGTCATTTCACAAAGTCGGAATAGAGTGAAGCTCAACAGGGTCTTCTTTCCCCGCTGATTCTGCCAAGCCCGTTCACTTGGGTGTGGTTTCGCTGGATAGTAGACAGGGACAGAGGGAATCTCGTTAATCCATTCATGTGCGTCACTAATTAGATGACGAGGCATTTGGCTACCTTAAGCGAGTCACAGTTACTCCCGCCGTTTACCCGCGCTTGGTTGAATTTCTTCACTTTGACATTCACAGCACTGGGCAGAAATCACATTGCGTGAGCATCCATTGGGACCATCGCAATTCTTTGTTTTAATTAAACAGTCGGATTCCCCTTGTCCGTACAAGTTCTGAGTTGGCTTCTCGACGCGCGGGGAAGGCCCCCGAAGGAACCGTTCCCAGTCCGTCCCCCGGCCGGCACGCGGCGACCCGCTCTCGCCGCGGGAGCAGCTCGAGCAGTCCACCGACAGCCGACGGGTTCGGGACTGGGACCCCCGTGCCCAGCCCTCTGGGCCAAGTCAGACGAAAAATTTGCACGTCAGTATCGCTGCGGGCGTTCCACCAGAGTTTCCTTTGGCTTCGCCCCGCTCAGGCACTGTTCACCATCTTTCGGGTCCCGACAGGTATGCTCGTAATCGAACCCTTCTCAGAAGATCAAGGTCGGTCGGCGGTGCACCCCTCGGGGGGATCCCACCAATCAGCTTCCTTGCGCCTTACGGGTTTACTCGCCCGTTGACTGGTACACATGTCAGAATCATTGGTCCGTGTTTCAAGACATGTCGAATGGGGAGCCGACAGGCCAGCGTCCGGAGCGCGCGCCGACCGAAGCACGCCGAAGGCGCGTGCTGCCTGCCACAATCGAGGAGACGACATTCCACGAGCGTATCGAGAGCCCGGGCTTTGGCCGTCCCCCCTAATCCACGCTGGTCCACGCCCCGATTTGATCGGCGGACCACCTCGTCGCCGTTCAACATCCGACCGGGGCGCATCGCCGGCCCCCATCCGCTTCCCTCCCGACAATTTCAAGCACTCTTTCACTCTCTTTTCAATGTCCTTTTCAACTTTCCCTCGCGGTACTTGTTCGCTATCGGTCTGTCGCCCGTATTTAGCCTTGGACGGAATTCACCGCCCGATTTGGGCTGCATTCCCAAACAACCCGACTCGTAGACAGCGCCTCGTGGTGCGACAGGGTCCGGACACAACGGGGCTCTCACCCTCTCTGGCGCCCACTTCCAGGGGACTTGGGCCCGGTCCGCCGCTGAAGACGCTTCTCCAGACTACAAATCGGACGACGGAGCAGCCCGATTCTAAGTCTGGGCTGTTCCCGGTTCGCTCGCCATTGCTAAGGGAATCGTTGTTAGTTTCTTTTCCTCCGCTTATTGATATGCTTAAACTCAGCGGGTAATCCCGCCTGACCTGGGGTCACGGTGGGAGCGCCTGAGCGCGAAGGGGTCCTGAAGTCTGGACGCGCGACGGGCCGTAGCCGCGACGACGAAGAGAGTTGAGTTACAACCACCACTTGCCGCGACGTCCGTCGACGTGGGCTCGCGTTTAGGCCAGCCGCGAGCTCGAGGCGCACGGGAGGCCAGTATTCGCCCCGCGACGACAGCGCGTCCCGTGATTGAGGAGCGATGCGAGGGGGGCGACGCGATGCGTGACGCCCAGGCAGACGTGCACTCGGCCTAGTGGCTTCGGGCGCAACTTGCGTTGAAAGAGTCGACGGTTCACGGGATTCTGCAATTCACAACAAGTATCGCATTTCGCTGCGTTCTTCATCGATGCGAGAGTTGAGATATCCGTTGCCGAGAGTCGTTTTTGTTTACAGAAGAAGCACAGGTCCCCCCAACGCACGCCGCGGGCGGGGCGCGAGGGGCAGGCTATCGATTTGAGTACTCCTTGGCGCTTTCCGCGCCGAGGTTCGTTGGTCGCCCGGAGCACGCGCCGGGGCCGGGGGGGAGGCGCCCGTGCGGAGTGCCAGAGCACCCCGCCCGCGCGGACTCCCCGGTTGTTAAACACGTTCGCGGGGTCGTTCTGCTGTGCCGGTTTCGACAATGATCCTTCCGCAGGTTCACCTACGGAAACCTTGTTACGACTTCTCCTTCCTCTAAATGATAAGGTTCAATTGACTTCTCGCGACGTCACGGGCAGGGAAGCGCCCACGTCGCCGTGATCCGAACATTTCACCGGATCATTCAATCGGTAGGAGCGACGGGCGGTGTGTACAAAGGGCAGGGACGTAGTCAACGCGAGCTGATGACTCGCGCTTACTAGGAATTCCTCGTTGAAGACCAACAATTGCAATGATCTATCCCCATCACGCTGAAATTTCAAAGATTACCCGGGCCTGCAGCGCCTGGAGCTTGCCCCGAGAGCAGCATCCTGGACTCGCCGCTTGCACAGAAGCACCGCCTCGTCCGAAATCAAGTGCCAGCAGCCCCGTCGTGGACGACGCCACCGATAACCGACACGAGCGTACAATGAAGCGCGGTCGACGTTGCTGCACGGGCACGGACGGCTCGCACGGGCTAGCCATGCATGCTGCCATGCGCCCACGCTGCACGCCGACATGGCCACTGAGCGCCTATGCCAGCTAGCGACAGTTGCCTTGAAGTGCCTTCAACACCTCTACCCCCCTTATATATGCCTAAAAAAAAACCCAAGTGACAGGAGTAGACATGATTTCGCCAGAGAATCATTCCAGACATATGCGGATCCGAACTGCACGTTTTGGTGTGAGACGGAGCCTTTGCACTCACAAAAAGGTCGCGTAATTTGTAAATGATAATTTTCGTTGAGAAATTTCTTTTTTTTCAAATATCATTTATTAAAATTTAAAAAATAAGTAAAAATAAATCAAAAATAGAAAAAATATTTATAAAAATATGAAAAATTAGGAAAATTTTCCCAGCGCATGAACTAACCTTAAACCAACAATCGAGTGCATATTTGTACGTATAACGTAACGATATGAAGTATTTAAATTGAAGGATATTAAATGAAAATTTGAAAAGAATATAAAAATAACGTGGGGACATTAGGAAAATCGCCCAGAATGCAACAGATAAGTAACAACCCCAAAATAGGCATATAAGAATGAAGTAACCTTAAACCAACAATTGAGTGCATATTTGTACGAATAACGAAACGATAAAAAATATTTAAATTTAAGGCTATTAAATAAATATTTGGAAAAAAGGCGACGGGACATTAAGAAGAACTGCCACAACATATGAGGTAACATTGAAATATATATAAAATAAAAAATTAGAGAGGATATGTAGCAAAATGAGTATGCAACGGTGAGGAAGATGGATGAACGTCAGGAAAATATTAGGATGATCGAACGTAGGTTTATGCTCCTTTGATTTTGGCACGGTGCGTTGGTGCGTTGGTGCCTTGGTGCCATGGTGCCTTGCTGCCACGGTGCCTTGGTGCCATGGTGCCGCGGCGCCGTGGTGCCTTGGTGCCTTGGCGCCATGGTGCGATGGTGCCTTGGTGCCATGGTGCAACGGTGCCTTGGTGCCATGGTGCCACGGTGCCATGGTGCCACGGTGCCTTGGTGCCATGGTTCCTTGCTGCCACGGTGCCATGGCGCCATGGCAGTGCCTTGATGCCACGGTGCCGATTCACGGAATAAGTAAAATAACGTTAAAGGTAGTGGTATTTCACTTTCGCCTTTTGGCTCCCTCTTATACTACACCTCTCAAGTCATTTCACAAAGTCGGAATAGAGTCAAGCTCAACAGGGTCTTCTTTCCCCGCTGATTCTGCCAAGCCCGTTCACTTGGGTGTGGTTTTGCTGGATAGTAGACAGGGACAGTGGGAATCTCGTTAATCCATTCATGCGCGTCAGTATCGCTGCGGGCGTTCCACCAGAGTTTCCTTTGGCTTCGCCCCGCTCAGGCACTGTTCACCATCTTTCGGGTCCCGACAGGTATGCTCGCAATCGAACCCTTCTCAGAAGATCAAGGTCGGTCGGCGGTGCACCCCTCGGGGGGATCCCACCAATCAGCTTCCTTGCGCCTTACGGGTTTACTCGCCCGTTGACTGGTACACATGTCAGAATCCTTGGTCCGTGTTTCAAGACGGGTCGAATGGGGAGCCGACAGGCCAGCGTCCGGAGCGCGCGCTGCCTGCCACAATCGAGGAGACGACGTTCCACGAGCGTATCGAGAGCCCGGGCTTTGGCCGCCCCCCTAATCCACGCTGGTCCACGCCCCGAGTCGATCGGCGGACCGCCTCGTCGCCGTTCCACATCCGACCGGGGCGCATCGCCGGCCCCCATCCGCTTCCCTCCCAACAATTTCAAGCACTCTTTCACTCTCTTTTCAATGTCCTTTTCATCTTTCCCTCGCGGTACTTGTTCGCTATCGGTCCATCGCCCGTATTTAGCCTTGGACGGAATTCACCGCCCGATTTGGGCTGCATTCCCAAACAACCCGACTCGTAGACAGCGCCTCGTGGTGCGACAGGGTCCGGACACAACGGGTCTCTCACCCTCTCTGGCGCCCACTTCCAGGGGACTTGGGCCCGGTACGCCGCTGAAGACGCTTCTCCAGACTACAATTCGGACGACGGAGCCGCCTAATTCAAAGTCTGGGCTGTTCCCGGTTCGCTCGCCGTTGCTAAGGGAATCGTTGTTAGTTTCTTTTC
>JARBSX010000014.1:36655000-36657500 GCA_030864215.1 Capsicum pubescens
AACGATATGAAGTATTTAAATTGAAGGATATTAAATGAAAATTTGAAAAGAATATAAAAATAACGTGGGGACATTAGGAAAATCGCCCAGAATGCAACAGATAAGTAACAACCCCAAAATAGGCATATAAGAATGAAGTAACCTTAAACCAACAATTGAGTGCATATTTGTACGAATAACGAAATGATACAAAATATTTAAATTTAAGGCTATTAAATAAAAATTTGGAAAAAAGGCGACGGGACATTACGAAGAATTGCCACAACATATGAGGTAACATTGAAATATATTTAAAATAAAAAATTAGAGCGGATATGTAGCAAAATGAGTATGCAACGGTGAGCAAGATGGATGAACGTCAGGAAAATATTAGGATGATCGAACGTAGGTTTACGCTCCTTTGATTTTGGCACGGTGCGTTGGTGCGTTGGTGCGTTGGTGCCATGGTGCCTTGCTGCCACGGTGACTTGGTGCCATGGTGCCGCGGCGCCGTGGTGCCTTGGTGCCTTCGCGCCATGGTGCGATGGTGCCTTGGTGCCATGGTGCAACGGTGCCTTGGTGCCATGGTGCCACGGTGCCATGGTGCCATGGTGCCACGGTGCCTTGGTGCCATGGTTCCTTGCTGCCACGGTGCCATGGCGCCATGGCAGTGCCTTGGTGCCACGGTGCCGATTCACGGAATAAGTAAAATAACGTTAAAGGTAGTGGTATTTCACTTTCGCCTTTTGGCTCCCACTTATACTACACCTCTAAAGTCATTCCACAAAGTCGGAATAGAGTCAAGCTCAACAGGGTCTTCTTTCCCCGCTGATTCTGCCAAGACCGTTCCCTTGGGTGTGGTTTCGCTGGATAGTAGACAGGGACAGTGGGAATCTCGATAATCCATTCATGCGCGTCACTAATTAGATGACGAGGCATTTGGCTACCTTAAGCGAGTCACAGTTACTCCCGTCGTTGACTTCTCGCGACGTCGCGGGCAGCGAAGCGCCCACGTCGCCACGATCCGAACATTTCACCGGATCATTCAATCGGAAGGAGCGACGGGCGGTGTGTACAAAGGGCAGGGACGTAGTCAACGCGAGCTGATGACTCGCGCTTACTAGGAATTCCTCGTTGAAGACCAACAATTGCAATGATCTATCCCCATCACGCTGAAATTTCAAAGATTACCCGGGCCTGCAGCGCCTGGAGCTTGCCCCGAGAGAAGCATCCTGGACTCGCCGCTAGCACAGAAGCACCGCCTCGTCCGAAATCAAGTGCCAGCAGCCCCGTCGTGGACGACGCCACCGATAACTGACACGAGCGCACAATGAAGCGCGGTCGACATTGCTGCACGGGCACGGACGGCTCGCACGGGCTAGCCATGCATGCTGCCATGCGCCCACGCTGCACGCCGACATGGCCACTGAGCGCCTATGCCAGCTAGCGACAGTCGCCTTGAAGTGCCTTCAACACCTCTACCCCCCTTATATATGCTTAAAAAAAAACCCAAGTGACAGGAGTAGACATGATTTCGCCAGAGAATCATTCCAGATATATGCGGATCCAAACTGCACGTTTTGGTGTGAGACGGAGCCTTTGCACTCACAAAAAGGTCGCGTAATTTGTAAATGATAATTTTCGTTGAGAAATTTCTTTTTTTTTCAAATATCATTTATCAAAATTCAAAAAATAAGTAAAAATAAATCAAAAATAGAAAAAATATTTATAAAAATATGAAAAAATCAGGAAAATATTCCCAGCGCATGAACTAACCTTAAACCAACAATCCAGTGCATATTTGTACGTATAACGTAACGATATGAAGTATTTAAATTGAAGGATACTAAATGAAAATTTGAAAAGAATATAAAAATAACGTGGGGACATTAGGAAAATCGCCCAGAATGCAACAGATAAGTAACAACCCCAAAATAGGCATATAAGAATGAAGTAACCTTAAACCAACAATTGAGTGCATATTTGTACGAATAACGAAACGATACAAAATATTTAAATTTAAGGCTATTAAATAAAAATTTGGAAAAAAGGCGACGGGACATTACGAAGAACTGCCACAACATATGAGGTAACATTGAAATATATTTAAAATAAAAAATTAGAGCGGATATGTAGCAAAATGAGTATGCAACGGTGAGCAAGATGGATGAACGTCAGGAAAATATTAGGATGATCGAACGTAGGTTTACGCTCCTTTGATTTTGGCACGGTGCGTTGGTGCCTTGGTGCAATGGTGCCTTCCTGCCACGGTGCGTTGGTGCCATGGTGCCGCGGCGCCGTGGTGCCTTGGTGCCTTGGCGCCATGGTGCGATGGTGCCTTGGTGCCATGGTGCAACGGTGCCTTGGTGCCATGGTGCCACGGTGCCATGGTGCCACGGTGCCTTGGTGCCATGGTTCCTTGCTGCCACGGTGCCATGGCGCCATGGCAGTGCCTTGGTGCCACGGTGCCGATTCACGGAATAAGTAAAATAACGTTAAAGGTAGTGGTATTTCACTTTCG
>JARBSX010000014.1:36667500-36670000 GCA_030864215.1 Capsicum pubescens
TCGCCTTGAAGTGCCTTCAACACCTCTACCCCCCTTATATATGCTTAAAAAAAACCCAAGTGACAGGAGTAGACATGATTTCGCCAGAGAATCATTCCAGACATATGCGGATCCGAACTGCACGTTTTGGTGTGAGACGGAGCCTTTGCACTCACAAAAAGGTCGCGTAATTTGTAAATGATAATTTTCGTTGAGAAATTTCTTTTTTTTCAAATATCATTTATCAAAATTCAAAAAATAAGTAAAAATAAATCAAAAATAGAAAAAATATTTATAAAAATATGAAAAAATTAGGAAAATATTCCCAGCGCATGAACTAACCTTAAACCAACAATCGAGTGCATATTTGTACGTATAACGTAATGATATGAAGTATTTAAATTGAAGGATATTAAATGAAAAATTGAAAAGAATATAAAAATAACGTGGGGACATTAGGAAAATCGCCGAGAATGCAACAGATAAGTAACAACCCCAAAATAGGCATATAAGAATGAAGTAACCTTAAACCAACAATTGAGTGCATATTTGTACGAATAAAGAAACGATACAAAATATTTAAATTTAAGGCTATTAAATAAAAATTTGGAAAAAAGGCGACGGGACATTACGAAGAACTGCCACAACATATGAGGTAACATTGAATTATATTTAAAATAAAAAATTAGAGCGGATATGTAGCAAAATGAGTATGCAACGGTGAGGAAGATGGATGAACGTCAGGAAAATATTAGGATGATCGAACGTAGGTTTACGCTCCTTTGATTTCTGCACGGTGCGTTGGTGCCTTGGTGCCATGGTGCCGCGGCGCCGTGGTGCGTTGGTGCCTTGTCGCCATGGTGCGATGGTGCCTTGGTGCCATGGTGCAACGGTGCCTTGGTGCCATGGTGCCACGGTGCCATGGTGCCACGGTGCCTTGGTGCCATGGTTCCTTGCTGCCACGGTGCCATGGCGCCATGGCAGTGCCTTGGTGCCACGGTGCCGATTCACGGAATAAGTAAAATAACGTTAAAGGTAGTGGTATTTCACTTTTGCCTTTTGGCTCCCACTTATACTACACCTCTCAAGTCATTTCACAAAGTCGGAATAGAGTCAAGCTCTACAGGGTCTTCTTTCCCCGCTGATTCTGCCAAGCCCGTTCCCTTGGGTGTGGTTTCGCTGGATAGTAGAAAGGGACAGTGGGAATCTCGTTAATCCATTCATGCGCATCACTAATTAGATGACGAGGCATTTGGCTACCTTAAGCGAGTCACAGTTACTCCCGCCGTTTACCCGCGCTTGGTTGAATTTCTTCGCTTTGACATTCACAGCACTGGGCAGAAATCACATTGCGTGAGCATCCGTTGGGACCATCGCAATTCTTTGTTTTAATTAAAGAGTCAGATTCCCCTTGTCCGTACAAGTTCTGAGTTGGCTGCTCGACGCGCGGGGAAGGCCCCCGAAGGAACCGTTCCCAGTTCGTCCCCCGGCCGGCACGCGGCGACCCGCTCTCGCCGCGGGAGCAGCTCGAGTAGTCCACCGACAGCCGACGGGTTTGGGACTGGGACCCCTGTGCCCAGCCCTCAGGGCCAAGTCAGACGAACGATTTGCACGTCAGTATCGCTGCGGGCGTTCCACCAGAGTTTCCTTTGGCTTCGCCCCGCTCAGGCACTGTTCACCATCTTTCGGGTCCCGACAGGTATGCTCGCAATCGAAACCTTCTCAGAAGATCAAGGTCGGTCGGCGGTGCACCCCTCGGGGGGATCCCACCAATCAGCTTCCTTGCGCCTTACGGGTTTACTCGCCCGTTGACTGGTACACATGTCAGAATCCTTGGTCCGTGTTTCAAGACGGGTCGAATGGGGAGCCGACAGGCCAGCGTCCGAAGCGCGCGCCGACCGAAGCACGCCGAAGGCGCGCGCTGCCTGCCACAATCGAGGAGACGACGTTCCACGAGCGTATCGAGAGCCCGGGCTTTGTCCGCCCCCCCTAATCCACGCTGGTCCACGCCCCGAGTCGATCGGCGGACCGCCTCGTTGTCGTTCCACATCCGACCGGGGCGCATCGCCGGCCCCCATCCGCTTCCCTCCCGATAATTTCAAGCACTCTTTCACTCTCTTTTCAATGTCCTTTTCATCTTTCCCTCGCGGTACTTGTTCGCTATCGGTCCGTCGCCCGTATTTAGCCTTGGACGAAATTCACCGCCCGATTTGGGTTGCATTCCCAAACAACCCGACTCGTAGACAGCGCCTCGTGGTGCGACAGGGTCCGGACACAACGGGGCTCTCACCCTCTCTGGCGCCCACTTCCAGGGAACTTGGGCCCGGTCCGCCGCTGAAGACGCTTCTCCAGACTACAATTCGGACGACGGAGCCGCCTGATTCTAAGTCTGGGCTGTTCCCGGTTCGCTCGCCGTTGCTAAGGGAATCGTTGTTAGTTTCTTTTCCTCCGCTTATTGATATGCTTAAACTCAGCGGGTAATCCCGCCCTACCTGGGGTCGCGGTGGGAGCGCCTGAGCGC
>JARBSX010000014.1:36700000-36705000 GCA_030864215.1 Capsicum pubescens
ACGCCACCGATAACCGACACGAGCGCACAATGAAGCGCGGTCGATGTTGCTGCACGGGCACGGACGGCTCACACGGGCTAGCCATGCGCCCACGCTGCACGCCGACATGGCCACTGAGCGCCTATGCCAGCTAGCGACAGTCGCCTTGAAGTGCCTTCAACACCTCTACCCCCCTTATATATGCTTAAAAAAAAACCCAAGTGACAGGAGTAGACATGATTTCGCCAGAGAATCATTCCAGACATATGCGGATCCGAACTGCACGTTTTGGTGTGAGACGGAGCCTTTGCACTCACAAAAAGGTCGCGTAATTTGTAAATGATAATTTTCGTTGAGAAATTTCTCTTTTTTTTCAATTATCATTTATCAAAATTCAAAAAATAAGTAAAAATAAATCAAAAGTAGAAAAAATATTTATAAAAATATGAAAAAATTAGGAAAATATTCCCAGCGCATGAACTAACTTTAAACCAACAATCGAGTGCATATTTGTACGTATAACGTAACGATATGAAGTATTTAAATTGAAAGATATTAAATGAAAATTTGAAAAGAATATAAAAATAACGTGGGGACATTAGGAAAATCGCCCAGAATGCAACAGATAAGTAACAACCCCAAAATAGGCATATAAGAATGAAGTAACCTTAAACCAACAATTGAGTGCATATTTGTACGAATAACGAAACGATACAAAATATTTAAATTTAAGGCTATTAAATAAAAATTTGGAAAAAAGGCGACGGGACATTACGAAGAACTGCCACAACATATGAGGTAACATTGAAATATATTTAAAATAAAAAATTAGAGCGGATATGTATCAAAATGAGTAGGCAACGGTGATGAAGATGGATGAACGTCAGGAAAATATTAGGATGATCGAACGTAGGTTTACGCTCCTTTGATTTTGGCACGGTGCGTTGGTGCGTTGGTGCCTTGGTGCCATGGTGCCTTGCTGCCACGGTGCCTTGGTGCCATGGTGTCGCGACGCCGTGGTGCCTTGATTCCTTGGCGCCATGGTGCGATGGTGCCTTGGTGCCATGGTGCAACGGTGCCTTGGTGCCATGGTGCCACGGTGCCATGGTGCCACGGTGCCTTGGTGCCATGGTTCCTTGCTGCCACGGTTCCATGGCGCCATGGCAGTGCCTTGGTGCCACGGTGCCGATTCACGGAATAAGTAAAATAACGTTAAAGGTAGTGGTATTTCACTTTCGCCTTTTGGTTCCCACTTATACTACACCTCTCAAGTCATTTCACAAAGTCGGAATAGAGTCAAGCTCAACAGGGTCTTCTTTCCCCGCTGATTCTGCCAAGCCCGTTACCTTGGGTGTGGTTTCGCTGGATAGTAGACAGGGACAGTGGGAATCTCGTTAATCCATTCATGCGCGTCACTAATTAGATGACGAGGCATTTGGCTACCTTAAGCGAGTCACAGTTACTCCCGCCGTTTACCTGCGCTTGGTTGAATTTCTTCGCTTTGACATTCACAGCACTGGGCAGAAATCACATTGCGTGAGCATCCGTTGGGACCATCGCAATTCTTTGTTTTGATTAAACAGTCGGATTACCCTTGTCCGTACAAGTTCTGAGTTGGCTGCTCGACGCGCGGGGAAGGCCCCCGAAGGAACAGTTCCCAGTCCGTCCCCCGGCCGGCACGCGGCGACCCGCTCTCGCCGCGGGAGCAGCTCGAGCAGTCCACCGACAGCCGACGGGTTCGGGACTGGGACCCCCATGCCCAGCCCTCAGGGCCAAGTCAGACGAACGATTTGCACGTCAGTATCGCTGCGGGCGTTCCACCAGAGTTTCCTTTGGCTTCGCCCCGCTCAGGCACTGTTCACCATCATTCGGGTCCCGACAGGTATGCTCGCAATCGAACCCTTCTCAGAAGATCAAGGTCGGTCGGCGGTGCACTCCTCGGGGGGATCCCACCAATCAGCTTCCTTGCGCCTTACGGGTTTACTCGCCCGTTGACTGGTACACATGTCAGAATCCTTGGTCCGTGTTTCAAGACGGGTCGAATGGGGAGCCCACAGGCCAGCGTCTGGAGCGCGCGCCGATCGAAGCACGCCGAAGGCGCGCGCTGCCTGCCACAATCGAGGAGACGACGTTCCACGAGCGTATCGAGAGCCCGGGCTTTGGCCGCCCCCCCTAATCCACGCTGGTCCACGCCCCGAGTCGATCGTCGGCCCCCATCCGCTTCCCTCCCGACAATTTCAAGCACTCTTTCACTCTCTTTTCAATGTCCTTTTCATCTTTCCCTCGCGGTACTTGTTCGCTATCGGTCCGTCGCCCGTATTTAGCCTTGGACGGAATTCACCGCCCGATTTGGGCTGCATTCCCAAACAACCCGACTCGTAGTCAGCGCCTCGTGGTGCGACAGGGTCCAGACACAATGGGGCTCTCACCCTCTCTGGCGCCCACTTCCAGGGGACTTGGGCCCGGTCCGCCGCTGAAGACACTTCTCCAGACTACAATTCGGACGACGGAGCCGCCCGATTCTAAGTCTGGGCTGTTCCCGGTTCGCTCGCCGTTGCTAAGGGAATCGTTGTTAGTTTCTTTTCCTCCGCTTATTGATGTGCTTAAACTCAGCGGGTAATCCCGCCTGACCTGGGGTCGCGGTGGGAGCGCCTGAGCGCGAAGGGGTCCTGAAGTCCGGACGCGCGACGGGCCGTAGCCGCGACGACGAAGAGAGTTGAGTTACAACCACCACTTGCCGCGACGTCTGTCGACGTGGGCTCGCGTTTAGGCCAGCCGCGAGCTCGAGGCGCACGGGAGGCCAGTATTCGCCCCGCGACGACAGCGCGTCCCGTGATTGAGGCGCGATGCGAGGGGGGCGACGCGATGCGAGGGGGGCGACGCGATGCGTGACGCCCAGGCAGAAGTGCACTCAGCCTAGTGGCTTCGGGCGCAACTTGCGTTGAAAGAGTCGACGGTTCACGGGATTCTGCAATTCACACCAAGTATCGCATTTCGCTGCGTTCTTCATCAATGCGAGAGTTGAGATATCCGTTGCCGAGAGTCGTTTTTTTTTACAGAAGAAGCACAGGTCCCCCCAACGCACGCCGCGGACGGGGCGCGAGGGGCAGGCTATCGATTTGAGTACTCCTTGGCGCTTTCCGCGCCGAGGTTCGTTGGTCGCCCGGAGCGCGCGCCGGGGCCGGGGGGGAGGCGCCCGTGCGGAGTGCCAGAGCACCCCGCCCGCGCGGACTCCCCGGTTGTTAAACACGTTCGCGGGGTCGTTCTGCTGTGTCGGTTTCGACAATGATCCTTCCGCAGGTTCACCTACGGAAACCTTGTTACGACTTCTCCTTCCTCTAAATGATAAGGTTCAATTGACTCCTCGCGACGTTGCGGGCAGCGAAGCGCCCACGTCGCCGCGATCCGAACATTTCACCAGATCATTCAATCGGTAGGAGCGACGGGCGGTGTGTACAAAGGGAAGGGATGTAGTCAACGCGAGCTGATGACTCGCGCTTACTAGGAATTCCTCGTTTAAGACCAACAATTGCAATGATCTATCCCCATCACGCTGAGATTTCAAAGATTACCCGGGCCTGCAGCGCCAGGAGCTTGCCCCGAGAGCAGCATCCTGGACTCGCCGCTCGCACAGAAGCACCGCCTCGTCCGAAATCAAGTGCCAGCAACCCCGTCGTGGACGACGCCACCGATAACCGACACGAGCGCACAATGAAGCGCGGTCGACGTTGCTGCACGGGCACGGACGGCTCGCACGGGCTAGCCATGCATGCTGCCATGCGCCCACGCTGCACGCCTACATGGCCACTGAGCGCCTATGCCAGCTAGCGACAGTCGCCTTGAAGTGCCTTCAACACCTCTACCCCCCTTATATATGCTTAAAAAAAAAAACCCAAGTGACAGGAGTAGACATGATTTCGCCAGAGAATCATTCCAGACATATGCGGATCCGAACTGCACGTTTTGGTGTGAGACGGAACCTTTGCACTCACAAAAAGGTCGCGTAATTTGTAAATGATAATTTTCGTTGAGAAATTTCTTTTTTTTCAAATATCATTTATCAAAATTAAAAAAATAAGTAAAAATAAATCAAAAATAGAAAAAATATTTATAAAAATATGAAAAAATTAGGAAAATATTCCCAGCGCATGAACTAACCTTAAACCAACAATCGAGTGCATATTTGTACGTATAACGTAACGATATGAAGTATTTAAATTGAAGGATATTAAATAAAAATTTGAAAAGAATATAAAAATAACGTGGCGACATTAGGAAAATCGCCCAGAATGCAACAGATAAGTAACAACCCCAAAATAGGCATATAAGAATGAAGTAACCTTAAACCAACAATTGAGTGCATATTTGTACGTATAACGAAACGATACAAAATATTTAAATTTAAGGCTATTAAATAAAAATTTGGAAAAAAGGCGACGGGACATTACGAAGAACTGCCACAACATATGAGGTAACATTGAAATATATTTAAAATAAAAAATTAGAGCGGATATGTAGCAAAATGAGTATGCAACGGTGAGGAAGATGGATGAACGTAAGGAAAATATTAGGATGATCGAACGTAGGTTTACGCTTCTTTGATTTTGGCACGGTGCGTTGGTGCGTTGGTGCCTTGGTGCCATGGTGCCTTGCTGCCACGGTGCCTTGGTGCCATGGTGCCGCGGCGCCGTGGTGCCTTGGTGCCTTGGCGCCATGGTGCGATGGTGCCTTGGTGCCATGGTGCAACGGTGCCTTGGTGCCATGGTGCCACGGTGCCATGGTTACACGGTGCCTTGGGGCCATGGTTCCTTGCTGGCACGGTGCCATGGCGCCATGGCAGTGCCTTGGTGCCACGGTGCCGATTCACGGAATAAGTAAAATAACGTTAAAGGTAGTGGTATTTCATTTTCGCCTTTTGGCTCCCACTTATACTACACCTCTCAAGTCATTTCACAAAGTCGGAATAGAGTCAAGCTCAACAGGGTCTTCTTTCCCCGCTGATTCTGCCAAGCCCGTTCCCT
>JARBSX010000014.1:36730000-36732500 GCA_030864215.1 Capsicum pubescens
TAACGATATGAAGTATTTAAATTGAAGGATATTAAATGAAAATTTGAAAAGAATATAAAAATAACGTGGGGACATTAGGAAAATCGCCCAGAATGCAATAATTAAGTAACAACCCCAAAATAGGCATATAAGAATGAAGTAACCTTAAACCAACAATTGAGTGCATATTTGTACGAATAACGAAACGATACAAAATATTTAAATTTAAGGCTATTAAATAAAAATTTGGAAAAAAGGCGACGGGACATTACGAAGAACTGCCACAACATATGAGGTAACATTGAAATATATTTAAAATAAAAAATTAGAGCGGATATGTAGCAAAATGAGTATGCATCGGTGAGGAAGATGGATGAACGTCAGGAAAATATTAGGATGATCGAACGTAGGTTTACGCTCCTTTGATTTTGGCACGGTGCGTTGGTGCGTTGGTGCCTTGGTGCCATGGTGCCTTGCTGCCACGTTGCCTTGGTGCCATGGTGCCGCGGCGCCGTGGTGCCTTGGTGCCTTGGCTCCATGGTGCGATGGTGCCTTGGTGCCATGGTGCAACGGTGCCTTGGTGCCATGGTGCCACGGTGCCATGGTGCCACGGTGCCTTGGTGCCATGGTTCCTTGCTGCCACGGTGCCATAGCGCCATGGCAGTGCCTTGGTGCCACGGTGCCGATTCACGGAATAAGTAAAATAACGTTAAAGGTAGTGGTATTTCACTTTTGCCTTTTGGCTCCCACTTATACTACACCTCTCAAGTCATTTCACAAAGTCGGAATAGAGTCAAGCTCAACAGGGTCTTCTTTCCCCGCTGATTCTGCCAAGCCCGTTCCCTTGGGTGTGGTTTCGCTGGATAGTAGACAGGGACAGTGGGAATCTCGTTAATCCATTCATGCGCGTCACTAATTAGATGACGAGGCATTTGGCTACCTTAAGCGAGTCACAGTTACTCCCGCCGTTTACCCGCGCTTGGTTGAATTTCTTCGCTTTGACATTCACAGCACTGGGCAGAAATCACATTGCGTGAGCATCCGTTGGGACCATCGCAATTCTTTGTTTTAATTAAACAGTCGGATTCCCCTTGTCCGTACAAGTTCTGAGTTGGCTGCTCGACGCGCGGGGAAGGCCCCCGAAGGAACCGTTCCCAGTCCGTCCCCCGGCCGGCACGCGGCGACCCGCTCTCGCCGCGGGAGCAGCTCGAGCAGTCCACCGACAGCCGACGGGTTCGGGACTGGGACCCCCGTGCCCAGCCCTCAGGGCCAAGTCAGACGAACGATTTGCACGTCAGTATCGCTGCGGGCGTTCCACCAGAGTTTTCTTTGGCTTCGCCCCGCTCAGGCACTGTTCACCATCTTTCGGGTCCCGACAGGTATGCTCGCAATCGAACCCTTCTCAGAAGATCAAGGTCGGTCGGCGGTGCACCCCTCGGGGGGATCCCACCAATCAGCTACCTTGCGCCTTACGGGTTTACTCGCCCGTTGACTGGTACACATGTCAGAATCCTTGGTCCGTGTTTCAAGACGGGTCGAATGGGGAGCCGACAGGCCAGCGTCCGAAGCGCGCGCCGACCGAAGCACGCCGAAGGCGCGCGCTGCCTGCCACAATCGAGGAGACGACGTTCCACGAGCGTATCGAGAGCCCGGGCTTTGGCCGCCCCCCCTAATCCACGCTGGTCCACGCCCCGAGTCGATCGGCGGACCGCCTCGTCGCCGTTCCACATCTGACCGGGGCGCATCGCCGGCCCCCATCCGCTTCCCTCCCGACAATTTCAAGCACTCTTTCACTCTCTTTTCAATGTCCTTTTCATCTTTCCCTCGCGGTACTTGTTCGCTATCGGTCCGTCGCCCGTATTTAGCCTTGGACGGAATTCACCGCCCGATTTGGGCTGCATTCCCAAACAACCCGGCTCGTACACAGCGCCTCGTGGTGCGACAGGGTCCGGACACAACGGGGCTCTCACCCTCTCTGGCGCCCACTTCCAGGGGACTTGGGCCCGGTCCGCCGCTGAAGACGCTTCTCCAGACTACAATTCGGACGACGGAGCCGCCCGATTCTAAGTCTGGGCTGTTCCCGGTATGCTCGCCGTTGCTAAGGGAATCGTTGTTAGTTTCTTTTCCTCCACTTATTGATATGCTTAAACTCAGCGGATAATCCCGCCTGACCTGGGGTCGCGGTGGGAGCTCCTGAGCACGAAGGGGTCCTGAAGTCCGGACGCGCGACGGGCCGTAGCCGCGACGACGAAGAGAGTTGAGTTACAACCACCACTTGCCGCGACGTCCGTCGACGTGGGCTCGCGTTTAGGCCAGCCGCGAGCTCGAGGCGCACGGGAGGCCAGTATTCGCCCCGCGACGACAGCGCGTCCCGTGATTGAGGCGCGATGCGAGGGGGGCGACGCGATGCGTGACGCCCAGGCAGACGTGCACTCGGCCTAGTGGCTTCGGGCGCAACTTGCGTTGAAAGAGTCGACGGTTCACGGGATTCTGCAATTCACACCAAGTATCGTATTTCGCT
>JARBSX010000014.1:36740000-36742500 GCA_030864215.1 Capsicum pubescens
GGGCCGGGGGAGAGGCGCCTGTGCGGAGTGCCAGAGCACCCCACCCGCGCGGACTCCCCGGTTGTTAAACACGTTTGCGGGGTCGTTCTGCTGTGCCGGTTTCGACAATGATCCTTCCGCAGGTTCACCTACGGAAACCTTGTTTCGACTTCTCCTTCCTCTAAATGATAAGGTTCAATTGACTTCTCGTGACGTCGCGGGCAGCGAAGAGCCCACGTCGCCGCGATCCGAACATTTCACCGGATCATTCAATCGGTAGGAGCGACGGGCGGTGTGTACAAAGGGCAGGGACGTAGTCAACGCGAGCTGATGACTCGCGCTTACTAGGAATTCCTCGTTGAAGACCAACAATTGCAATGATCTATCTCCATCACGCTGAAATTTCAAAGATTACCCAGGACTGCAGCGCCTGGAGCTTGCCCCGAGAGCAGCATCCTGGACTCGCCGCTCGCACAGAAGCACCTCCTCGTCCGAAATCAAGTGCCAGCAGCCCCGTCGTGGACGACGCCACCGATAACCGACACGAGCGCACAATGAAGCGCGGTCGACGTTGCTGCACGGGCACGGACGGCTCGCACGGGCTAGCCATGCATGCTGCCATGCGCCCACGCTGCACGCCGACATGGCCACTGAGCGCCTATGCCAGCTAGCGACAGTCGCCTTGAAGTTCCTTCAACACCTCTACCCCCCTTATATATGCTTAAAAAAAAAACCCAAGTGACAGGAGTAGACATGATTTCGCCAGAGAATCATTCCAGACATATGCGGATCCGAACTGCACGTTTTGGTGTGAGACGGAGCCTTTGCACTCACAAAAAGGTCGCGTAATTTGTAAATGATAATTTTCGTTGAGAAATTTCTTTTTTTTCAAATATCATTTATCAAAATTCAAAAAATAAGTAAAAATAAATCAAAAATAGAAAAAATATATATAAAAATATGAAAAAAATAGGAAAATATTCCCAGCGCATGAACTAACCTTAAACCAACAATCGAGTGCATATTTGTACATATAACGTAACGATAAGAAGTATTTAAATTGAAGGATATTAAATGAAAATTTGAAAAGAATATAAAAATAACGTGGGGACATTAGAAAAATCGCCCAGAATGCAACAGATAAGTAACAACCCCAAAATAGGCATATAAGAATGAAGTAACCTTAAACCAACAATTGAGTGCATATTTGTACGAATAACGAAACGATACAAAATATTTAAATTTAAGGCTATTAAATAAAAATTTGGAAAAAAGGCGACGAGACATTACACAGAACTGCCACAACATATGAGGTAACATTGAAATATATTTAAAATAAAAAATTAGCGCGGATATGTAGCAAAATGAGTATGCAACGGTGAGGAAGATGGATGAACGTCAGGAAAATATTAGGATGATCGAACGTAGGTTTACGCTCCTTTGATTTTTGCACGGTGCGTTGGTGCGTTGTTGCCTTGGTGCCATGGTGCCTTGCTGCCACGGTGCCTTGCTGCCATGGTGCCGCGGCGCCGTGGTGCCGCGGCGCCGTGGTGCCTTGGTGCCTTGGCGCCATGGTGCGATGGTGCCTTGGTGCCATGGTGCAACGGTGCCTTGGTGCCATGGTGCCACGGTGCCATGGTGCCACGGTGCCTTGGTGCCATGGTTCCTTGCTGCCACGGTGCCATGGCGCCATGGCAGTGCCTTGGTGCCACGGTGCCGATTCACGGAATAAGTAAAATAACGTTAAAGGTAGTGGTATTTCACTTTCGCCTTTTGGCTCCCACTTATACTACACCTCTCAAGTCATTTCACAAAGTCGGAATAGAGTCAAGCTCAACAGGGTCTTCTTTCCCCGCTGATTCTGCCAAGCCCGTTCCCTTGGGTGTGGTTTCGCTGGATAGTAGACAGGGACAGTGGGAATCTCGTTAATCCATTCATGCGCGTCACTAATTAGATGACGAGGCATTTGGCTACCTTAAGCGAGTCACAGTTACTCCCGCCGTTTACCCGCGCTTGGTTGAATTTCTTCGCTTTGACATTCACAGCACTGGGCAGAAATCACAATGCGTGAGCATCCGTTGGGACCATCGCAATTCTTTGTTTTAATTAAACAGTCGGATTCCCCTTGTCCGTACAAGTTCTAAGTTGGCTGCTCGACGCGCGGGGAAGGCCCCCGAAGGAACCGTTCCCAGTCCGTTCCCCGGCCGGCACGCGGCGACCCGCTCTCGCCGCGGGAGCAGCTCGAGCAGTCCACCGACAGCCGACGGGTTCGGGACTGGGACCCCCGTGCCCAGCCCTCAGGGCCAAGTCAGATGAACGATTTGCACGTCAGTATCGCTGCGGGCGTTCCACCAGATTTTCCTTTGGCTTCGCCCAGCTCAGGCACTTTTCACCATCTTTCGGGTCCCGACAGGTATGCTCGCAATCGAACCCTTCTCAGAAGATCAAGGTCGGTCGGCGGTGCACCCCTCGGGGGGATCCCACCAATCAGCTTCCTTGCGCCTTACGGGTTTACTCGCCC
>JARBSX010000014.1:36755000-36760000 GCA_030864215.1 Capsicum pubescens
TTGCACGTCAGTATCGCTGCGGGCGTTCCACCAGAGTTTCCTTTGGCTTCGCCCCGCTCAGGCAATGTTCACCATCTTTCGGGTCCCGACAGGTATGCTCGCAATCGAACCCTTCTCAGAAGATCAAGGTCGGTCGGCGGTGCACCCCTCGGAGGGATCCCACCAATCAGCTTCCTTGCGCCTTACGGGTTTACTCGCCCGTTGACTGGTACACATGTCAGAATCCTTGGTCCGTGTTTCAAGACGGGTCGAATGGGGAGCCGACAGGCCAGCGTCCGAAGCGCGCGCCGACCGAAGCACGCCGAAGGCGCGCGCTGCCTGCCACAATCGAGGAGACGACGTTCCACGAGCGTATCGAGAGCCCGGGCAGCGACTTCTCCTTGTTACGACTTCTCCTTCCTCGAAATGATAAGGTTCAATTGACTTCTCGCGACGTCGCGGGCAGCGAAGCGCCCACGTCGCCGCGATCCGAACATTTCACCGGATCATTCAATCGGTAGGAGCGACGGGCGGTGTGTACAAAGGGCAGGGACGTAGTCAACGCGAGTTAATGACTCGCGCTTACTTGGAATTCCTCGTTGATGACTAACAATTGCAATGATCTATCCCCATCACGCTGAAATTTCAAAGATTACCAGGGCCTGCAGCGCCTGGAGCTTGCCCCGAGAGCAGCATCCTGGACTCGCCGCTCGCACAGAAGCACCGCCTCGTCCGAAATTAAGTGCCAGCAGCCCCGTCGTGGACGACGCCAGCGATAACCGACACGAGCGCACAATAAAGCGCAGTCGAAGTTGCTGCACGGGCACGGACGGCTCGCACGGGCTAGCCATGCATGCTGCCATGCGCCCACGCTGCACGCCGACATGGCCACTGAGCGCCTATGCCAGCTAGCGACAGTCGCCTTGAAGTGCCTTCAACACCTCTACCCCCCTTATATATGCTTAAAAAAAATCCCAAGTGACAGGAGTAGACATGATTTCGCCAGAGAATCATTCCAGACATATGCGGATCCGAACTGCACGTTTTGGTGTGAGACGGAGCCTTTGCACTCACAAAAAGGTTGCGTAATTTGTAAATGATAATTTTCGTTGAGAAATTTCTTTTTTTTCAAATATCATTTATCAAAATTCAAAAAATAAGTAAAAATAAATCAAAAATAGAAAAAATATTTATAAAAATATGAAAAAATTAGGAAAATATTCCCAGCGCATGAACTAACCTTAAACCAACAATCGAGTGCATATTTGTACGTATAACGTAACGATATGAAGTATTTAAATTGAAGGATATTAAATGAAAATTTGAAAAGAATATAAAAATAACGTGGGGACATTAGGAAAATCGCCCAGAATGCAACAGATAAGTAACAACCCCAAAATAGGCATATAAGAATGAAGTAACCTTAAACCAACAATTGAGTGCATATTTGTACGAATAACGAAACGATACAAATTATTTAAATTTAAGGCTATTAATAAAAATTTGGAAAAAAGGCGACGGGACATTACGAAGAACTGCCACAACATATGAGGTAACATTGAAATATATTTAAAATAAAAAATTAGAGCGGATATGTAGCAAAATGAGTATGCAACGGTGAGGAAGATGGATGAACGTCAGGAAAATATTAGGATGATCGAACGTAGGTTTACGCTCCTTTGATTTTGGCACGGTGCATTGGTGCGTTGGTGCCTTGGTGCCATGGTGCCTTGCTGCCACGGTGCCTTGGTGCCATGGTGCCGCGGCGCCGTGGTGCCTTGGTGCCTTGGCGCCATGGTGCGATGGTGCCTTGGTGCCATGGTGCAACGGTGCCTTGGTGCCATGGTGCCACGGTGCCATGGTGCCACGGTGCCTTGGTGCCATGGTTCCTTGCTGCCACGGTGCCATGGCGCCATGGCAGTGCCTTGGTGCCACGGTGCCGATTCACGGAATAAGTAAAATAACGTTAAAGGTAGTGGTATTTCACTTTCGCCTTTTGGCTCCCACTTATACTACACCTCTCAAGTCATTTCACAAAGTCGGAATAGAGTCAAGCTCAACAGGGTCTTCTTTCCCCGCTGATTCTGCGAAGCCCGTTCCCTTGGGTGTGGTTTCGCTGGATAGTAGACAGGGACAGTGGGAATCTCGTTAATCCATTCATGCGCGTCACTAATTAGATGACGAGGAATTTGGCTACCTTAAGCGAGTCACAGTTACTCCCGCCGTTTACCCGCGCTTGGTTGAATTTCTTCGCTTTGACATTCACAGCACTGGGCAGAAATCACATTGCGTGAGCATCCGTTGGGACCATCGCAATTCTTTGTTTTAATTAAACAGTCGGATTCCCCTTGTCCGTACAAGTTCTGAGTTGGCTGCTCGACGCGCGGGGAAGTCCCCCGAAGGAATCGTTCCCAGTCCGTCCCCCGGCCGGCACGCGGCGACCCGCTCTCGCCGCGGGAGCAGCTCGAGCAGTCCACCGACAACCGACGGGTTCGGGACTGGGACCCCCGTGCCCAGCCTTCATGGCCAAGTCAGACGAACGATTTGCACGTCAGTATCGCTGCGGGCGTTCCACCAGAGTTTCCTTTAGCTTCGCCCCGCTCAGGCACTGTTCACCATCTTTCGGGTCCCGACAGGTATGCTCGCAATCGAACCCTTCTCAGAAGATCAAGGTCGGTCGGCGGTGCACCCCTCGGGGGGATCCCACCAATCAGCTTCCTTGCGCCTTACGGGTTTACTCTCCCGTTGACTGGTACACATGTCAGAATCCTTGGTCCGTGTTTCAAGACGGGTCGAATGGGGAGCCGACAGGCCAGCGTCCGGAGCGCGCGCCGACCGAAGCACGCCGAAGGCGCGCGTTGCCTGCCACAATCGAGGAGACGACGTTCCACGAGCGTATCGAGAGCCCGGGCTTTGGCCGCCCCCCCGAATCCACGCTGGTCCACGCCCCGAGTCGATCGGCGGACCGCCTCGTCGTCGTTCCACATCCGACCGGGGCGCATCGCCGGCCCCCATCCGCTTCCCTCCCGACAATTTCAAGCACTCTTTCACTCTCTTTTCAATGTCCTTTTCATCTTTCCCTCGCGGTACTTGTTCGCTATCGGTCCGTCGCTCGTATTTTGCCTTGGACGGAATTCACCGCCCGATTTGGGCTGCATTCCCAAACAACCCGACTCGTAGACAGCGCCTCGTGGTGCGACAGGGTCCGGACACAATGGGGTTCTCACCCTCTCTGGCGCCCACTTCCAGGGGACTTGGGCCCGGTCCGCCGCTAGAGACGCTTCTCCAGACTACAATTCGGACGACGGAGCCGCCCGATTCTAAGTCTGGGCTGTTCCCGGTTCGCTCGCCGTTGCTAAGGGAATCGTTGTTAGTTTCTTTTCCTCCGCTTATTGATATGCTTAAAATCAGCGGGTAATCCCGCCTGACCTGGGGTCGCGGTGGGAGCGCCTGAACGCGAAGGGGTCCTGAATTCCGGACGCGCGACGGGCCGTAGCCGCGACGACGAAGAGAGTTGAGTTACAACCACCACTTGCCGCGACGTCCGTCGACGTGGGCTCGCGTTTAGGCCAGCCGCGAGCTCGAGGCGCACGGGAGGCCAGTATTCGCCCCGCGACGACAGCGCGTCCCGTGATTGAGGCGCGATGCGAGGGGGGCGACGCGATGCGTGACACCCAGGCAGACGTGCACTCGGCCTAGTGGCTTCGGGCGCAACTTGCGTTGAAAGAGTCGACGGTTCACGGGATTTTGCAATTCACACCAAGTATCGCATTTCGCTGCGTTCTTCATCGATGCGAGAGCTGAGATATCCGTTACCGAGAGTCGTTTTTGTTTACAGAAGAAGCACAGGTCCCCCCAACGCACGCCGCGGACGGGGCGCGAGGGGCAGGCTATCGATTTGAGTACTCCTTGGCGCTTTCCGCGCCGAGGTTCGTTGGTCGCCCGGAGCGCGCGCCGGGGCCGGGGGGAGGCGCCCGTGCGGAGTGCCTGAGCACCCTGCCCGCGCGGACTCCCCGGTTGTTAAACACGTTCGCGGGGTCGTTCTGCTGTGCCGGTTTCGACAATGATCCTTCCGCAGGTTCACCTACGGAAACCTTGTTACGACTTCTCCTTACTCTAAATGATAAGGTTCAATTGACTTCTCGCGACGTCGCGGGCAGCGAAGCGCCCATGTCGTCGCGATCCGAACATTTCACCGGATCATTCAATTGGTAGGAGCGACGGGCGGTGTGTACAAAGGGCAGGGACGTAGTCAACGCGAGCTGATGACTCGTGTTTACTAGGAATTCCTCGTTGAAGACCAACAATTGCAATGATCTATCCCCATCACGCTGAAATTTCAAAGATTACCCGGGCCTGCAGCGCCTGGAGCTTGCCCCGAGAGCAGCATCCAGGACTCGTCGCTCGCACAGAAGCACTGCCTCGTCCGAAATCATGTGCTAGCAGCCCCGTCGTGGACGACGCCACCGATAACCGACACGAGCGCACAATGAAGCGCGGTCGACGTTGCTGCACGGGCAAGGACGGCTCGCACGGGCTAGCCATGCATGCTGCCATGCGCCCACGCTGCACGCCGACATGGCCACTGAGCACCTATGCCAGCTAGCGACAGTCGCCTTGAAGTGCCTTCAACACCTCTACCCCCCTTATATATGCTTAAAAAAAAAAACCCAAGTGACAGGAGTAGACATGATTTTGCCAGAGAATCATTCCAGACATATGCGGATCCGAACTGCACGTTTTGGTGTGAGACGGAGCCTTTGCACTCACAAAAAGGTCGCGTAATTTGTAAATGATAATTTTCGTTGAGAAATTTCTTTTTTTTCAAATATCATTTATCAAAATTCAAAAAATAAGTAAAAATAAATCAAAAATAGAAAAAATATTTATAAAAATATGAAAAATTAGGAAAATATTCCCAGCGCATGAACTAACCTTAAACCAACAATCGAGTGCATATTTGTACGTATAACGTAATGATATGAAGTATTTAAATTGAAGGATATTAAATGAAAATTTGA
>JARBSX010000014.1:36785000-36790000 GCA_030864215.1 Capsicum pubescens
GTTAAGGTAACATTATCATAATCCACATAAAATAATGAAATACATAACCTAATTGTACTAGGTTAATGTATCATTGTCAAAATCCAGCTTTGTGTCTGTAAGTCCCCAAAGTCTTCAGAATTGCTGTTTTAGCCCGGGACAGATTTTCCATGCAGCAGTTTTGGTCCCCCAAAGTCTTCAGAAATGCTGTTTTAGCCCGGGACAGATTTTCCATGCAGCAGTTTTGGTCCTTAGGCGTGTAAACTCCCTTCCCTTCCTTCGTGAGCTTTCTTTGGCGTCAAGTAAGCCATAAAATGCTGAATTATGCATCATTTATACCTGAAACTTCACTAATCATGTTCGTTAGCTCATTTACAGGAAAAAGGACTAAAAGTGCATGAAATATATAATTTGTTCTCAAAACTAGGCTAAAATATGGGCAAAATATATTGATATAGGCGCGTAAATTCGCCTATCATCAATTACCCGGGCCTGCAGCGCCTGGAGCTTGCCCCGAGAGCAGCATCCTGGACTCGCCGCTCGCACAGAAGCACCGCCTCGTCCGAAATCAAGTGCCAGCAGCCCCGTCGTGGACGACGCCACCGATAACCGACACGAGCGCACAATGAAGCGCGGTCGACGTTGCTGCACGGGCACGGACAGCTCGCACGGGCTAGCCATGCATGCTGCCATGCGCCCACGCTGCACGCCGACATGGCCACTGAGCGCCTATGCCACCTAGCGACAGTCGCCTTGAAGTGCCTTTAACACCTCTACCCCCCTTATATATGCTTAAAAAAAAACCAAGTGACAGGAGTAGACATGATTTCGCCAGAGAATCTTTCCATACATATGCGGATCCGAACTGCACGTTTTGGAGTGAGACAGAACCTTTGCACTCACAAAAAGGTCGCGTAATTTGTAAATGATAATTTTCGTTGAGAAATTTCTTTTTTTTCAAATATCATTTATCAAAATTCAAAAAATAAGTAAAAATAAATCAAAAATAGAAAAAATATTTATAAAAATATGAAAAAATTAGGAAAATATTCCCAGCGAATGAACTAACCTTAAACCAACAATCGAGTGCATATTTGTACGTATAACGTAATGATATGAAGTATTTAAATTGAAGGATATTAAATGAAAATTTGAAAAGAATATAAAAATAACGAGGGGACATTAGGAAAATCGCCCAGAATGCAACAGATAAGTAACAACCCCAAAATAGGCATATAAGAATGAAGTAACCTTAAACCAACAATTGAGTGCATATTTGTACGAATAACGAAACGATACAAAATATTTAAATTTAAGGCTATTAAATAAAAATTTGGAAAAAAGGCGACGGGACATTACGAAGAACTGCCACAACATATGAGGTAACATTGAAATATATTTAAAATAAAAAATTAGAGCGGATATGTAGCAAAATGAGTATGCAACGGTGAGGAAGATGGATGAACGTCAGGAAAATATTAGGATGATCGAACGTAGGTTTACGCTCCTTTGATTTTGGCACGGTGCGTTGGTGCGTTGGTGCCTTGGTGCCATGGTGCCTTGCTGCCACGGTGCCTTGGTGCCATGGTGCCGCGGCGCCGTGGTGCCTTGGTGCCTTGGCGCCATGGTGCGATGGTGCCTTGGTGCCATGGTGCAACGGTGCCTTGGTGCCATGGTGCCACGGTGCCATGGTGCCACGGTGCCTTGGTGCCATGGTTCCTTGCTGCCACGGTGCCATGGCGCCATGGCAGTGCCTTGGTGCCACGGTGCCGATTCACGGAATAAGTAAAATAACGTTAAAGGTAGTGGTATTTCACTTTCGCCTTTTGGCTCCCACTTATACTACACCTCTCAAGTCATTTCACAAAGTCGGAATAGAGTCAAGCTCAACAGGGTCTTCTTTCCCCGCTGATTCTGCCAAGCCCGTTCCCTTGGGTGTGGTTTCGCTGGATAGTAGACAGGGACAGTGGGAATCTCGTTAATACATTCATGCGCGTCACTAATTAGATGACGAGGCATTTGGCAACCTTAAGCGAGTCACAGTTACTCCCGCCGTTTACCCGCGCTTGGTTGAATTTCTTCGCTTTGACATTCACAGCACTGGGCAGAAATCACATTGCGTGAGCATCCGTTGGGACCATCGCAATTCTTTGTTTTTATTAAACAGTCGGATTCCCCTTGTCCGTACAAGTTCTGAGTTGGCTGCTCGACGCGCGGGGAAGGCCCCCGAAGGAACCGTTCCCAGTCCGTCCCCCGGCCGGCACGCGGCGACCCGCTCTTGCCGCGGGAGCAGCTCGAGCAGTCCACCGACAGCCGACAGGTTCGTGACTGGGACCCCCGTGCCCAGCCATCAGGGCCAAGTTAGACGAACGATTTGCACGTCAGTATCGCTGTGGGCGTTCCACCAGAGTTTCCTTTGGCTTCGCCCCGCTCAGGCACTATTCACCATCTTTCGGGTCCCGACAGGTATGCTCGCAATCGAACCCTTCTCAGAAGATCAAGGTCGGTCGGCGGTGCACCCCTCGGGGGGATCCCACCAATCAGCTTCCTTGCGCCTTACGGGTTTACTCGCCCGTTGACTGGTACACATGTCAGAATCCTTGGTCCGTGTTTCAAGACGGGTCGAATGGGGAGCCGACGGGCCAGCGTCCGGAGCGCGCGCCGACCGAAGCACGCCGAAGGCGCGCGCTGCCTGCCACAATCAAGGAGACGACGTTCCACGAGCGTATCAAGAGACCGGGCTTTGGCCGCCCCCCCTAATCCACGCTGGTCCACGCCCCGAGTCGATCGACGGACCGCCTCGTCGCCGTTCCACATCCGACCGGGGCGCATCGCCGACCCCCATCCGCTTCCCTCCCGATAATTTCAAGCACTCTTTCACTCTCTTTTCAATGTCCTTTTCATCTTTCCCTCGCGGTACTTGTTCGCTATCGGTCCGTCGCCCGTATTTAGCCTTGGACGAAATTCACCGCCCGATTTGGGCTGCATTCCCAAACAACCCGACTCGTAGACAGCGCCTCGTGGTGCGACAGGGTCCGGACACAACGGGGCTCTCACCCTCTCTGGCGCCCACTTCCAGGGGACTTGGGCCCGGTCCGCCGTTGAAGACGCTTCTCCAGACTACAATTCGGACGACGGAGCCGCCCGATTCTAAGTATGGGTTGTTCCCGGTTCGCTCGCCGTTGCTAAGGGAATCGTTGTTAGTTTCTTTTCCTCCGCTTATTGATATGCTTAAACTCAGCGGGTAATCCCACCTAACCTGGGGTCGCGGTGGGAGCGCCTGAGCGCGAAGGGGTCCTGAAGTCTGGACGCGCGACGGGCCGTAGCCGCGACGACGAAGAGAGTTGAGTTACAACCACCACTTGCCGCGACGTCCGTCGACGTGGGCTCGCGTTTAGGCCAGCCGCGAGCTCGAGGCGCACGGGAGGCCAGTATTCGCCCCGCGACGACAGCGCGTCCCGTGATTGAGGCGCGATGCGAGGGGGACGACGCGATGCGTGACACCCAGGAAGACGTGCACTCGGCCTAGTGGCTTCGGGCGCAACTTGCGTTGAAAGAGTCGACGGTTCACGGGATTCTGCAATTCACACCAAGTATCGCATTTCGCTGCGTTCTTCATCGATGCGAGAGCTGAGATATCCATGGCCGAGAGTCATTTTTGTTTACAGAAGAAGCACAGGTCCCCCCAACGCACGTCGCGGACGGGGCGCGAGGGGCAGGCTATCGATTTGAGTACTCCTTGGCGCTTTCCGCGCCGAGGTTCGTTGGTCGCCCGGAGCGCGCGCCGGGGCCGGGGGGGAGGCGCCCGTGCGGAGTGCCGAAGCACCCCGCTCGCGCGGACTCCCCGGTTGTTAAACACGTTCGCGGGGTCGTTCTGCTGTGCCGGTTTCGACAATGATCCTTCCGCAGGTTCACCTACGGAAACCTTGTTACGACTTCTCCTTCCTCTAAATGATAAGGTTCAATTGACTTCTCGCGACGTCGCGGGCAGCGAAGCGCCCACGTCGCCGCGATCCAAACATTTTACCGGATCATTCAATCGGTAGGAGCGACGGGCGGTGTGTACAAAGGGCAGAGACGTAGTCAACGCGAGCTGATGACTCGCGCTTACTAGGAATTCCTCGTTTAAGACCAACAATTGCAATGATCTATCCCCATCATGCTGAAATTTCAAAGATTACCCGGGCCTGCAGCGCCTGGAGCTTGCCCCGAGAGCAGCATCCTGGACTCGCCGCTCGCACAGAAGCACCGCCTCGTCCGAAATCAAGTGCCAGCAGCCCCGTCGAGGACGACGCCACCGATAACCGACACGAGCGCACAATGAAGCGCGGTCGACGTTGCTGCACGGGCACGGACGGCTCGCACGGGCTAGCCATGCATGCTGCCATGCACCCACGCTGCACGCCGACATGGCCACTGAGCGCCTATGCCAGCTAGCGACAGTCGCCTTGAAGTGCCTTCAACACCTCTACCCCCCTTATATATGCTTAAAAAAAAAAACCCAAGTGACAGGAGTAGACATGATTTCGCCAGAGAATCATTCCAGACATATGCGGATCCGAACTGCACGTTTTGGTGTGAGACAGAGCCTTTGCACTCACAAAAATGTCGCGTAATTTGTAAATGATAATTTTCGTTGAGAAATTTCTTTTTTTTCAAATATCATTTATCAAAATTCAAAAAATAAGTAAAAATAAATCAAAAATAGAAAAAATATTTATAAAAATATAAAAAAATTAGGAAAATATTCCCAGCGCATGGACTAACCTTAAACCAACAATCGAGTGCATATTTGTACGTATAACGTAACGATATGAAGTATTTAAATTGAAGGATATTAAATGAAAATTTGAAAAGAATATAAAAATAACGTGGGGACATTAGGAAAATCGCCCAGAATGCAACAGATAAGTAACAACCCCAAAATAGGCATATAAGAATGAAGTAACCTTAAACCAACAATTGAGTGCATATTTGTACGAATAACGAAACGATTCAAAATATTTAAATTTAAGGCTATT
>JARBSX010000014.1:36812500-36815000 GCA_030864215.1 Capsicum pubescens
CACGGTGCCTTGGTGCCATGGTTCCTTGCTGCCACGGTGCCACGGCGCCATGGCAGTGCCTTGGTGCTACGGTGCCGATTCACGGAATAAGTAAAATAACGTTAAAGGTAGTGGTATTACACTTTCGCCTTTTGGCTCCCACTTATACTACACCTCTCAAGTCATTTCACAAAGTCGGAATAGAGTCAAGCTCAACAGGGTCTTCTTTCCCCGCTGATTCTTCCAAGCCCGTTCCCTTGGGTGTGGTTTCGCTGGATAGTAGACAGGGACAGTGGGAATCTCGTTAATCCATTCATGCGCATCACTAATTAGATGACGAGGCATTTGGCTACCATAAGCGAGTCACAGTTACTCCCGCCGTTTACCCGCGCTTGGTTGAATTTCTTCGCTTTGACATTCACAGCACTGGGCAGAAATCACATTGCGTGAGCATCCGTTGGGACCATCGCAATTCTTTGTTTTAATTAAACAGTCGGATTCCCCTTGTCCGTACAAGTTCTGAGTTGGCTGCTCGACGCGCGGGGAAGGCCCCCGAAGGAACCGTTCCCAGTCCGTCCCCTGGCCGGCACGCGTCGACCCGCTCTCGCCGCGGGAGCAGCTCGAGCAGTCCACCGATAGCCGACGGGTTCGAGTCTGGGACACCCGTTCCCAGCCCTCAGGGGCAAGTCAGACGAACGATTTGCACGTCAGTATCGCTGCGGGCGTTCCACCAGAGTTTCCTTTGGCTTCGCCCCGCTCAGGCACTGTTCACCATCTTTCGGGTCCCGACAGGTATGCTCGCAATCGAACCATTCTCAGAAGATCAAGGTCGGTCGGCGGTGCATCCCTCGGGGGGATCCCACCAATCAGCTTCCTTGCGACTTACGGGTTTACTCGCCCGTTGACTGGTACACATGTCAGAAACCTTGGTCCGTGTTTCAAGACGGGTCGAATGGGGCGCCGACAAGCCAGCGTCCGGAGAGCACGCCGACCGAAGCACGCCGAAGGTGCGCGCTGCCTGCCACAATCGAGGAGACGACGTTCCACGAGCGTATCGAGAGCCCGGGCTTTGGCCGCCCCCCCTAATCCACGCTGGTCCACGCCCCGAGTCGATCGGCGGACCGCCTCGTCGCCGTTCCACATCCGACCGGGGCGCATCGCCGGCCCCCATCCGCTTCTCTCCCGACAATTTCAAGCACTCTTTCACTCTCTTTTCAATGTCCTTTTCATCTTTCCGTCGCGGTACTTGTTCGCTATCGGTCCGTCGCCCGTATTTAGCCTTGGACGGAATTCACCGTCCGATTTGGGCTGCATTCCCAAACAACCCGACTCGTAGACAGTGCCTCGTGGTGCGACAGGGTCGGGACACAACGGGGCTCTCACCCTCTCTGGCGCCCACTTCCAGGGGACTTGGGCCCGGTCCGCCGCTGAAGACGCTTCTCCAGACTACAATTCGGACGACGAAGCCGCCCGATTCTAAGTCTGGGCTGTTCCTGGTTCGCTCACCGTTGCTAAGGGAATCGTTGTTAGTTTCTTTTCCTCCACTTATTGATATGCTTAAACTCAACGGGTAATCCCGCCAAACCTGGGGTCGCGGTGGGAGCGCCTGAGCGCGAAGGGGTCCTGAAGTCCGGACGCGCGACGGGCCGTAGTCGCGACGACGAAGAGAGTTGAGTTACAATCACCACTTGCCGCGACATCCGTCGACGTGGGCTCGCGTTTAGGCCAGCCGCGAGCTCGAGGCGCACGGGAGGCCAGTATTCGCCCCGTGATGACAGCTCGTCCCGTGATTGAGGCGCGATGCGAGGGGGGCGACGCGATGCGTGACGCCCAGGCAGACGTGCACTCGGCCTAGTGGCTTCGGGCGCAACTTGCGTTGAAAGAGTCGACGGTTCACGGGATTCTGCAATTCACACCAAGTATCGCATTTCGCTGCGTTCTTCATCGATGCGAGAGCTGAGATATCCGTTGCCGAGAGTCGTTTTTGTTTACAGAAGAAGCACAGGTCCGCCCAACGCACGCCGCGGACGGGGCGCGAGGGGCAGGCTATCGATTTGAGTACTCCTTGGCGCTTTCCGCGCCGAGGTTTGTTGAACGCCCGGAGCGCGCGCCGGGGCCGGGGGGAGGCGCCCGTGCGGAGTGCCGGAGCACCCCGCCCGCGCGGACTCCCCGGTTGTTATACACGTTTGCGGGGTCGTTCTGCTGTGCCGGTTTCGACAATGATCCTTCCGCAGGTTCACCTACGGAAACCTTGTTACGACTTCTCCTTCCTCTAAATGATAAGGTTCAATTGACTTCTCGCGACGTCGCGGGCAGCGAAGCGCCCACGTCGCCGCGATCCGAACATTTCACCGGATCATTCAATCGGTAGGAGCGACGGGCGGTGTGTACACAGGGCAGGGACGTAGTCAACGCGAGCTGATGACTCGCACGTACTAGGAATTCCTCGTTGAAGACCAACAATTGCAATGATCTATCCCCATCACGCTGAAATTTCAAAGATTACCCGGGCCTGCAGCGC
>JARBSX010000014.1:36820000-36822500 GCA_030864215.1 Capsicum pubescens
GTGGTATTTCACTTTCGCCTTTTGGCTCCCACTTATACTACACCTCTCAAGTCATTTCACAAAGTCGGAATAGAGTCAAGCTCAACAGGGTCTTCTTTCCCCGCTGATTCTGCCAAGCCCATTCCCTTGGGTGTGGTTTCGCTGGATAGTAGACAGGGACAGTGGGAATCTCGTTAATCCATTCATGCGTGTCACTAATTAGATGACGAGGCATTTGGCTACCTTAAGCGAGTCACAGTTACTCCCGCCGTTTACCCGCGCTTGGTTGAATTTCTTCGCTTTGACATTCACAGCACTTGGCAGAAATAACATTGCGTGAGCATCCGTTGGGACCATCGCAATTCTTTGTTTTAATTAAACAGTCGGATTCCCCTTGTCCGTACAAGTTCTGAGTTGGCTGCTCGACGCGCGGGGAAGGCCCCCGAAGGAACCGTTCCCAGTCCGTCCCCCGGTCGGCACGCGGCGACCCGCTCTCGCTGCTGGAGCAGCTCGAGCAGTCCACCGACAGCCGACGGGTTCGGGACTGGGACCCCCGTGCCCAGCCCTCAGGGCCAAGTCAGACGAACGATTTACACGTCAGTATCGCTGCGGGCGTTCCACCATAGTTTCCTTTGGCTTCGCCCCGCTCAGGCACTGTTCACCATCTTTCGGGTCCCGAAAGGTATGTTCGCAATCGAACCCTTCTCAGAAGATCAAGGTCGGTCGGCGGTGCACCCCTCGGGGGTATCCCACCAATCATCTTTCTTGCGCCTTACGGGTTTACTCGCCCGTTGACTGGTACACATGTCAGAATCCTTGGTCCGTGTTTCAAGACGGGTCGAATGGGGAGCCGACAGGCCAGCGTCCGGAGCGCGCGCCGACCGAAGCACGCCGAAGGCGCGCGCTGCCTGCCACAATCGAGGAGACGACGTTCCACGAGCGTATCGAGAGCCCGGGCTTTGGCCGCCCCCCCTAATCCACGCTGGTCCACGCCCCGAGTCGATCGGCGGACCGCCTCGTTGCCGTTCCACATCCGACCGGGGCACATCGCCGGCCCCCATCCTCTTCCCTCCCGACAATTTCAAGCACTCTTTCACTCTCTTTTCAATGTCCTTTTCATCTTTCCCTCGCGATACTTGTTCGCTATCGGTCCGTCGCCCGTATTTAGCCTTGGACAGAATTCACCGCCCGATTTGGGCTGCAATCCCAAACAACCCGACTCGTACACAGCGCCTCGTGGTGCGACAGGGTCCGGACACAACGGGGCTCTCACCCTCTCTGGCGCCCACTTCCAGGGGACTTGGGCCCGGTCCGCCGCTGAAGACGCTTCTCCAGACTACAATTCGGACGACGGAGCCGCCCGATTCTATGTCTGGGCTGTTCCCGGTTCGCTCGCCGTTGCTAAGGGAATCGTTGTTAGTTTCTTTTCCTCCGCTTATTGATATGCTTAAACTCAGCGAGTAATCCCGCCTGACCTGGGGTCGCGGTGGGAGCGCCTGAGCGCGAAGGGGTCCTGAAATCCGGACGCGCGACGGGCCGTAGCCGCGACGACGAAGAGAGTTGAGTTACAACCACCACTTTCCACGACGTCTGTCGACGTGGGCTCGCGTTTAGGCCAGCCGCGAGATCGAGGCGCAAGGGAGGCCAGTATTCGCCCCGCGACGACAGCGCGTCCCGTGATTGAGCCGCGATGCGAGGGGGGCGACGCGATGCGTGATGCCCAGGCAGACGTGCACTCGGCCTAGTGGCTTCGGGCGCAACTTGCGTTGAATAGTCGACGGCTCACGGGATTCTGCAATTCACACCAAGTATCGCATTTCGCTGCGTTCTTCATCGATGCGAGAGCTGAGATATCCGTTGCCGAGAGTCATTTTTGTTTACAGAAGAAGCACAGGTCCCCCAACCGCACGCCGCGGACGGGGCGCGAGGGGCAGGCTATCGATTTGAATACTCCTTTGCGCTTTCCGCGCTGAGGTTCGTTGGTCGCCCGGAGCGCGCGCCGGGGCCGGGGGGGAGGCGCCCGTGCGGAGTGCCGGAGCACCCCGCCCGTGCGGAATCCCCGGTTGTTAAACACGTTCGCGGGGTCGTTCTGCTGTGCCGGTTTCGACAATGATCCTTCCGCAGGTTCACCTACGGAAACCTTGTTGCGACTTCTCCTTCCTCTAAATGATAAGGTTCAATTGACTTCTCGCGACGTCGCGGGCAGCGAAGCGCCCACGTCGCCGCGATCCGAACATTTCACCGGATCATTCAATCGGTAGGAGCGACGGGCGGTGCGTACAAAGGGTAGGGACGTAGTCAACGCGAGCTGATGACTCGCGCTTACTAGGAATTCCTCGTTGAAGACCAACAATTGCAATGATCTATCCCCATCACGCTGAAATTTCAAAGATTACCCGGGCCTGCAGCGCCTGGAGCTTGCCCCGAGAGCAGCATCCTGGACTCGCCGCTCGCACAGAAGCACCGCCTCGTCCGAAATCAAGTGCCAGCAGCCCCGTCGTGGACGACGCCATCGATAACC
>JARBSX010000014.1:36830000-36835000 GCA_030864215.1 Capsicum pubescens
GCGACAGTCGCCTTGAAGTGCCTTCAACACCTCTACCCCCCTTATATATGCTTAAAAAAAAACCCAAGTGACAGGAGTAGACATGATTTCGCCAGAGAATCATTCCAGACATATGCGGATCCGAACTGCACGTTTTGGTGTGAGACGGAGCCTTTGCACTCACAAAAAGGTCGCGTAATTTGTAAATGATAATTTTCGTTGAGAAATTTCATTTTTTTTCAAATATCATTTATCAAAATTCAAAAAATTAGTAAAAATAAATCAAAAATAGAAAAAATATTTACAAAAATATGAAAAAATTAGGAAAATATTCCCAGCGCATGAACTAACCTTAAACCAACAATCGAGTGCATATTTGTACGTATAACGTAACGATATGAAGTATTTAAATTGAAGGATATTAAATGAAAATTTGAAAAGAATATAAAAATAACGTGGGGACATTAGGAAAATCGCCCAGAATGCAACAGATAAGTAACAACCCCAAAATAGGCATATAAGAATGAAGTAACCTTAAACCAACAATTGAGTGTATATTTGTACGAATAACAAAACGATACAAAATATTTAAATTTAAGGCTATTAAATAAAAATTTGGAAAAAAGGCGACGGGACATTACGAAGAACTGCCACAACATATGAGGTAACATTGAAATAAATTTAAAATAAAAAATTAGAGAGGATATGTAGCAAAATTAGTATGCAACGGTGAGGAAGATGGATGAACGTCAGGAAAATATTAGGATGATCGAACGTAGGTTTACGCTCCTTTGATTTTGGCACGGTGCGTTGGTGCGTTGGTGCCTTGGTGCCATGGTGCCTTGCTGCCACGGTGCCTTGGTGCCATGGTGCCGCGGCGCCGTGGTGCCTTGGTGCCTTGGCGCCATGGTGCGAAGGTGCCTTGGTGCCATGGTGCAACGGTGCCTTGGTGCCATGGTGCCACGCTGCCATGGTGCCACGGTGCCTTGGTGCCATGGTTCCTTGCTGCCACGGTGCCATGGCGCCATGGCAGTGCCTTGGTGCCACGGTGCCGATTCACGGAATAAGTAAAATAACGTTAAAGGTAGTGGTATTTCACTTTCGCCTTTTGGCTCCCACTTATACTACACCTCTCAAGTCATTTCACAAAGTCGGAATAGAGTCAAGCTCAACAGGGTCTTCTTTCCCCGCTGATTCTGCCAATCCCGTTCCCTTGGGTGTGGTTTCGCTGGATAGTAGACAGGGACAGTGGGAATCTCGTTAATCCATTCAAGCGCGTCACTAATTAGATGACGAGGCATTTGGCTACCTTAAGCGAGTCACAGTTACTCCCGCCGTTTACCCGCGCTTGGTTGAAATTCTTCGCTTTGACATTCACAGCACTGGGAAGAAATCACATTGCGTGAGCATCCGTTGGGACCATCGCAATTCTTTGTTTTAATTAAACAGTCAGATTCCCCTTGTCCGTACAAGTTCTGAGTTGGCTGCTCGACGCGCGGGGAAGGCCCCTGAAGGAACCGTTTCCAGTCCGTCCCCCGGCCGGCACGCGGCGACCCGCTCTCGCCGCGGGAGCAGCTCGAGCAGTCCACCGACAGCCGACGGGTTCGGGACTGGGACCCCCGTGCCCAGCCCTCAGGGCCAAGTCAGACGAACGATTTGCATGTCAGTATCGCTGCGGGCGTTTCACCAGAGTTTCCTTTGGCTTCGCCCCGCTCAGGCACTGTTCACCATCTTTCGGGTCCCGACAGGTAGGCTCGCAATCGAACCCTTCTCAGAAGATCAAGGCCGGTCGGCGGCGCACCCCTCGGGGGGATCCCACCAATCAGCTTCCTTGCGCCTTACGGGTTTACTCGCCCGTTGACTGGTACACATGTCAGAATCCTTGGTCCGTGTTTCAAGACGGGTCGAATGGGGAGCCGACAGGCCAGCGTCCGGAGCGCGCGCCGACCGAAGCACGCCGAAGGCGCGCGCTGCCTGCCACAATCGAGGAGACGACGTTCCACGAGCGTATCGAGAGCCCGGGCTTTGGCCGCCCCCCCTAATCCACGCTGGTCCACGCCCCGAGTCGATCGGCGGACCGCCTCGTCGCCGTTCCACATCAGACTGGGGTGCATCGCCGGCCCCCATCCGCTTCCCTCCCGACAATTTCAAGCACTCTTTCACTCTCTTTTCAATGTCCTTTTCATCTTTCCCTCGCGGTACTTGTTCGCTATCGGTCCGTCGCCCGTATTTAGCCTTGGACGGAATTCACCGCCCGATTTGGGCTGCATTCCCAAACAACCCGACTCGTAGACAGCGCCTCGTGGTGCGACAGGGTCCGGACACAACGGGGCTCTCACCCTCTATGGCGCCCACTTCCAGGGGACTTGGGCCCGGTCCGCCGCTGAAGACGTTTCTCCAGACTACAATTCGGACGACGGAGCCGACCGATTCTAAGTCTGGGCTGTTCCCGGTTCGCTCGCCGTTGCTAAGGGAATCGTTGTTAGTTTCTTTTCCTCCGCTTATTGATATGCTTAAACTCAGCGGGTAATCCCGCCTGACCTGGGGTCGCCGTGGGAGCGCCTGAGCGCGAAGGGGTCCTGAAGTCCGGACGCGCGATGGGCCGTAGCCGCGACGACGAAGAGAGTTGAGTTACAACCACCACTTGCCGCGACGTCCGTCGACGTGGGCTCGCGTTTAGGCCAGCCGCGAGCTCGAGGCGCACGGGAGGCCAGTATTCTCCCCGCGACGACAGCGCGTCCCGTGATTGAGGCGCGATGCGAGGGGGGCGACGCGATGCGTGACGCCCAGGCAGACGTGCACTCGGCCTAGTGGCTTCGGGCGCAACTTGCGTTGAAAGAGTCGACGGTTCACGGGATTCTGCAATTCACACCAAGTATCGCATTTCGCTGCGTTCTTCATCGATGCGAGAGCTGAGATATCCGTTGCCGAGAGTCGTTTTTGTTTACAGAAGAAGCACAGGTCCCCCCAACGCACGCCGCGGACGGGGCGCGAGGGGCAGGCTATCGATTTGAGTACTCCTTGGCGCTTTCCGCGCCGAGGTTCGTTGGTCGCCCGGAGCGCGCGCCGGGGCCGGGGGGAGGCGCCCGTGCGGAGTGCCGGAGCACCCCGCCCGCGCGGACTCCCCGGTTGTTAAACACGTTCGCGGGGTCGTTCTGCTGTGCCGGTTTCGACAATGATCCTTCCGCAGGTGCACCTACGGAAACCTTGTTACGACTTCTCCTTCCTCTAAATGATAAGGTTCAATTGACTTCTCGCGACGTCGCGGGCAGCGAAGCGCCCACGTCGCCGCTATCCGAACATTTCTCCGGATCATTCAATCGGTAGGAGCGACGGGCGGTGTGTACAAAGGGCAGGGACGTAGTCAACGCGAGCTGATGACACGCGCTTACTAGGAATTTGTCGTTGAAGACCAACAATTGCAATGATCTATCCCCATCACGCTGAAATTTCAAAGATTACCCGAGCCTGCAGCGCCTGGAGCTTGCCCCGAGAGCAGCATCCTGGACTCGCCGCTCACACAGAAGCACCGCCTCATCCGAAATCAAGTGCCAGCAGCCCCGTCGTGGACGACGCCACCGATAACCGACACGAGCGCATAATGAAGCGCGGTCGACGTTGCTGCACGGGCACGGACGGCTCGCACGGGCTAGCCATGCATGCTGCCATGCGCCCACGCTGCACGCCGACATGGCCACTGAGCGCCTATGCCAGCTAGCGACAGTCGCCTTGAAGTGCCTTCAACACCTCTACCCCCCTTATATATGCTTAAAAAAAAAACCCAAGTGACAGGAGTAGACATGATTTCGCCAGAGAATCATTCCAGACATATGCGGATCCGAACTGCACGTTTTGGTGTGAGACGGAGCCTTTGCACTCACAAAAAGGTCGCGTAATTTGTAAATGATAATTTTCGTTGAGAAATTTCTTTTTTTTCAAATATCATTTATCAAAATTCAAAAAATAAGTAAAAATAATTCAAAAATAGAAAAAATATTTATTAAAAGATGAAAAAATTAGTAAAATATTCCCAGCGCATGAACTAACCTTAAACCAACAATCGAGTGCATATTTGTACGTATAACGTAACGATATGAAGTATTTAAATTGAAGGATATTAAATGAAAATTTGAAAAGAATATAAAAATAACGTGGGGACATTAGAAAAATCGCCCAGAATGCAACAGATAAGTAACAACCCCAAAATAGGCATATAAGAATGAAGTAACCTTAAACCAATAATTGAGTGCATATTTGTACGAATAACGAAACGATACAAAATATTTAAATTTAAGGCTATTGGTTGAAATTCTTCGCTTTGACATTCACAGCACTGGGCAGAAATCACATTGCGTGAGCATCCGTTGGGACCATCGCAATTCTTTGTCCGTACAAGTTCTGAGTTGGCTGCTCGACGCGCGGGGAAGGCCACAGAAGGAACCGTTCCAAGTCCGTCCCCCGGCCGGCACGCGGCGACCCGCTCTCGCCGCGGGAGCAGCTCGAGCAGTCCACCGACAGCCGACGGGTTCGGGACTGGGACCCCCGTGCCCAGCCCTCAGGGCCAAGTCAGACGAACGATTTGCACGTCAGTATCGCTGCGGGCGTTCCACCAGAGTTTCCTTTGGCTTCGCCCCGCTCAGGCACTGTTCACCATCTTTAGGGTCTCGACAGGTATGCTCGGAATCGAACCCTTCTCAGAAGATCAAGGTCGGTCGGCGGCGCACCCCTCGGGGGGATCCCACCAATCAGCTTCCTTGCGCCTTATGGGTTTACTCGCCCGTTGACTGGTACACATGTCAGAATTCTTGGTCCGTGTTTCAAGACGGGTCGAATGGGGAGCCGACAGGCCAGCGTACGGAGCGCGCGCCGACCGAAGCACGCCGAAGGCGCGCGCTGCCTGCCTCAATCGAGGAGACGACGTTCCACGAGCGTATCGAGAGCCCGGGCTTTGGCCGCCCCCACTAACCCACGCTGGTCCACGCCCCGAGTCGATCGGCGGACCGCCTCGTCGCCGTTCCACA
>JARBSX010000014.1:36840000-36847500 GCA_030864215.1 Capsicum pubescens
AGGAATTCGTCGTTGATGACCAACAATTACAATGATCTATCCCCGTCACGCTGAAATTTCAAAGATTACCCGGGCCTGCAGCGCCTGGAGCTTGCCCCGAGAGCAGCATCCTGGACTCGCCGCTCGCACAGAAGCACCGCCTCGTCCGAAATCATGTGCCAGCAGCCCCGTCGTGGACGACGCCACCGATAACCGACACGAGTGCATAATGAAGCGCGGTCGACGTTGCTGCACGAGCACGGATGGCTCGCACGGGCTAGCCATGCATGCTGCCATGCGCCCACGCTGCACGCCGACATGGCCACTGAGCGCTTATGCCAGCTAGCGACAGTCGCCTTGAAGTGTCTTCAACACCTCTACCCCCCTTATATATGCTTAAAAAAAAAAACCCAAGTGACAGGAGTAGACATGATTTCGCCAGAGAATCATTCCAGACATATGCGGATCCGAACTGCACGTTTTGGTGTGAGACGGAGCCTTTGCACTCACAAAAAGGTCGCGTAATTTGTAAATGATAATTTTCGTTGAGAAATTTCTTTTTTTTTAAATATCATTTATCAAAATTCAAAAAATAAGTAAAAATAAATCAAAAATAGAAAAAATATTTATTAAAGGATGAAAAAATTAGTAAAATATTCCCAGCGCATGAACTAACCTTAAACCAACAATCGAGTGCATATTTGTACGTATAACGTAACGATATGAAGTATTTAAATTGAAGGATATTAAATGAAAATTTGAAAAGAATATAAAAATAACGTGGGGACATTAGGAAAATCGCCCAGAATGCAACAGATAAGTAACAACCCCTAAATAGGCATATAAGAATGAAGTAACCTTAAACCAACAATTGAGTGCATATTTGTACGAATAACGAAACGACACAAAATATTTAAATTTAAGGCTATTAAATAAAAATTTAGAAAAAAAGGCGACGGGACATAACGAAGAACTGCCACAACATATGAGGTAACATTGAAATATATTTAAAATAAAAAATTAGAGCAGATATGTAGCAAAATGAGTATGCAACGGTGAGGAAGATGGATGAACGTCAGGAAAATATTAGGATGATCGAACGTAGGTTTACGCTCCTTTGATTTTGGCACGGTGCGTTGGTGCGTTGGTGCCTTGGTGCCATGGTGCCTTGCTGCCACGGTGCCTTGGTGCCATGATGCCGCGGCGCCGTGGTGCCTTGGTGCCTTGGCGCCTTGGCGCCATGGTGCGATGGTGCCTTGGTGCCATGGTGCAACGGTGCCTTGGTGCCATGGTGCCACGGTGCCATGGTGCCACGGTGCCTTGGTGCCATGGTTCCTTGCTGCCACGGTGCCATGGCGCCATGGCAGTGCCTTGGTGCCACGGTGCCGATTCACGGAATAAGTAAAATAACGTTAAAGGTAGTGGTATTTCACTTTCGCCTTTTGGCTCCCACTTATACTACACCTCTCAAGTCATTTCACAAAGTCGGAATAGAGTCAAGCTCAACAGGGTCTTCTTTCCCCGCTGATTCTGCCAAGCCCGTTCCCTTGGGTGTGGTTTCGCTGGATAGTAGACAGGGATAGTGGAAATCTCGTTAATCCATTCATGCGCGTCACTAATTAGATGACGAGGCATTTGGCTACCTTAAGCGAGTCACAGTTACTCCCGCCGTTCACCCGCGCTTGGTTGAATTTCTTCGCTTTGACATTCACAGCACTGGGCAGAAATCACATTGCGTGAGCATCCGTTGGGACCATCGCAATTCTTTGTTTTAATTAAACAGTCGGATTCCCCTTGTCCGTACAAGTTCTGAGTTGGCTGCTCGACGCGCGGGGAAGGCCCCTGAAGGAACCGTTCCCAGTCCGTCCCCCGGCCGGCACGCGGCGACCCGCTCTCGCCGCGGGAGCAGCTCGAGCAGTCCACCGACAGCCGACGGGTTCGGGACTGGGACCCCCGTGCCCATCCCTCAGGGCCAAGTCAGACGAACGATTTGCACGTCAGTATCGCTGCGGGCGTTCCACCAGAGTTTCCTTTGGCTTCGCCCCGCTCAGGCACTGTTCACCATCTTTCGGGTCCCGACAGGTATGCTCGCAATCGAACCCTTCTCAGAAGATCAAGGTCGGTCGACGGTGCACCCCTCGGGGGGATCCCACCAATCAGCTTCCTTGCGCCTTACGGGTTTTCTCGCCCGTTGACTGGTACACATGTCAGAATCCTTGGTCCGTGTTTTAAGACGGGTCGAATGGGGAGCCGACAGGCCAGCGTCCAGAGCGCGCGCCGACCGAAGCACGCCGAAGGCGCGCGCTGCCTGCCACAATCGAGGAGACAACGTTCCACGAGCGTATCGAGAGCCCGGGCTTTGGCCGCCCCCCCTAATCCACGCTGGTCCACGCACCGAGTCGATCGGCGGAGCGCCTCGTCGCCGTTCCACATCCGACCGGGGCGCATCGCCGGCCCCCATCCGCTTCCCTCCCGACAATTTCAAGCACTCTTTCACTCTCTATTCAATGTCCTTTTCATCTTTCCCTCGCGGTACTTGTTCGCTATCGGTCTGTCGCCCGTATTTAGCCTTGGACGGAATTCACCGCCCGATTTGGGCTGCATTCCCAAACAACCCGACTCGTAGACAGCGCCTTGTGGTGCGACAAGGTCCGGACACAACGGGGCTCTCACCCTCTCTGGCGCCCACTTCCAGGGGACTTGGGCCCGGTCCGCCGCTGAAGACGCTTCTCCAGACTACAATTCGGACGACGGAGCCGCCCGATTCTAAGTCTGGGCTGTTCCCGGTTCGCTCGCCGTTGCTAAGGGAATCGTTGTTAGTTTATTTTCCTCCGCTTATTGATATGCTTAAACTCAACGGGTAATCCCGCCTGACCTGGGGTCGCGGTGGGAGCGCCTGAGTGCGAAGGGGTCCTGAAGTCCGGACGCGCGACGGGCCGTAGCCGCGACGACGAAGAGAGTGGAGTTACAACCACCACTTGCCGCGACGTCCGTCGACGTGGGCTCGCGTTTAGGCCAGCCGCGAGCTCGAGGCGCATGGGAGGCCAGTATTCGCCCCGCGACGACAGCGCATCCCGTGATTGAGGTGCGATGCGAGGGGGGCGACGCGATGTGTGACGCACAGGCAGACGTGCACTCGGCCTAGTGGCTTCGGGCGCAACTTGCGTTGAAAGAGTCGACGGTTAACGGGATTCTGCAATTCACACCAAGTATCGCATTTCGCTGCGTTCTTCATCGATGCGAGAGCTGAGATATCCGTTGCCGAGAGTCGTTTTTGTTTACAGAAGAAGCACAGGTCCCCCCAACGCACGCCGCGGACGGGGCGCGAGGGGCAGGCTATCGATTTGAGTACTCCTTGGCGCTTTCCGCGCCGTGGTTCGTTTGTCGCCCGGAGCGCGCGCCGGGGCCGGGGGGGAGGTGCCCGTGCGGAGTGCCGGAGCACCCCGCCCGCGCGGACTCCCCGGTTGTTAAACACGTTCGCGGGGTCGTTCTGCTGTGCCGGTTTCGACAATGATCCTTCCGCAGGTTCACCTACGGAAACCTTGTTACGACTTCTCCTTCCTCTAAATGATAAGGTTCAATTGACTTCTCGCGACGTCGCGGGTAGCGAAGCGCCCACGTCGCCGCGATCCGAACATTTCACCGGATCATTCAATCGGTAGGAGCGACAGGCGGCGTGTACAAAGGGCAGGGACGTAGTCAACGCGAGCTGATGACTCGCGCTTACTAGGAATTCCTCGTTGAAGACCAACAATTGCAATGATCTATCCCCATCACGCTGAAATTTCAAGGATTACCCGGGCCTGCAGCGCCTGTAGCTTGCCCCGAGAGCAGCATCCTGGACTCGCCGCTCGCACAGAAGCACCGCCTCGTCCGAAATCAAGTGCCAGCAGCCCCGTCGTGGACGACGCCACCGATAACCGACACGAGCGCACAATGAAGCGCGGTCGACGTTGCTGCACGGGCACGGACGGCTCGCACGGGCTAGCCATGCATGCTGCCATTCGCCCACGCTGCACGCCGACATGGCCACTGAGCGCCTATGCCAGCTAACGATAGTCGCCTTGAAGTGCCTTCAACACCTCTACCCCCCTTATATATGCTTAAAAAAAAAACCAAGTGACAGGAGTAGACATGATTTCGCCAGAGAATCATTCCAGACATATGCGGATCCGAACTGCACGTTTTGGTGTGAGACGGAGCCTTTGCACTCACAAAAAGGTCGCGTAATTTGTAAATGATAATTTTCGTTGAGAAATTTCTTTTTTTTGAAATATCATTTATCAAAATTCAAAAAATAAGTAAAAATAAATCAAAAATAGAAAAAATATTTATAAAAATATGAAAAAATTAGGAAAATATTCCCAGCGCATGAACTAACCTTAAACCAACAATCGAGTGCATATTTGTACGTATAACGTAACGATATGAAGTATTTAAATTGAAGGATATTAAATGAAAATTTGAAAAGAATATAAAAATAACGTGGGGACATTAGGAAAATCGCCCAGAATGCAACAGATAAGTAACAACCCCAAAATAGGCATATAAGAATGAAGTAACCTTAAACCAACAATTGAGTGCATATTTGTACGAATAACGAAACGATACAAAATATTTAAATTTAAGGCTATTAAATAAAAATTCTGAAAAAAGGCGACGGGACATTACGAAGAACTGCCACAACATATGAGGTAACATTGAAATATATCTAAAATAAAAAATTAGAGCGGATATGTAGCAAAATGAGTATGCAACGGTGAGGAAGATGGATGAACGTCAGGAAAATATTACGATGATCGAACGTAGGTTTACGCTCCTTTGATTTTGGCACGGTGCGTTGGTGCGTTGGTGCGTTGGTGCCTTGGTGCCATGGTGCCTTGCTGCCACGGTGCCTTGGTGCCATGGTGCCGCGGCGCCGTGGTGCCTTGGTGCCTTGGCGCCATGGTGCGATGGTGCCTTGGTGCCATGGTGCAACGGTGCCTTGGTGCCATGGTGCCACGGTGACATGGTGCCACGGTGCCTTGGTGCCATGGTTCCTTGCTGCCACGGTGCCATGGCGCCATGGCAGTGCCTTGGTGCCACGGTGCCGATACACGGAATAAGTAAAATAACGTTAAAGGTAGTGGTATTTCACTTTCGCCTTTTGGCTCCCACTTATACTACACCTCTCAAGTCATTTCACAAAGTCGGAATAGAGTCAAGCTCAACAGGGTCTTCTTTCCCCGCTGATTCTGCCAAGCCCGTTCCCTTGGGTGTGGTTTCGCTGGATAGTAGACAGGGACAGTGGGAATCTCGTTAATCCATTCATGCGCGTCACTAATTATATGACGAGGCATTTGGCTACCTTAAGCGAGTCACAGTTACTCCCGCCGTTTACCCGCGCTTGTTTGAATTTCTTCGCTTTGACATTCACAGCACTGGGCAGAAATCACATTGCGTGAGCATCCGTTGGGACCATCGCAATTCTTTGTTTTAATTAAACAGTCGGATTCCCCTTGTCCGTACAAGTTCTGAGTTGGCTGCTCGACGCGCGGGGAAGGCCCCCGAAGGAACCGTTCCCAGTCCGTCCCCCGGCCGGCACGCGGCGACCCGCTCTCGCCGCGGGAGCAGCTCGAGCAGTCCACCGACAGCCGACGGGTTTGGGACTGGGACCCCCGTGCCCATCCCTCAGGGCCAAGTCAGACGAACGATTTGCACGTCAGTATCGCTGCGGGCGTTCCACCAGAGTTTCCTTTGGCTTCGCCCCGCTCAGGCACTGTTCACCATCTTTCGGGTCCCGACAGGTATGCTCGCAATCGAACCCTTCTTAGAAGATCAAGGTCGTTCGGCGGTGCACCCCTCGGGGGGATCCCACCAATCAGCTTCCTTGCGCCTTACGGGTTTACTCGCCCGTTGACTGGTACACATGTCAGAATCCTTGGTCCGTGTTTCAAGACGGGTCGAATGGGGAGCCGACAGGCCAGCGTCCGGAGCGCGCGCCGACTGAAGCACGCCGAAGGCGCGCGCTGCCTGCCACAATCGAGGAGATGACGTTCCACAAGCGTATCGAGAGCCCGGGCTTTGGCCGCCCCCCCAATCCACCCTGGTCCACGCCCCGAGTCGATCGGCGGACCGCCTCGTCGCCGTTCCACATCCGACCGGGGCGCATCGCCAGCCCCCATCCGCTTCCCTCCCGATAATTTCAAGCACTCTTTCACTCTCTTTTCAATGTTCTTTTCATCTTTCCCTCGCGGTACTTGATCGCTATCGGTCCGTCGCCCGTATTTAGCCTTGGACGGAATTCACCGCCCGATTTGGGCTGCATTCCCAAACAACCCGACTCGTAGACAGCGCCTCGTGGTGCGACAGGGTACGGGCACAACGGGGCTCTCACCCTCTCTGGCGCCCACATCCAGGGGACTTAGGCCCGGTCCGCCGCTGAAGACGCTTCTCCAGACTACAATTCGGACGATGGAGCCGCCCGATTCTAAGTCTGGGCTGTTCCCGGTTCGCTCGCCGTTGCTAAGGGAATCGTTGTTAGTTTCTTTTCCTCCGCTTATTGATATGCTTAAACTCAGCGGGTAATCCCTCCTGACCTGGGGTCGCGGTGGGAGCGCCTGAGCGCGAAGGGGTCCTGAAGTCCGGACGCTCGACGGGCCGTAGCCGCGACGACGAAGAGAGTTGAGTGACAACCACCACTTGCCACGACGTCCGTCGACGTGGGCTCGCGTTTAGGCCAGCCGCGAGCTCGAGGCGCACGGGAGGCTAGTATTCGCCCCGCGAAGACAGCGCGTCCCGTGATTGAGGCGTGATGCGAGGGGGGCGACGCGATGCGTGACGCCCAGGCAGATGTGCACTCGGCCTAGTGGCTTCGGGCGCAACTTGCGTTGAAAGAGTCGACGGTTCACGGGATTCTGCAATTCACACCAAGTATCGCATTTCGTTGCGTTCTTCATCGATGCGAGAGCTGAGATATCCGTTGCCGAGAGTCGTTTTTGATTACAGAAGAAGCACAGGTCCCCCCAACGCACGCTGCGGACGGGGCGCGAGGGGCAGGCTATCGATTTGAGTACTCCTTGGCACTTTCCGTGCCGAGGTTCGTTGGTCGCCCGGAGCGCGCGCCGGGGACGGGGGGGAGGCGCCCGTGCGGAGTGCCGGAGCACCCCGCCCGCGCGGACTCCCCGGTTGTTAAACACGTTCGCGGGGTCGTTCTGCTGTGCCGGTTTCGACAATGATCCTTCCGCAGGTTCACCTACGGAAACCTTGTTACGACTTCTCCTTCCTCTAAATGATAAGGTTCAATTGACTTCTCGCGACGTCGCGGGCAGCGAAGCGCCCACGTCGCTGCGATCCGAACATTTCACCGGATCATTCAATCGGTAGGAGTGACGGGCGGTGTGTACAAAGGGCAGGGACGTAGTCAACGCGAGCTGATGACTCGCACTTACTAGGAATTCCTCGTTGAAGACCAACAATTGCAATGATCTATCCCCATCACGCTGAAATTTCAAAGATTACCCGGGCCTGCAGCGCCTGGAG
>JARBSX010000014.1:36870000-36872500 GCA_030864215.1 Capsicum pubescens
TCAAAATTCAAAAAATAAGTAAAAATAAATCAAATATAGAAAAAATATTTATTAAAAGATGAAAAAATTAGTAAAATATTCCCAGCGCATGAACTAACCTTAAACCAACAATCGAGTGCATATTTGTACGTATAACGTAACGATATGAAGTATTTAAATTGAAGGATATTAAATGAAAATTTGAAAGGAATATAAAAATAACGTGGGGACATTAGAAAAATCGCCCAGAATGCAACAGATAAGTAACAACCCCTAAATAGGCATATAAGAATGAAGTAACCTTAAACCAACAATTGAGTGCATATTTGTACGAATAACGAAACGATACAAAATATTTAAATTTAAGGCTATTAAATAAAAATTTGGAAAAAAGGCGACGGGACATTACGAAGAACTGCCACAACATATGAGGTAACATTGAAATATATTTAAAATAAAAAATTAGAGCGGATATGTAGCAAAATGAGTATGCAACGGTGAGGAAGATGGATGAACGTCAGGAAAATATTAGGATGATCGAACGTAGGTTTACGCTCCTTTGATTTTGGCACGGTGCGTTGGTGCGTTGGTGCCTTGGTGCCATGGTGCCTTGCTGCCACGGTGCCTTGGTGCCATGGTGCCGCGGCGCCGTGGTGCCTTGGTTCCTTGGCGCCATGGTGCGATGGTGCCTTGGTGCCATGGTGCAACGGTGCCTTGGTGCCATGGTGCCACGGTGCCATGGTGCCACGGTGCCTTGGTGCCATGGTTCCTTGCTGCCACGGTGCCATGGCGCCATGGCAGTGCCTTGGTGCCACGGTGCCGATTCACGGAATAAGTAAAATAACGTTAAAGGTAGTGGTATTTCACTTTCGCCTTTTGGCTCCCACTTATACTACACCTCTCAAGTCATTTCACAAAGTCGGAATAGAGTCAAGCTCAACAGGGTCTTCTTTCCCCGCTGATTCTGCAAAGCCCGTTCCCTTGGGTGTGGTTTCGCTGGATAGTAGACAGGGACAGTGGGAATCTCGTTAATCCATTCATGCGCGTCACTAATTAGATGACGAGGCATTTGGCTACCTTAAGCGAGTCACAGTTACTCCCGCCATTTACCCGCGCTTGGTTGAAATTCTTCGCTTTGACATTCACAGCACTGGGCAGAAATCACATTGCGTGAGCATCCGTTGGGACCATCGCAATTCTTTAGTTTAATTAAACAGTCGGATTCCCCTTGTCCGTACAAGTTCTGAGTTGGCTGCTCGACGCGCGGGGAAGGCCCCCGAAGGAACCGTTCCCAGTCCGTCCCTCGGCCGGCACGCGGCGACCCACTCTCGCCGCGGGAGCAGCTCGAGCAGTCCACCGACAGCCGACGGGTTCGGGACTGGGACCCCCGTGCCCAGCCCTCAGGGCCAAGTCAGACGAACGATTTGCACGTCAGTATCGCTGCGGGCGTTTCACCAGAGTTTTCTTTGGCTTCGCCCCGCTCAGGCACTGTTCACCATCTTTCGGGTCCCGACAGGTATGCTCGCAATCGAACCCTTCTCAGAAGATCAAGGTCGGTCGGCGGCGCACCCCTCGGGGGGATCCCACCAATCAGCTTCCTTGCGCCTTACGGGTTTACTCGCCCGTTGACTTGTACACATGTCAGAATCCTTGGTCCGTGTTTCAAGACGGTTCGAATGGGGAGCCGACAGGCCAGCGTCCGGAGCGCGCGCCGACCGAAGCACGCCGAAGTCGCGCGCTGCCTGCCATAATCGAGGAGACGACGTTCCACGAGCGTATCGAGAGCCCGTGCTTTGGCCGCCCCCCCTAATCCACGCTGGTCCACGCCCCGAGTCGATCGGCGGACCGCCTCGTCGCCGTTCCACATCCGACCGGGGCACATCGCCGGCCCCCATCCGCTTCCCTCCCGACAATTTCAAGCACTCTTTCACTCTCTTTTCAATGTCCTTTTCATCTTTCCCTCGCGGTACTTGTTCGCTATCGGTCCGTCACCCGTATTTAGCCTTGGACGGAATTCACCGCCCGATTTGGGCTGCATTCCCAAACAACCCGACTCGTAGACAGCGCCTCGTGGTGCGACTGGGTCCGGACACAACGGGGCTCTCACCCTCTATGGCGCCCACTTCCAGGGGACTTAGGCCCGGTCCGCCGCTGAAGACGCTTCTCCAGACTACAATTCGGACGACGGAGCCGCCCGATTCTAAGTCTGGGTTGTTCCCGGTTCGCTCGCCGTTGCTAAGGGAATCGTTGTTAGTTTCTTTTCCTCCGCTTATTGATATGCTTAAACTAAGCGGGTAATCCCGCCTGACCTGGGGTCGCGGTGGGAGCGCCTGAGCGCGAAGAGGTCCTGAAGTCCGGACGCGCGACGGGCCGTAGCCGCGACGACAAAGAGAGTTGAGTTACAACCACCACTTGCCGCGACGTCCGTCGACGTGGGCTCACGTTTAAGCCAGCCGCGAGCTCGAGGCGCACGGGAGGCCAGTATTCTCCCCGCGACGACAGCGCGTCCCGTGATTGAGGC
>JARBSX010000014.1:36890000-36897500 GCA_030864215.1 Capsicum pubescens
TTGGTGCCATGGTTCCTTGCTGCCACGGTGCCATGGCGCCATGGCAGTGCCTTGGTGCCACGGTGCCGATTCACGGAATAAGTAAAATAACGTTAAAGGTAGTGGTATTTCACTTTCGCCTTTTGGCTCCCACTTATACTACACCTCTCAAGTCATTTCACAAAGTCGGAATAGAGTCAAGCTCAACAGGGTCTTCTTTCCCCGTTGATTCTGCCAAGCCCGTTCCCTTGGGTGTGGTTTCGCTGGATAGTAGACAGGGACAGTGGGAATCTCGTTAATCCATTCACGCGCGTCACTAATTAGATGACGAGGCATTTGGCTACCTTAAGCGAGTCACAGTTACTCCCGCCGTTTACCCGCGCTTGGTTGAATTTCTTCGCTTTGACATTCAAAGCACTGGGCAGAAATCACATTGCGTGAGCATCCGTTGGGACCATCGCAATTCTTTGTTTTAATTAAACAGTCGGATTCCCCTTGTCCGTACAAGTTCTGAGTTGGCTGCTCGACGCGCGGGGAAAGCCCCCGAAGGAACCGTTCCCAGTCCGTCCCCCGGCCGGCACGCGGCGACCCGCTCTCGCCGCGGGAGCAGCTCGAGCAGTCCACCGACAGCCGACGGGTTCGGGACTGGGACCCCCGTGCCCAACCCTCAGGGCCAAGTCAGACGAACGATTTGCACGTCAGTATCGCTGCGGGCGTTCCACCAGAGTTTCCTTTGGCTTCGCCCCGCTCAGGCACTGTTCACCATCTTTCGGGTCCCGGCAGGTTTGCTCGCAATCGAACCCTTCTCAAAAGATCAAGGTCGGTCGGCGGTGCACCCCTCGGGGGGATCCCACCAATCAGCTTCCTTGCGCCTTACGGGTTTACTCGCCCGTTGACTGGTACACATGTCAGAATCCTTGGTCCGTGTTTCAAGACGGGTCGAATGGGGAGCCGACAGGCCAGCGTCCGGAGCACGCGCCGACCGAAGCACGCCGAAGGCGCGCGCTGCCTACCAAAATCGAGGAGACGACGTTCCACAAGCGTATCGAGAGCCCGGGCTTTGGCCGCCCCCCCTAATCCACGCTGGTCCACGCCTCGAGTCGATCCGCGGACCGCCTCGTCGCCGTTCCACATCCGACCGGGGCGCATCGCCGGCCCCCATCCGCTTCCCTCCCGACAATTTCAAGCACTCTTTCACTCTCTTTTCAATGTCCTTTTCATCTTTCCCTCGCGGTACTTGTTCGCTATCGGTCCGTCGCCCGTATTTAGCCTTGGACGGAATTCACCGCCCGATTTGGGATGCATTCCCAAACAACCCGGCTCGTAGACAGCGCCTCGTTGTGCGACAGGGTACGGACACAACGGGGCTCTCACCCTCTCTGGCGCCCACTTCCTGGGGACTTGGGCCCGGTCCGCCGCTGAAGACGCTTCTCCAGACTAAAATTCGGACGACGGAGCCGCCCGATTCTAAGTCTGGGCTGTTCCCGGTTCGCTCGCCGTTTCTAAGGGAATCGTTGTTAGTTTCTTTTCCTCCGCTTATTGATATGCTTAAACTAAGCGGGTAATCCCGCCTGACCTGGGGTCGCGGTGGGAGCGCCTGAGCGCGAAGGGGTCCTGAAGTCCGGACGCGCGACGGGCCGTAGCCGCGACGACGAAGAGAGTTGAGTTACAACCACCACTTGCCGCGACGTCCGTCGACGTGGGCTTGCGTTTAGGCCAGCCGCGAGCTCGAGGCGCACGGGAGGCCAGTATTCGCCCCGCGACGACAGCGCGTCCCGTGATTGAGGCGCGATGCGAGGGGGGCGACGCGATGCGTGACGCCCAGGCAGACGTGCACTCGGCCTAGTGGCTTCGGGCGCAACTTGCGTTGAAAGAGTCGACGGTTCACGGGATTCTGCAATTCACACCAAGTATCGCATTTCGCTGCGTTCTTCATCGATGCGAGAGCTGAGATATCCGTTGCCGAGAGTCGTTTTTGTTTACAGAAGAAGCATAGGTCCCCCCAACGCACGCCGCGGACGGGGCGCGAGGTGCAGGCTATCGATTTGAGTACTCCTTGGCGCTTTCCGCGCCGAGGTTCGTTGGACGCCCGGAGCGCGCGCCGGGGCCGGGGGGGAGGCGCCTGTGCGGAGTGCCGGAGCACCCCGCCCGCGCGGACTCCCCGGTTGTTAAACACGTTCCCGGGGTCGTTCTGCTGTGCCGGTTTCGACAATGATCCTTCCGCAGGTTCACCTATGGAAACCTTGTTACGACTTCTCCTTCCTCTAAATGATAAGGTTCAATTGACTTCTCGCGACGTCGCGGGCAGCGAAGCGCCCACGTCGCCGCGATCCGAACATTTCACCATATCATTCAATCGGTAGGAGCGACGGGCGGTGTGTACAAAGGGCAGGGACGTAGTCAACGCGAGCTGATGACTCGCGCTTACTAGGAATTCCTCGTTGAAGACCAACAATTGCAATGATCTATCCCCATCACGCTGAAATTTCAAAGATTACCCGGGTCTGCAGCGCCTGGAGCTTGCCCCGAGAGCAGCATCCTGGACTCGCCGCTCGCACAGAAGCACCGCCTCGTCCGAAATCAAGTGCCAGCAGCCCCGTCGTGGACGACGCCACCGATAACCGACACGAGCGCACAATGAAGCGCGGTCGACGTTGCTGCACGGGAACGGACGGCTCGCACAGGCTAGCCATGCATGCTGCCATGCGCCCACGCTGCACGCCGACATGGCCACTGAGCGCCTATGCCAGCTAGCGACAGTCGCCTTGAAGTGCCTTCAACACCTCTACCCCCCTTATATATGCTTAAAAAAAAAACCAAGTGACAGGAGTAGACATGATTTCGCCAGAGAATCATTCCAGACATATGCGCATCCGAACTGCACGTTTTGGTGTGAGACGGAGCCTTTGCACTCACAAAAAGGTCGCGTAATTTGTAAATGATAATTTTCGTTGAGAAATTTCTTTTTTTTCAAATATCATTTTTCAAAATTCAAAAAATAAGTAAAAATAAATCAAAAATAGAAAAAATATTTATAAAAATATGAAAAAATTAGGAAAATATTCCCAGCGCATGAACTAACCTTAAACCAACAATCGAGTGCATATTTGTACGTATAACGTAACGATATGAAGTATTTAAATTGAAGGATATTAAATGAAAATTTGAAAAGAATATAAAAATAACGTGGGGACATTAGGAAAATCGCCCAGAATGCAACAGATAAGTAACAACCCCAAAATAGGCATATAAGAATGAAGTAACCTTAAACCAACAATTGAGTGCATATTTGTACGAATAACGAAACGATACAAAATATTTAAATTTAAGGCTATTAAATAAAAATTTGGAAAAAAGGCGACGGGACATCACGAAGAACTGCCACAACATATGAGGTAACATTGAAATATATTTAAATTAAAAAATTAGAGCTAATATGTAGCAAAAATGAGTATGCAACGGTGAGGAAGATGGATGAACGTCAGCAAAATATTAGGATGATCGAACGTAGGTTTACGCTCCTTTGATTTTGGCACGGTGCGTTGGTGCGTTGGTGCCTTGGTGCCATGGTGCCTTGCTGCCACGGTGCCTTGGTGCCATGGTGCCGCGGCGCCGTGGTGCCTTGGTGCCTTGGCGCCATGGTGCGATGGTGCCTTGGTGCCATGGTGCAACGGTGCCTTGGTGCCATGGTGCCACGGTGCCATGGTGCCACGGTGCCTTGGTGCCATGGTTCCTTGCTGCCACGGTGCCATGGCGCCATGGAAGTGCCTTGGTACCACGGTGCCGATTCACGGAATAAGTAAAATAACGTTAAAGGTAGTGGTATTTCACTTTCGCCTTTTGGCTCCCACTTATACTACACCTCTCAAGTAATTTCACAAAGTCGGAATAGAGTCAAGCTCAACAGGGTCTTCTTTCCCCGCTGATTCTGCCAAGCCCGTTCCCTTGGGTGTGGTTTCGCTGGATAGTAGACAGGGACAGTGGGAATCTCGTTAATCCATTCATGCACGTCACTAATTAGATGACGAGGCATTTGGCTACCTTAAGCGAGTCACAGTTACTCCCGCCGTTTACCCGCGCTTGGTTGAATTTCTTCGCTTTGACATTCACAGCACTGGGCAGAAATCACATTGCGTGAGCATCCGTTGGGACCATCGCAATTCTTTGTTTTAATTAAACAGTCGGATTCCCCTTGTCCGTACAAGTTCTGAGTTGGCTGCTCGACGTGCGGGGAAGGCCCCCGAAGGAACCGTTCCCAGACCGTCCCCCGGCCGGCACGCGGAGATTCGCTCTCGCCGCGGGAGCAGCTCGAGCAGTCCACCGACAGCCGATGGGTTCGGTACTGGGACCCCCGTGCCCAGCCCTCAGGGCCAAGTCAGACGAACGATTTGCACGTCAGTATCGCTGCGGGCGTTCCACCAGAGTTTCCTTTGGCTTCGCCCCGCTCAGGCACTGTTCACCATCTTTCGGGTCCCGACAGGTATGCTCGCAATCGAACCCTTCTCAGAAGATCAAGGTCGGTCGGCGGTGCACCCCTCGGGGGGATCCTACCAATCAGCTTCCTTGCGCCTTACGGGTTTACTCGCCCGTTGACTGGTACACATGTCAGAATCCTTGGTCTGTGTTTCAAGACGGGTCGAATGGGGAGCCGACAGGCCAGCGTCCGGAGCACGCGTCGACCGAAGCACGCCGAAGGCACGCGCTGCCTGGCACAATCGAGGAGACGACGTTCCACGAGCGTATCGAGAGCCCGGGCTTTGGCCGCCCCCCCCTAATCCACGCTGGTCCACGCCCCGAGTCGATCGGCGGACCGCCTCGTCGCCGTTCCACATCCGACCGGGGCGCATCGCCGGCCCCCATCCGCTTCCCTCCCGACAATTTCAAGCACTCTTTCACTCTCTTTTCAATGTCCTTTTCATCTTTCCCTCGCGGTACTTGTTCGCTATCGGTCCGTCGCCCGTATTTAGCCTTGGACGGAATTCACCGCCCGATTTGGGCTGCATTCCCAAACAACCCGACTCGTAGACAGTGCCTCGTGGTGTGACAGGGTCCGGACACAACGGGGCTCTCACCCTCTCTGGCGCCCACTTCCAGGGGACTTGGGCCCGGTCCGCTGCTGAAGACGCTTCTCCAGACTACAATTCGGACGATGGAGCCGCCCGATTCTAAGTCTGGGTTGTTCCCGGTTCGCTCGCCGTTGCTAAGGGAATCGTTGTTAGTTTCTTTTCCTCCGCTTATTGATATGCTTAATCTCAGCGGGTAATCCCGCCTGACCTGGGGTCGCGGTGGGAGCGCCTAAGCGCGAAGGGGTCCTGAAGTCCGGACGCGCGACGGGCCGTAGCCGCGACGACGAAGAGAGTTGAGTTACAACCACCACTTGCCGCGACGTCCGTCGACGTGGGCTCGCGTTTAGGCCAGCCGCGAGCTCGAGGTGCACGGGAGGCCAGTATTCGCCCCGCGACGACAGCGCGTCCCGTGATTGAGGCGCGATGCGAGGGGGGCAACGCGATGCGTGACGCCCAGGCAGACGTGCACTCGGCCTAGTGGCTTCGGGCGCAACTTGCGTTGAAAGAGTCGACGGTTCACGGGATTCTGCAATTCACACCAAGTATCGCATTTCGCTGCGTTCTTCATCGATGCGAGAGCTGAGATATCCGTTGTCGAGAGTCGTTTTTGTTTACAGAAGAAGCACAGGTCCCCCCAACGCACGCCGCGGACGGGGCGCGAGGGGCTGGCTATCGATTTGAGTACTCCTTGGCGCTTTCCGCGCCGAGGTTCGTTGGTCGCCCGGAGCGCGCGCCGGGGCCGGGGGGGAGGCGCCCGTGCGGAGTGCCGGAGCACCCCGCCCGCGCGGACTCCCCGGTTGTTAAACACGTTCGCGGGGTCGTTCTGCTGTGCCGGTTTCAACAATGATCCTTCCGCAGGTTCACCTACGGAAACCTTGTTACGACTTCTCCTTCCTCTAAATGATAAGGTTCAATTGACTTCTCGCGACGTCGCGGGCAGCGAAGCGCCCACGTCGCCGCGATCCGAACATTTCACCGGATCATTCAATCGGTAGGAGCGACGGGCGGTGTGTACAAAGGGCAGGGACGTAGTCAACGCGAGCTGATGACTCGCGCTTACTAGGAATTCCTCGTTGAAGACCAACAATTGCAATGATCTATCCCCATCACGCTGAAATTTCAAAGATTACCCGGGCCTGCAGCGCCTGGAGCTTGCCCCGAGAGCAGCATCCAGGACTCGCCGCTCGCACAGAAGCACCGCCTCATCTGAAATCAAGTGCCAGCAGCCCCGTCGTGGACGACGCCACCGATAACCGACACTAGCGCACAATGAAGCGCGGTCGACGTTGCTGCACGGGCACGGACGGCTCGCACGGGCTAGCCATGCAGGCTGCCATGCGCCCACGCTGCACGCCGACATGGCCACTGAGCGCCTATGCCAGCTAGCGACAGTCGCCTTGAAGTGCCTTCAACACCTCTACCCCCCTTATATATGCTTAAAAACAAAAAACCAAGTGACAGGAGTAGACATGATTTCGCCAGAGAATCATTCCAGACATATGCGCATCCGAACTGCACGTTTTGGTGTGAAACGGAGCCTTTGCACTCACAAAAAGGTCGCGTAATTTGTAAATGATAATTTTCGATGAGAAATTTCTTTTTTTTCATATATCATTTATCAAAATTCAAAAAATAAGTAAAAATAAATCAAAAATAGAAAAAATATTTATAAAAATATGAAAAAATTAGGAAAATATTCCCAGCGCATGAACTAACCTTAAACCAACAATCGAGTGCATAATTGTACGTATAACGTAACGATATGAAGTATTTAAATTGAAGGATATTAAATGAAAATTTGAAAAGAATATAAAAATAACGTGGGGACATTAGGAAAATCGCCCAGAATGCAACAGATAAGTAACAACCCCAAAATAGGCATATAAGAATGAAGTAACCTTAAACCAACAATTGAGTGCATATTTGTACGAATAACGAAACGATACAAAATATTTAAATTTAAGGCTATTAAATAAAAATTTGGAAAAAAGGCGACGGGACATTACGAAGAACTGCCACAACATATGAGGTAACATTGAAATATATTTAAAATAAAAAATTAGAGCGGATATGTAGCAAAATGAGTATGCAACGGTGAGGAAGATGGATGAACGTCAGGAAAATATTAGGATGATCGAATGTAGGTTTACGCTCCTTTGATTTTGGCACGGTGCGTTGGTGCCTTGGTGCCATGGTGCCTTGCTGCCACGGTGCCATGGTGCCGCGGCGCCGTGGTGCCTTGGTGCCTTGGCGCCATGGTGCCATGGTGCCTTGGTGCCATGGTGCCACGGTGCGTTGGTGCCATGGTGCCACGGTGCCTTGGTGCCTTGGTGCCACGGTGCCTTGGTGCCATGGTGCCACGGTGCCATGGTGCCACGGTGCCTTGGTGCCTTGGTGCCATGGTTCCTTGTTGCCACGGTGCCATGGCGCCATGGCAGTGCCTTGGTGCCACGGT
>JARBSX010000014.1:36920000-36922500 GCA_030864215.1 Capsicum pubescens
AACGTAACGATATGAAGTATTTAAATTGAAGGATATTAAATGAAAATTTGAAAAGAATATAAAAATAACGTGGGGACATTAGGAAAATCGCCCAGAATGCAACAGATAAGTAACAACCCCAAAATAGGCATATAAGAATGAAGTAACCTTAAACCAACAATTGAGTGCATATTTGTACGAATAACGAAACGATATAAAATATTTAAATTTAAGGCTATTAAATAAAAATTTGGTAAAAAGGCGACGGGACATTACGAAGAACTGCCACAACATATGAGGTAACATTGAAATATATTTAAAATAAAAAATTAGAGCGGATATGTAGCAAAATGAGTATGCAACGGTGAGGAAGATGGATGAACGTCAGGAAAATATTAGGATGATCGAACGTAGGTTTACGCTCCTTTGATTTTGGCACGGTGCGTTGGTGCGTTGGTGCAATGGTGCCTTGCTGCCACGGTGCCTTGGTGCCATGGTGCCGCGGCGCCGTGGTGCCTTGGTGCCATGGTGCCGCGGCGCCGTGGTGCCTTGCTGCCACGGTGCCTTGGTGCCATGGTGCCGCGGCGCCGTGGTGCCTTGGTGCCTTGGCTCCATGGTGCGATGGTGCCTTGGTGCCATGGTGCAACGGTCCCTTGGTGCCATGGTGCCACGGTGCCATGGTGCCACGGTGCCTTGGTGCCATGGTTCCTTACTGCCACGGTGCCATGGAGCCATGGCAGTGCCTTGGTGCCACGGTGCCGATTCACGGAATAAGTAAAATAACGTTAAAGGTAGTGGTATTTCACTTTCGCCTTTTGGCTCCCACTTATACTACACCTCTCAAGTCATTTCACAAAGTCGGAATAGAGTCAAGCTCAACAGGGTCTTCTTTCCCCACTGATTCTGCCAAGCCCGTTCCCTTGGGTGTGGTTTCGCTGGATAGTAGACAGGGACAGTGGGAATCTCGTTAATCCATTCATGCGCGTCACTAATTAGATGACGAGGAATTTGGCTACCTTAAGCGAGTCACAGTTACTCCCGCCGTTTACCCGCGCTTGGTTGAATTTCTTCGCTTTGACATTCACAGCACTGGGCAGAAATCACATTGCGTGAGCATCCGTTGGGACCATCGCAATTCTTTGTTTTAATTAAACAGTCGGTTTCCCCTTGTCCGTACAAGTTTTGAGTTGGCTGCTCGACGCGCGGGGAAGGCCCCCGAAGGAACCGTTCCCAGTCCGTCCCCCGGCCGGCACGCGGCGACCCGCTCTCGCCGCGGAAGCAGCTCGAGCAGTCCACCGATAGCCGACAGGTTCGGGACTGGGACCCCCGTGCCCAGCCCTCAGGTCCAAGTCAGACGAACGACCGAAGCACGCCGACCGAAGCACGCCGAAGGCGCGCGCTGCCTGCCACAATCGAGGAGACGACGTTCCACGAGCGTATCGAGAGCCCGGGCTTTGGCCGCCCCCCTAATCCACGCTGGTCCACGCCCCGAGTCGATCGGCGGACCGCCTCGTCGCCGTTCCACATCCGACCGGGGCGCATCGCCGGCCCCCATCCGCTTCCCTCCCGACAATTTCAAGCACTCTTTCACACTCTTTTCAATGTCCTTTTCATCTTTCCCTCGCGGTACTTGTTCGCTATCGGTCCGTCGCCCGTATTTAGCCTTGGACGGAATTCACCGCCCGATTTGGGCTGCATTCCCAAACAACCCGACTCGTAGACAGCGCCTCGTGTTGCGACAGGGTCCGGACACAACGGGGCTCTCACCCTCTCTGGCGCCCACTTCCAGGGACTTGGGCCCGGTCCGCCGCTGAAGACGCTTCTCCAGACTACAATTCGGACGACGGAGCCGCCCGATTCTAAGTCTGGGCTGTTCCCGGTTCGCTCGTCGTTGCTAAGGGAATCGTTGTTAGTTTCTTTTCCTCTGCTTATTGATATGCTTAAACTCAGCGGGTAATCCCGCCTAACCTGGGGTCGCGGTGGGAGCGCCTGAGCGCAAAGGGGTCCTGAAGTCCGGACGCGCGACGGGCCGTAGCCGCGACGACGAAGAGAGTTGAGTTACAACCACCACTTGCCGCGACGTCCGTCGACGTGGGCTCGCGTTTAGGCCAGACGCGAGCTCGAGGCGCACGGGAGGCCAGTATTCGCCCCGCGACGACAGCGCGTCCCGTGATTGAGGCGCGATGCGAGGGGGGCGACGCGATGCGTGACGCCCAGGCAGACGTGCACTCGGCCTAGTGGCTTCGGGCGCAACTTGCGTTGAATGAGTCGACGGTTCACGGGATTCTGCAATTCACACCAAGTATCGCATTTCGCTGCGTTCTTCATCGATGCGAGAGCTGAGATATCCGTTGCCGAGAGTCGTTTTTGTTTACAGAAGAAGCACAGGTCCCCCCAACGCACGCCGCGGACGGGGCGCGAGGGGCAGGCTATCGATTTGAGTACTCCTTGGCGCTTTCCGCGCCGAGGTTCGTTGGTCGCCCGGAGCGCGCGCCGGGGCCGGGGGGGAGGCGCCCGTGCC
>JARBSX010000014.1:36935000-36937500 GCA_030864215.1 Capsicum pubescens
ACTACACCTCTCAAGTCATTTCACAAAGTCGGAATAGAGTCAAGCTCAACAGGGTCTTCTTTCCCCGCTGATTCTGCCAAGCCCGTTCCCTTGGGTGTGGTTTCGCTGGATAGTAGACAGGGACAGTGGGAATCTCGTTAATCCATTCATGCGCGTCAATAATTAGATGACGAGGCATTTGGCTACCTTAAGCGAGTCACAGTTACTCCCGCCGTTAACCCGCGCTTGGTTGAATTTCTTCGCTTTGACATTCACAGCACTGGGCAGAAATCACATTGCGTGAGCATCCGTTGGGACCATCGCAATTCTTTGTTTTAATTAAACAGTCGGATTCCCCTTGTACGTACAAGTTCTGAGTTGGCTGCTCGACGCGCGGGGAAGGCCCCCGAAAGAACCGTTCCCAGTCCGTCCCCCGGCCGGCACGCGGCGACCCGCTCTCGCCGCGGGAGCAGCTCGAGCAGTCCACCGACAGCCGACGGGTTTGGGACTAGGACCCCCGTGCCCAGCCCTCAGGGCCAAGTCAGACGAACGATTTGCACGTCAGTATCGCTGCGGGCGTTCCACCAGAGTTTCCTTTGGCTTCGCCCCGCTCAGGCACTGTTCACCATCTTTCGGGTCCCGACAGGAATGCTCGCAATCGAACCCTTCTCAGATGATCAAGGTCGGTCGGCAGTGCACCCCTCGGGGGGATCTCACCAATCAGCTTTCTTGCGCCTTACGGGTTTACTCGCGCGTTGAATGGTACACATGTCAGAATCCTTGGTCCGTGTTTCAAGACGGGTCGAATGGGGAGCCGACAGGCCAGCGTCCGGAGTGCGCGCCGACCGAAGCACGCCGAAGGCGCGCGCTGCCTTCCACAATCGAGGAGACGACGTTCCACGAGCGTATCGAGAGCCCGGGCTTTGGCCGCCCCCCCTAATCCACGCTGGTCCACGCCCCGAGTCGATCGGCAGACCGCCTCGTCGCCGTTACACATCCGACCGGGGCGCATCGCCGGTCCCCATCCGCTTCCCTCCCGACAATTTCAAGCACTCTTTCACTCTCTTTTCAATGTCCTTTTCATCTTTCCCTCGCGGTACTTGTTCGCTATCGGTCCGTCGCCCGTATTTAGCCTTTGACGGAATTCACCGCCCGATTTGGGCTGCATTCCCAAACAACCCGACTCGTAGACAGCGCCTCGTGGTGCGACAGGGTCCGGACACAACGGGGCTCTCAACCTCTCTGGCGCCCACTTCCAGGGGACTTGGGCCCGGTCCGCCGCTGAAGACTCTTCTCCAGATTACAATTCGGACGACGGAGCCGCCCGATTCTAAGTCTGGGCTGTTCCCGGTTCGCTCGCCGTTGCTAAGGGAATCGTTGTTAGTTTCTTTTCCTCCGCTTATTGATATGCTTAAACTCAGCGGGTAATCCCGCTTGACCTGGGGTCGCGGTGGGAGAGCCTGAGCGCGAAGGGGTCCTGAAGTCCGGACGCGCGACGGGCCGTAGCCGCGACGACGAAGAGAGTTGAGTTACAACCACCACTTGCCGCGATGTCCGTCGACGTGGGCTCGCGTCTAGGCCAGCCGCGAGCTCGAGGCGCACGGGAGGCCAGTATTCGCCCCGCGACGACAGCGCATCCCGTGATTGAGGCGCGATGCGAGGGGGGCGACGCGATGCGTGACGCCCAGGCAGACGTGCACACGGCCTAGTGGCTTCGGGCGCAACTTGCGTTGAAAGAGTCGACGGTTCACGGGATTCTGCAATTCACACCAAGTATCGCATTTCGCTGCGTTCTTCATCGATGCGAGAGCTGAGATATCCGTTGCCGAGAGTCGTTTTTGTTTACAGAAGAAGCACAGGTCCCCCCAACGCACGCCGCGGACGGGGCGCGAGGGGCAGGCTATCGATTTGAGTACTCCTTGGCGCTTTCCGCACCGAGGTTCGTTGGTCGCCCGGAGCGCGCGCCGGGGCCGGGGGGAGGCGCCCGTGCGGAGTGCCGGAGCACCCCGCCCGCGCGGACTCCCCGGTTGTTAAACACGTTCGCGGGGTCGTTCTTCTGTGCCGGTTTCGACAATGGTCCTTCCGCAGGTTCACCTACGGAAACCTTGTTACGACTTCTCCTTCCTCTAAATGATAAGGTTCAATTGACTTCTCGCGACGTCGCGGGCAGCGAAGCGCCCACGTCGCCGCGATCCAAACATTTCACCGGATCATTCAATCGGTAGGAGCGACGGGCGGTGTGTACAAAGGGCTGGGACGTAGTCAACGCGAGCTGATGACTCGCGCTTACTAGGAATTCCTCGTTGAAGACCAACAATTGCAATGATCTATCCCCATCACGCTGAAATTTCAAAGATTACTCGGGCCTGCAGCGCCTGGAGCTTTCCCCGAGAGCAATATCCAGGACTCGCCGCTCGCACAGAAGCACCGCCTCGTCCGAAATCAAGTGCCAGCAGCCCCGTCGTGGACGACGCCACCGATAACCGACACGAGCGCACAATGAAGCGCGGTCGACGTTGCT
>JARBSX010000014.1:36955000-36962500 GCA_030864215.1 Capsicum pubescens
CAGCGCGTCCCGTGATTGAGGCGCGATGCGAGGGGGGCGACGCGATGCGTGACGCCCAGGAACACGTGCACTCGGCCTAGTGGCTTCGGGCGCAACTTGCGTTTAAAGAGTCGACGGTTCACGGGATTCTGCAATTCACACCAAGTATCGCATTTCGCTGCGTTCTTCATCGATGCGAGAGCTGAGATATCCGTTGCCGAGAGTCATTTTTGTTTACAGAAGAAGCACAGGTCCCCCCAACGCACGCCGCGGACGGGGCGCGAGGGGCAGGCTATCGATTTGAGTACTCCTTGGCGCTTTCCGCGCCGAGGTTCGTTGGTCGCCCGGAGCGCGCGCCGGGGCCGGGGGGGAGGGGCCCGTGCGGAGTGCTACAGCACCCCGCCCGCGCGGACTCCCCGGTTGTTAAACACGTTCGCGGGGTCGTTCTGTTGTGCCGGTTTCGACAATGATCCTTCCGCAGGTTCACCTCCGGAAACCTTGTTACGACTCCTCCTTCCTCTAAATGATAAGGTTCAATTGACTTCTCGCGACGTCGCGGGCAGCGAAGCGCCCACGTCGCCGCGATCCGAACATTTCACCGGATCATTCAATCGGTAGGAGCGACGGGCGGTGTGTACAAAAGGCAGGGACGTAGTCAACGCGAGCTGATGACTCGCGCTTACTAGGAATTCCTCGTTGAAGACCAACAATTGCAATGATCTATCCCCATCACGCTGAAATTTCAAAGATTACCCGGGCCTACAGCGCCTGGAGCTTGCCCCGAGAGTAGCATCCAGGACTCGCCGCTCGCACAGAAGCACCACCTCGTCCGAAATCAAGTGCCAGCAGCCCCGTCGTGGACGACGCCACCGATAACCGACACGAGCGCACAATGAAGCGCGGTCGACGTTGCTGCACGGGCACGGACGGCTCGCACGGGCTAGCCATGCATGCTGCCATGTGCCCACGCTGCACGCCGACATGGCCACTGAGCGCCTATGCCAGCTAGCGATAGTCGCCTTGAAGTGCCTTCAACACCTCTACCCCCCTTATATATGCTTAAAAATAAACCCAAGTGACAGGAGTAGACATGATTTCGCCAGAGAATCATTCCAGACATATGCGGATCCGAACTGCACGTTTTGGTGTGAGACGGAGCCTTTGCACTCACAAAAAGGTCGCGTAATTTGTAAATGATAATTTTCGTTGAGAAATTTCTTTTTTTTTCAAATATCATTTATCAAAATTCAAAAAATAAGTAAAAATAAATCAAAAATAGAAAAAATATATATAAAAATATGAAAAAATTAGGAAAATATTCCCAGCGCATGAACTAACCTTAAACCAACAATCGAGTGCATATTTGTACGTATAACGTAATGATATGAAGTATATAAATTGAAAGATATTAAATGAAAATTTGAAAAGAATATAAAAATAGCGTGGGGACATTAGGAAAATCACCCAGAATGCAACAGATAAGTAACAACCCCAAAATAGGCATATAAGAATGAAGTAACCTTAAACCAACAATTGAGTGCATATTTGTACGAATAACGAAACGATACAAAATATTTAAATTTAATGCTATTAAATAAAAATTTGGAAAAAAGGCGACGGGACATTACGAAGAACTGCCACAACATATGAGGTAACATTGAAATATATTTAAAATAAAAAATTAGAGCGGATATGTAGAGAAATGAGTATGCAACGGTGAGGAAGATGGATGAACGTCAGGAAAATATTAGGATGATCGAACGTAGGTTTACGCTCCTTTGATTTTGGCACGGTGCGTTGGTGCCTTGGTGCCATGGTGCCTTGCTGCCACGGTGCCTTGGTGCCATGGTGCCACGGCGCCGTGGTGCCTTGGCGCCATGGAGCGATGGTGCCTTGGTGCCATGGTGCAACGGTGCCTTGGTGCCATGGTGCCACGGTGCCATGGTGCCACGGTCCCTTGGTGCCATGGTTCCTTGCTGCCACGGTGCCATGGCGCCATGGCATTGCCTTGGTGCCACGGTGCCGATTCACAGAATAAGTAAAATAACGTTAAAGGTAGTGGTATTTCACTTTCGCCTTTTGGCTCCCACTTATACTACACCTCTCAAGTCATTTCACAAAGTCAGAATAGAGTCAAGCTCAACAGGGTCTTCTTTCCCCGCTGATTCTGCCAAGCCCGTTCCCTTGGGTGTGGTTTCGCTGGATAGTAGACAGGGACAGTGGGAATCTCGTTAATCCATTCATGCGTGTCACTAATTAGATGACGAGGCATTTGGCTACCTTAAGCGAGTCACAGTTACTCCCGCCGTTTACCCGCGCTTGGTTGAATTTCTTCGCTTTGACATTCACAGCACTGGGCAGAAATCACATTGCGTGAGCATCCGTTGGGACCATCGCAATTCTTTGTTTTAATTAAACAGTCGGATTCCCCTTGTCCGTACAAGTTCTGAGTTGGATGCTCGACGCGCGGGGAAGGCCCCCGAAGGAACCGTTCCCAGTCCGTCCCCCGGCCGGCACGCGGCGACCCGCTCTCGCCGCGGGAGCAGCTCGAGCAGTCCACCGACAGCCGATGGGTTTGGGACTGGGACCCCCGTGCCCAGCCCTCAGGGCCAAGTCAGACGAACGATTTGCACGTCAGTATCGCTGCGGGCGTTCCACCAGAGTTTCCTTTGGCTTCGCCCCGCTCAGGCACTGTTCACCATCTTTCGGGTCCCGACAGGTATGCTCGCAATCGAACCCTTCTCAGAAGATCAAGGTCGGTCGGCGGTGCACCCCTCGGGGGGATCCCACCAATCAGCTTCCTTGCGCCTTACGGGTTTACTCGCCCGTTGACTGGTACACATGTCAGAATCCTTGGTCCGTGTTTCAAGACGGGTCGTATGGGGAGCCGACAGGCCAGCGTCCGGAGCGCGCGCCGACCGAAGCACGCCGAAGGCGCGCGCTGCCTGCCACAATCGAGGAGACGACGTTCCACGAGCGTATCGAGAGCCCGGGCTTTGGCCGCCCCCCCTAATCCACGCTGGTCCACGCCCCGAGTCGATCGGCGGACCGCCTCGTCGCCGTACCACATCCGACCAGGGCGCATCGCCGGCCCCCATCCGCTTCCCTCCCGACAATTTCAAGCATTCTTTCACTCTCTTTTCAATGTCCTTTTTATCTTTCCCTCGAGGCGCATGGGAGGCCAGTATTCGCCCCGCGACAACAGCGCGTCCCGTGATTGAGGCGCGATGCGAGGGGGGCGACGCGATGCGTGACGCCCAGGCAGACGTACACTCGGCCTAGTGGCTTCGGGCGCAACTTGCGTTGAAAGAGTCGACGGTTCACGGGATTCTGCAATTCACACCAAGTATCGCATTTCGCTGCGTTCTTCATCGATGCGAGAGCTGAGATATCCGTTGCCGAGAGTCGTTTTTGTTTACAGAAGAAGCATAGGTCCCCCCAACGCACGCCGCGGATGGGGCGCGAGAGGCAGCCTATCGATTTGAGTACTCCATGGCGCTTTCCGCGCCGAGGTTCGTTGGTCGCCCGGAGCGCGCGCTGGGGCCGGGGGGGAGGCGCCCGTGCGGAGTGCCGGAGCACCCCGCCCGCGCGGACTCGCCGGTTGTTAAACACGTTCGCGGGGTCGTTCTGCTGTGCCGGTTTGGACAATGATCTTTCTGCAGGTTCACCTACGGAAACCTTGTTACGACTTCTCCTACCTCTAAATGATAAGGTTCAATTGACTTCTCGCGATGTCGCGGGCAGCGAAGCGCCCACGTCGCCGCGATCTGAACATTTCACCGGATCATTCAATCGGTAGGAGCGACAGGCGGTGTGTACAAAGGGCAGGGACGTAGTCAACGCGAGCTGATGACTCGCGCTTACTAGGAATTCCTCGTTGAAGACCAATATATGTAATGATCTATCCCCATTACGCTGAAATTTCAAAGATTACCCGGGCCTGCAGCGCCTGGAGCTTGCCCCGAGAGCAGCATCCAGGACTCGCCGCTCGCACAGAAGCACCGCCTCGTCCGAAATCAAGTGCCAGCAGCCCCGTCGTGGACGACGCCACCGATAACCGACACGAGCGCACAATGAAGCGCGGTCGACGTTGCTGCACGGGCACGGACGGCTCGCACGGGCTAGCCATGCATGCTGCCATGCGCCCACGCTGCACGCCGATATGGCCACTGAGCGCCTATGCCAGCTAGCGACAGTCGCCTTGAAGTGCCTTCAACACCTCTACCCCCCTTATATATGCTTAAAAAAAAACCCAAGTGACAGGAGTAGACATGATTTCGCCAGAGAATCATTCCAGACATATGTGGATCTTAACTGCACGTTTTGGTGTGAGACGGAGGCTTTGCACTCACAAAAAGGTCGCGTAATTTGTAAATGATAATTTTCGTTGAGAAATTTCTTTTTTTTCAAATATCATTTATCAAAATTCAAAAAATAAGTAAAAATAAATCAAAAATAGAAAAAATATTTATAAAAATATGAAAAAATTAGGAAAATATTCCCAGCGCATGAACTAACCTTAAACCAACAATCGAGTGCATATTTGTACGTATAACGTAACGATATGAAGTATTTAAATTGAAGGATATTAAATGAAAATTTGAAAAGAATATAAAAATAACGTGGGGACATTAGGAAAATCGCCCAGAATGCAACAGATAAGTAACAACCCCAAAATAGGCATATAAGAATGAAGTAACCTTAAACCAACAATTGAGTGCATATTTGTACGAATAACGAAACGATACAAAATATTTAAATTTAAGGCTATTAAATAAAAATTTGGAAAAAAGGCGACGGGACATTACGAAGAACTGCCACAACATATGAGGTAACATTGAAATATATTTAAAATAAAAAATTAGAGCGGATATGTAGCAAAATGAGTATGCAACGGTGAGGAAGATGGATGAACGTCAGGAAAATATTAGGATGATCGAACGTAGGTTTACGCTCCTTTGATTTTGGCACGGTGCGTTGGTGCGTTGGTGCCTTGGTGCCATGGGGACTTGCTGCCACGGTGCCTTGGTGCCATGGTGCCGCGGCGCCGTGGTGCCTTGGTGCCTTGGCGCCTTGGTGCGATGGTGCCTTGGTGCCATGGTGCAACGGTGCCTTGGTGCCATGGTGCCACGGTGCCATGGTGCCACGGTGCCTTGGTGCCATGGTTCCTTGCTGCCACGGTGCCATGGCGCCATGGCAGTGCCTTGGTGCCACGGTGCCGATTCACGGAATAAGTAAAATAACGTTAAAGGTAGGGGTATTTAGCTTTCGCCTTTTGGCTCCCACTTATACTACACCTCTCAAGTCATTTCACAAAGTCGGAATAGAGTCAAGCTCAACAGGGTCTTCTTTCCCCGCTGATTCTGCCAAGCCCGTTCCCTTGGGTGTGGTTTCGCTGGATAGTAGACAGGGACAGTGGGAATCTCGTTAATCCAATCATGCGCGTCACTAATTAGATGACGAGGCATTTGTCTACCTTAAGCGAGTCACAGTTACTCCCGTCGTTTACCCGCGCTTGGTTGAATTTCTTCGCTTTGTCATTCACAGCACTGGGCAGAAATCACATTGCGTGAGCATCCATTGGGACCATCGCAATTCTTTGTTTTAATTAAACAGTCGGATTCCCCTTGTCCGTACAAGTTCTGAGTTGGTTGCTCGACGCGCGGGGAAGGCCCCCGAAGGAACCGTTCCCAGTCCGTCCCCTGGCCGGCACGCGGCGACCCGCTCTCGCCGCGGGGGCAGCTCGAGCAGTCCACCGACAGCCGACGGGTTTGGGACTGGGACCCCCGTGCCCAGCCCTCAGGGCCAAGTCAGACGAACGATTTGCACGTCAGTATCGCTGCGGGCATTCCACCAGAGTTTCCTTTGGCTTCGCCCCGCTCAGGCACTGTTCACCATCTTTCGGGTCCCGACAGGTATGCTCGCAATCGAACCCTTCTCAGAAGATCCAGGTCGGTCGGCGGTGCACCCCTCGGGGGGATCCCACCAATCAGCTTCCTTGCGCCTTACGGGTTTACTCGCCCGTTGACTGGTACACATGTCAGAATCCTTGGTCCGTGTTTCAAGACGGGTCGAATGGGGAGCCGACAGGCCAGCGTCCGAAGCGCGCGCCGACCGAAGCACGCCGATGGCGCACGCTGCCTGCCACAATCGAGGAGACGACGTTCCACGAGCGTATCGAGAGCCCGGGCTTTGGCCGCCCCCCTAATCCACGCTGGTCCACGCCCCGAGTCGATCGACGGACCGCCTCGTCGCCGTTCCATATCCGACCGGGGTGCATCGCCGGCCCCCATCCGCTTCCCTCCCGACAATTTCAAGCACTCTTTCACTCTCTTTTCAATGTCCTTTTCATCTTTCCCTCGCGGTACTTGTTTGCTATCGGTCCGTCGCCCGTATTTAGCCTTGGACGGAATTCACCGCCCGATTTGGGCTGCATTCCCAAACAACCCGACTCGTAGACAGCGCCTCGTGGTGCGACAGGGTCCGGACACAACGGGGCTCTCACCCTCTCTGGCGCCCACTTCCAGGGGACTTGGGCCCGGTCCGCCGCTGAAGACGCTTCTCCAGACTACAATTCGGACGACGGAGCCGCCCGATTCTAATTCTGGGCTGTTCCCGGTTCGCTCGCCGTTGCTAAGGGAATCGTTGTTAGTTTCTTTTCCTCCGCTTATTGATATGCTTAAACTCAGCGGGTAATCCCGCCTGACCTGGGGTCGCGGTGGGAGCGCTGAGCGCGAAGGGGTCCTGAAGTCCGGACGCGCGACGGGCCGTAGCCGCGACGACGAAGAGAGTTGAGTTACAACCACCACTTGCCGCGACGTCCGTCGACGTGGGCTCGCGTTTAGGCCAGCCGCGAGCTCGAGGCGCACGGGAGGCCAGTATTCGCCCCGCGACGACAGCGCGTCCCGTGATTGAGGCGCGATGCGAGGGGGGCGACGCGATGCGTGACGCCCAGGCAGACGTGCACTCGGCCTAGTGGCTTCGGGCGCAACTTGCGTTGAAAGAGTCGACGGTTCACGGGATTCTGCAGTTCATACCAAGTATCGCATTTCGCTGCGTTCTTCATCGATGCGAGAGCTGAGATATCCGTTGCCGAGAGTCCTTTTTGTTTACAGAAGAAGCACAGGTCCCCCCAACGCACGCCGCGGACGGGGCGCGAGGGGCAGGCTATCGATTTGAGTACTTCTTGGCGCTTTCCGCGCAGAGGTTCGTTGGTCGCCCGGAGCGCGCGCCGGGACCGGGGGGGAGGCGCCCGTGCGGAGTGCCGGAGCACCCCGCCCGCGCGGACTCCCCGGTTGTTAAACACGTTCGCGGGGTCGTTCTGCTGTGCCGGTTTCGACAATGATCCTTCCGCAGGTTCACCTACGGAAACCTTGTTACGACTTCTCCTTCCTCTAAATGATAAGGTTCAATTGACTTCTCGCGACATCGCGGGCAGCGAAGCGCCCACGTCGCCGCGAATTGAACATTTCACCGGATCATTCAATCGGTAGGAGCGACGGACGGTGTGTACAAAGGGCA
>JARBSX010000014.1:36970000-36972500 GCA_030864215.1 Capsicum pubescens
TGCAGTGCCTGGAGCTTGCCCCGAGAGCAGCATCCAGGACTCGCCGCTCTCACAGAAGCATCGCCTCGTCCGAAATCAAGTGCCAGCAGCCCCGTCGTGGACGACGCCACCGATAACCGACACGAGCGCACAATGAAGCGCGGCCGACGTTGCTGCACGGGCACGGACGGCTCGCAAGGGCTAGCCATGCATGCTGCCATGCGCCCAGGCTGCACGCCGACATGGCCACTGAGCGCCTATGCCAGCTAGCGACAGTCGCCTTGAAGTGCCTTCAACACCTCTACCCCCCTTATATATGCTTAAAAAAAAACCCAAGTGACAGGAGTAGACATGATTTCGCCAGAGAATCATTCCAGACATATGCGGATCCGAACTGCACGTTTTGGTGTGAGACGGAGCCTTTGCACTCACAAAAAGGTCGCGTAATTTGTAAATGATAATTTTCGTTGAGAAATTTCTTTTTTTTCAAATATCATTTATCAAAATTCAAAAAATAAGTAAAAATAAATCAAAAATAGAAAAAATATTTATAAAAATATGAAAAAATTAGGAAAATATTCCCAGCGCATGAACTAACCTTAAACAAACAATCGAGTGCATATTTGTACGTATAACGTAACGATATGAAGTATTTAAATTGGAGGATATTAAATGAAAATTTGAAAAGAATATAAAAATAACGTGGGGACATTAGGAAAATCGCCCAGAATGCAACAGATAAGTAACAACCCCAAAATAGGCATATAAGAATGAAGTAACCTTAAACCAACAATTGAGTGCATATTTGTACGAATAACGAAACGATACAAAATATTTAAATTTAAGGCTATTAAATAAAAATTTGGAAAAAAGGAGACGGGACATTACGAAGAACTGCCACAACATATGAGGTAACATTGAAATATATTTAAAATAAAAAATTAGAGCGGATATGTAGCAAAATGAGTATGCAACGGTGAGGAAGATGGATGAACGTCAGGAAAATATTAGGATGATCGAACGTAGGTTTACGCTCCTTTAATTTTGGCACGGTGCTTTGGTGCATTGGTGCCTTGGTGCCATGGTGCCTTGCTGCCACGGTGCCTTGGTGCCATGGAGCCGCGGCGCCGTGGTGCCTTGGTGCCTTGGCGCCATGGTGCGATGGTGCCTTGGTGCCATGGTGCAACGGTGCCTTGGTGCCATGGTGCCACGGTGCCATGGTGCCAAGGTGCCTTGGTGCCACGGTGCCTTGGTGCCATGGTTCCTTGCTGCCACGGTGCCATGGCGCCATGGCAGTGCCTTGGTGCCACGGTGCCGATTCACGGAATAAGTAAAATAACTTTAAAGGTAGTGGTATTTCACTTTCGCCTTTTGGCTCCCACTTATACTACACCTCTAAAGTCATTTCACAAAGTCGGAATAGAGTCAAGCTCAACAGGGTTTTCTTTCCCCGCTGATTCTGCCAAGCCCGTTCCCTTGGGTGTGGTTTCGCTGGATAGTAGACAGGGACAGTGGGAATCTCGTTAATCCATTCATGCACGTCACTAATTAGATGACGAGGCATTTGGATACCTTAAGCGAGTCACAGTTACTCCCGCCATTTACCCACGCTTGGTTGAATTTCTTCGCTTTGACATTCACAGCACTGGGCAGAAATCACATTGCGTGAGCATCCGTTGGGACCATCGCAATTCTTTGTTTTAATTAAACAGTCGGATTCCCCTTGTCCGTACAAGTTCTGAGTTGGCTGCTCGACGCGCGGGGAAGGCCCCCGAAGGAACCGTTCCTAGTCCGTCCTCCGGCCGGTACGCGGCGACCCGCTCTCGCCGCGGGAGCAGCTCGAGCAGTCCACCGACAGCCGACGGGTTCGGGACTGGGACCCCCGTGCCCAGCCCTCAGGGCCAAGTCAGACGAACGATTTACACATCAGTATCGCTGCGGGCGTTCCACCAGAGTTTCCTTTGGCTTCGCCCTGCTCAGGCACTGTTCACCATCTTTCGGGTCCCGACAGGTATGCTCGCAATCGAACCCTTCTCAGAAGATCAAGGTCGGTCGGCGGTGCACCCCTCGGGGGGATCCCACCAATCATCTTCCTTGCGCCTTACGGGTTTACTCGCCCGTTGACTGGTACACATGTCAGAATCCTTGGTCCGTGTTTCAAGACGGGTCGAATGGGGAGCCGACAGGCCAGCGTCCGGAGCGCGTGCCGACCGAAGAACGCCGATGGCGCACGTTGCCTGCCACAATCGAGGAGACAACGTTCCACGAGCGTATCGAGAGCCCGGGCTTTGGCCGCCCACCCTAATCCACGCTGGTCCACGCCCCGAGTCGATCGGCGGACCGCCTCGTCGCCGTTCCACATCCGACCGGGGCGCATCGCCGGCCCCCATCCGCTTCACTCCCGACAATTTCAAGCACTCTTTCACTCTCTTTTAAATGTCCTTTTCATCTTTCCCTCGCGGTACTTGTTCTCTATCGGTCCGTCGCCCGTATTTAACCTTGGACGGAATTCACCGCCCGA
>JARBSX010000014.1:36975000-36977500 GCA_030864215.1 Capsicum pubescens
CGGGTCGAATGGGGAGCCGACATGCCAGCGTCCGGAGCGCGCACCGACCGAAGCACGCCGAAGCGCGCGCTGCCTGCCACAATCGAGGAGACGACGTTCCACGAGCGTATCGAGAGCCCGGGCTTTGGCCTCCCCCCTTAATCCACGCTGGTCCACGCCCCGAGTCGATCGGCGGACCGCCTCGTCGCCGTTCCACATCCGACCAGGGCGCATCGCCGGCCCCCATCCGCTTCCCTCCCAACAATTTCAAGCACTCTTTCACTTTCTTTTCCATGTCCGTTTCATCTTTTCCTCGCGGTACTTGTTCGCTATCGGTCCGTCGCCCGTATTTAGCCTTGGACGGAATTCACCGCCCGATTTGGGCTGCATTCCCAAACAACCCGACTCGTAGACAGCGCCTCGTGGTGCGACAGGGTCCGGACACAATGGGGCTCTCACCCTCTCTGGCGCCCACTTCCAGGGGACTTGGGCCCGGTCCGCCGCTGAAGACGCTTCTCCAGACTACAATTCGGACGACGGAGCCGCCCGATTATAAGTCTGGGCTGTTCCCGGTTCGCTCGCCGTTGCTAAGGGAATCGTTGTTAGTTTCTTTTCCTCCGCTTATTGATATTCTTAAACTCAGCGGGTAATCCCGCCTGACCTGGGGTCGCGGTGGGAGCGCCTGAGCGCGAAGGGGTCCTGAAGTCCGGACGCGCGACGGGCCGTAGCCGCGACGACCAAGAGAGTTGAGTTACAACCACCACTTGTCGCGACGTCCGTCGACGTGGGCTCGCGTTTAGGCCAGCCGCGAGCTCGAGGCGCACGGGAGGCCAGTATTCGCCCCGCGACGATAACGCGTCTCGTGATTGAGGCGCGATGCGAGGGGGGCAACGCGATGCGTGACGCCTAGGCAGACGTGCACTCGGCCTAGTGGCTTCGGGCGCAACTTGCGTTGAAAGAGTCGACGGTTCACGGGATTCTGCAATTCACACCAAGTATCGCATTTCGCTGCGTTCTTCATCGATGCGAGAGCTGAGATATCCGTTGCCGAGAGTCGTTTTTGTTTACAGAAGAAGCACAGGTCCCCCAACGCACGCCGAAGACGGGGCGCGAGGGGCAGGCTATCGATTTGAGTACTCCTTGGCGCTTTCCGCGCCGAGGTTCGTTGGTCGCCCGGAGCGCGCGCCGGGGCCGGGGGGGAGGCGCCCGTGCGGAGTGCCGGAGCAGCCCACCCGCGCGGACTCCCCTGTTGTTAAACACGTTCGCGGGGTCGTTCTGCTGTGCCGGTTTCGACAATGATCCTTCCGCAGGTTCACCTACGGAAACCTTGTTACGACTTCTCCTTCCTCTAAATGATAAGGTTCAATTGACTTCTCGCAACGTCGCGGGCAGCGAAGCGCCCACGTCGCCGCGATCCGAACATTTGATCGGATCATTCAATCGGTAGGAGCGACGGGCGGTGTGTACAAAGGGCAGGGACGTAGTCTACGCGAGCTGATGACTCGAGCTTACTAGGAATTCCTCGTTGAAGACCAACAATTGCAATGATCTATCCCCATCACGCTGAAATTTCAAAGATTACCCGGGCCTGCAGCGCCTGGAGCTTGCCCCGAGAGCAGCATCCAGGACTCTCCGCTCGCACAGAAGCACCTCCTCGTCCGAAATCAAGTGCCAGCAGCCCCGTCGTGGACGACGCCACCGATAACCGACACGAGCGCACAATGAAGCGCGGTCGACGTTGCTGCATGGGCACGGACGGCTCGCAAGGGCTAGCCATGCATGCTGCCATGCGCCCAGGCTGCACGCCGACATGGCCACTGAGCGCCTATGCCAGCTAGCGACAGTCGCCTTGAAGTGCCTTCAACACCTCTACCCCCCTTATATATGCTTAAAAAAAAACCCAAGTGACAGGAGTAGACATGATTTCTCCAGAGAATCATTCCAGACTTTTGCGGATCCGAACTGCACGTTTTGGTGTGAGACGGAGCCTTTGCACTCACAAAAAGGTCGCGTAATTTGTAAATGATAATTTTCGTTGAGAAATTTCTTTTTTTTCAAATATCATTTATCAAAATTCAAAAAATAAGTAAAAATAAATCAAAAATAGAAAAAATATGAAAAAATTAGGAAAATATTTTCCAGCGCATGAACTAACCTTAAACCAACAATCGAGTGCATATTTGTACGTATAACGTAACGATATGAAGTATTAAAATTGAAGGATATTAAATGAAAATTTGAAAAGAATATAAAAATAACGTGGGGACATTAGGAAAATCGCCCAGAATGCAACAGATAAGTAACAACCCAAAAATAGGCATATAAGAATGAAGTAACCTTAAACCAACAATTGAGTGCATATTTGTACGAATAACGAAACGATACAAAATATTTAAATTTAAGGCTATTAAATAAAAATTTGGAAAAAAGGCGACGGGACATTACGAAGAACTGCCACAACATATGAGGTAACATTGAAATATATTTAAAATAAAAAATTAGAGCGGATATGTAGCAAAAT
>JARBSX010000014.1:36980000-36982500 GCA_030864215.1 Capsicum pubescens
TCCTCTAAATGATAAGGTTCAATTGACTTCTCGCGACGTCGCGGGCAGCGAAGCGCCCACGTCGCCGTGATCCGAATATTTCACCGGATCATTCAATCGGTAGGAGCGACGGGCGGTGTGTACAAAGGGCAGGGACGTAGTCAACGCGAGCTGATGACTCGCGCTTACTAGGAATTCCTCGTTGAAGACCAACAATTGCAAAGATCTATCCCCATCACGCTGAAATTTCAAAGATTACCCGGGCCTGCAGCGCCTGGAGCTTGCCCCGAGAGCAGCATCCAGGACTCGCCGCTCGAACGGAAGCACCGCCTCGTCCGAAATCAAGTGCCAGCAGCCCCGTTGTGGACGATGCCACCGATAACCGACACGAGCGCACAATGAAGCGCGGTCGACGTTGCTGCACGGGCACGGACGGCTCGCACGGGCTAGCCATGCATGCTGCCATGCGCCCACGCTGCACGCCGACATGGCCACTGAGCGCCTATGCCAGCTAGCGACAGTCGCCTTGAAGTGCCTTCAACACCTCTACCCCCCTTATATATGCTTAAAAAAAAACCCAAGTGACAGGAGTAGACATGATTTCTCCAGAGAATCATTCCAGACATATGCGGATCCGAACTGCACGTTTTGGTGTGAGACGGAGCCTTTGCACACACAAAAAGGTCGCGTAATTTGTAAATGATAATTTTCGTTGAGAAATTTCTTTTTTTTCAAATATCATTTATCAAAATTCAAAAAATAAGTAAAAATAAATCAAAAATAGAAAAAATATTTATAAAAATATGAAAAAATTATGAAAATATTCCCAGCGCATGAACAAACCTTAAACGAACAATCGAGTGCATATTTGTACGTATAATGTAACGATATGAAGTATTTAAATTGAAGGATATTAAATGAAAATTTGAAATGAATATAAAAATAACGTGGGGACATTAGGAAAATCGCCCAGAATGCAACAGATAAGTAACAACCCCAAAATAGGCATATAAGAATGAAGTAACCTTAAACCAACAATTGAGTGCATATTTGTACGAATAACGAAAAGATACAAAATATTTAAATTTAAGGCTATTAAATAAAAATTTGGAAAAAAGGAGACGGGACATTACGAAGAACTGCCACAACATATGAGGTAACATTGAAATATATTTAAAATAAAAAATTAGAGCGGATATGTTGCAAAATGAGTATGCAACGGTGAGGAAGATGGATGAACGTCAGGAAAATATTAGGATGATCGAACGTAGGTTTACGCTCCTTTGATTTTGGCACGGTGCGTTGGTGCGTTGGTGCCTTGGTGCCATGGTGCCTTGCTGCCACGGTGCCTTGGTGCCATGGTGCCGCGGCGCCGTGGTGCCTTGGTGCCTTGGCGCCATGGTGCGATGGTGCCTTCGTGCCATGGTGCAACGGTGCCTTGGTGCCATGGTTCCACAGTGCCATGGTGCCACGGTGCCTTGGTGCCATGGTTCCTTGCTGCCACGGTGCCATGGCGCCATGGCAGTGCCTTGGTGCCACGGTGCCGATTCACGGAATAAGTAAAATAACGTTAAAGGTAGTGGTATTTCACTTTCGCCTTTTGACTCCCACTTATACTACACCTCTCAAGTCATTTCACAAAGTCGGAATTGAGTCAAGCTCAACAGGGTCTTCTTTCCCCGCTGATTCTGCCAAGCCCGTTCCCTTGGGTGTGGTTTCGCTGGATAGTAGACAGGGACAGTGGGAATCTCGTTAATCCATTCATGCGCGTCACTAATTAGATGACGAGGCATTTGGCTACCTTAAGCGAGTCACATTTACACCCGCCATTTACCCGCGCTTGGTTGAATTTCTTCGCTTTGACATTCACAGCACTGGGCAGAAATCACATTGCGTGAGCATCCGTTGGGACCATCGCAATTCTTTGTTTTAATTAAACAGTCGGATTCCCCTTGTCCGTACAAGTTCTAAGTTGGCTTCTCGACGCGCGGGGAAGTCCCCCGAAGGAACCGTTCCCAGTCCGTCCCCTGGCCGGCACGCGGCGACCCGCTCTCGCCGCGGGAGCAGCTCGAGCAGTCCACCGACAGCCGACGGGTTCCGGACCCCCGTACCCAGCCCTCAGGGCCAAGTCAGACGAACGATTTGCACGTCAGTATCGCTGCGGGCGTTCCACCAGAGTTTCCTTTGGCTTCGCCCCGCTCAGGCACTGTTCACCATCTTTCGGGTCCCGACAGGTATGCTCGCAATCGAACCCTTCTCAGAAGATCAAGGTCGGTCGGCGGTGCACCCCTCGGGGGGATCCCACCAATCATCTTCCTTGCGCCTTACGGGTTTACTCGCCCGTTGACTGGTACACATGTCAGAATCCTAGGTCCGTGTTTCAAGACGGGTCGAATGGGGAGCCGACAGGCCAGCGTCCGGAGCGCGCGCCGATCGAAGCACGCCGATGGCGCACGCTGCCTGCCACAATCGAGGAGACGACGTTCTACGAGCGTATCGAGAGCCCGGGCTTTGGTCGCCC
>JARBSX010000014.1:36987500-37163096 GCA_030864215.1 Capsicum pubescens
AAGGGCAGGGACGTAGTCAACGCGAGCTGATGACTCGCGCTTACTAGGAATTCCTCGTTGAAGACCAACAATTGCAATGATCTATCCCCATCACGCTGAAATTTCAAAGATTACCCGGGCCTGCAGCGCCTGGAGCTTGCCCCGAGAGCAGCATCCTGGACTCGCCGCTCGCACAGAAGCACCGCCTCGTCCGAAATCAAGTGCCAGCAGCCCCGTCGTGGACGACGCCACCGATAACCGACACGAGCGCACAATGAAGCGCGGTCGACGTTGCTTCACGGGCACGAACGGCTCGCACGGGATAGCCATGCATGCTGCCATGCGCCCACGCTGCACGCCGACATGGCCACTGAGCGCCTATGCCAGCTAGCGACAGTCGCCTTGACGTGCCTTCAACACCTCTACCCCCCTTATATATGCTTAAAAAAAAAAACCAAGTGACAGGAGTAGACATGATTTCGCCAGAGAATCATTCCAGACATATGCGGATCCGAACTGCACGTTTTGGTGTGAGACGGAGCCTTTGCACTCACAAAAAGGTCGCGTAATTTGTAAATGATAATTTTCGTTGAGAAATTTCTTTTTTTTTCAAATATCATTTATCAAAATTCAAAAAATAAATCAAAAATAGAAAAAATATTTATAAAAGTATGAAAAAATTAGGAAAATATTCCCAGCGCATGAACTAACCTTAAACCAACAATCGAGTGCATATTTGTACGTATAACATAACGATATGAAGTATTTAAATTGAAGGATATTAAATGAAAATTTGAAAAGAATATAAAAATAACGTGGGGACATTAGGAAGTCACAGTTAAAGTCTAATACACAAGCGCGTAGCGTATCTTCAAGTGTTTGAATGGTACGTTCTGCTTGTCCATCTGTTTGAGGGTGAAAAGTTGTACTCAGATTCACTTGTGTTCCCAAATTCCTCTGAAAAGCCTTCCAAAAATTTGCAGTAAATTGGGCTCCACGATTTGATAAAATAGAGATTGGCACTTCGTGTAGTCGAACTATCTATTTAATGTACAATTTTGCATACTCTTTAACTGTGTAAGTGGTCTTTACTGGTAGGAAGTGCTCGGATTAGGTAATCCTATCAACTATCACCCATATGGAATCAAACTTTCGAGATGTACAAGGCAAACCAGTGATGAAATCCATGTTGATCATGTCCCACTTCCAGATTGGAAGATCTATGCATTGCATATAACCCCCGGGATTCTGGTGCTCTACTTTAACTCTTTGATAATTTGGATATTCGGCTACAAATTCTTCAATGTTCTTCTTCATGTCACTCCACCAATATATTTATTTCAAATCTTGATACATCTTAGTTGACCCTGGATGAATGAAATACCTCGAACGATGTGCCTCTGTCATAATCCTCTTTCTTAGCTCGTCTACATTAGGCACACATAATCTATTTTGGCACTGAAGTACTCCTTCCCGTATAAGCTCAAATTCCTTAGTCGTACCACATTGTACATTCTCCTTAAGCTGTAATAAAATTGTATCTACATATTGTTTCTCTTTCACTTCAGCTACTAATGAAGATTCTATTGCATTATGCACAATAAGCCCCTCATCTGGAGTTACAAGAAGGCGAACCCCCAAATTAGCTAGTTGGTGGAGATCTTTAATCATCCCTTTCCTTTCTATAGACGTTATCATAGCCTTATGACTTAGTGCATCAGCTACCATATTTGCTTTCCCTGGATGATACAAGATATCAATACCATAGTCTTTTAATAGTTCAAGCCACCTCCGTTGCCTCAAATTTAGATCCTTCTGGCTAAAGATATATTGTAAACTCTTATGATCAGTATATATGTCAACATGAATCTCATACAAGTAGTGGCGCTATATCTTTAAAGTAAATATAACTGTTGCTAGCTCGAGATCGTACGTAGGATAGTTTTTCTCATGTGTCCGCAATTGTTTGGAGGCATATGCTATTACTTTACCATGCTGCATCAATACACATCCTAAGCCAATTCTTGAAGCATCACAATATACTGCATACCCTTTTGTGCCTTCTGGAAGTACCATTACGGGTGTAGAAGTTAACTTATTCTTCAGATCTTGGAAACTCCTTTCACAGGCATCATTCCATTGAAACTTGGATGCTTTGTGTGTTAGCTTGGTTAAAGGTGCAGAAATTGAAGAAAAACCTTCAACAAACCTTTTATAATGACCTGCCAACCCAAGAAAACTACGAATCTCCGTAGGTGTTGTGGGCCTTGGCCAACTCTTCACAGCTTCTATATTTTAAGTATCAACCTTTATTCCTTCACTAGATACAAAATGACCCAAGAATGCCACCGATTTTAACCAAAACTCACATTTAGAGAACTTTGCATATAGCTTGCAATCACGGAGAATCTGCAATACCTGTTGTAAATGATTGGCATGGTCCTTTTCTGATCTGGAATAAACTAGAATATCATCTATAAAAACTATCACGAACACATTTAAGAATGGCTTAAACACTCTATTCATCAAATCCATAAAGGTTGCGGGTGCATTTGTTAGCCCAAATGACATGACTAGGAACTCATAATGACCTTACCATGTTTGGAAAGCTGTCTTGGATATATCCTTCTCTTTGACCCTCACTTGGTGGTAACCTGACCTCAAATCAATCTTTGAGAAACACTTGGCGCCTTATAACTGATCAAATAAATCATCAATTCTTGGAAGGGGATATTTATTTTTAAAAGTCACCTTATTTAGTTGTCGGTAGTAAATACACATTCTCAATGAACCATCTTTCTTACGCACAAATAACACTGGTGCGCCCTAGGGGGACATACTAGGCCTTATGAATCCTTTCTCTAGCAAGTCTTTCAATTGTTCTTTCAATTCTCGTAATTCTGTCGGGGCCATCCTATACGGAGGAACTGAGATTGGTTGGGTGCCTGGAATCACATCAATACCAAACTCCACTTCTCGTTTAGGAGGCAAACCTAGAAGGTCTTCAGGAAATACATCAGGAAATTTATTTACCATCTGAATAGTTTGAAGAGTTGGTGGCTCCTCATCTGTATCCTTAACTCTAACTAGATGATATATGTAACCTTTGGAAATCATTCTTTTTTCCTTAAAATAAGAAATAAATTTACCTCTTGGCGCACCAATATTACCTCTCCATTCAAGGACTGCCTCCTTTGGAAAATGGAAATACACCCTTTTAGTTCGGCAATCTACTGTGGCATAACAAGACGCCAACCAGTCCATACCCATTATAACATCAAAATCTACCATTTCCAGCTCAACAAGATCAGCCATCGTATCGTGACCACAAATAGTTATAATACAATTTCGATAAACCCTTCTAGCTATAATGGATTCCCCAACAGGCGTAGACACTTCCAATAGCTTAGCTAGCAATTCTGGTATTCTTTTGAACTTTCCAGCAACTAATGGAGTGACATATGATAAGGTAGAACCGGGATCAATTAATGTATATACATCAAGTGAAAAGATAGATAATGTACCTGTAACCACATCTGGTGAAGCCTCTAAATTTTGTCGATCCGCTAGAGCATATGTACGATTCTGAACTCCACTAGAACTAATTGCTCCTTTATCACCCCTAACATGACCCATAGATTATGCACCCCTACCTGAATAAGGTACCGATGATGATGATGCAACGGATGATCTAGTAGGTCATGCCATACCACCTATGCCCTTTTGTGGGCACTCTCTAATCATATGCCCCGACATACCACACCAAAAGCAAGCATTTATCCCGAACGTGGATGCACCTAAATGAAGCTTTCCACATTTTTTGCATGGCTATCGAAGAGGTCTTAATTGGTTCATACTTCCTTGCCCTTGATACCCCACTATTTGTGAACTCTAACTCTCACTTCTTTGCCCAAATTAATTACCTTTGGACCCTTGAAACTGTGGTGGAGCACTAGCTTCAGAATAAAAAGATAATGGACTAGGTGGTCTATTAGAAAATTGAGGCCTAAAATATCCATGGGATGCCATAGACTACCCCGTAGATCTGGCCCTCTTGGAATATCCTCTTTCCAATTCTTGTGTTCTTCTCCTTTGCCTCTGATCCTCCATTTTTTATGCAAAAGCTTGTATCTTTGTTATGTTCATGTCTTTGTTAAAAGCAGTAATAGTACAATCTCTAACCAAATATGGATCCAACCTATCCACATATCGATGAACTCTATCATCCATAGTAGCTACAACATTAGGAGCATACCTAGACAAGGAGTCAAATCGGAGGTTGTACTCCCTTACGCTCATATTCCCCTGGCAAAGATTCAAGAACTGATCTGCATGGGCCTGTCGAATCTAGAATGGAAGGTAATGATCAATAAATGCCTCTTTGAACTTTTTCCAAGTAGCTGAGGGTGAATTGATACCTCTAGATCATTTCCAGTCTTCGTACCAAAATATAGCCTTTCCTTTGAATCTATATGCTGCTAACTCAATTGTCTCTTTACCTGATATATGCATAACATCTAAAGCCCTTTGGATTTGATCAATGAAGTCCTGTGGGTCTTCATTAATATCTGATCCGGTGAAGGTGGGAGGATCCAACTTAAGAAAGTCTTGCGTCCGAAAGATAGCTACCCAATCTGCACCACTAGAACCTGTAGTAGGAATGGCTTGCCCTTGAGCTTGTCCAGCAACTATACGATCCAAAAGTTACACAGCATTTCTAAGATCTTGATCAGTACCATTAATAGGTGGCTCTGAGGATGTGGTTCTTCTCCTTCTTAACTCTTCTGGAGTGGAAGAAGTTTCTGATACATACTCAATTTGAGCCTCACTTTGATTAGCTTGTATAGGTGGTGTCTTGTTAGTTCCTTCTCCGGCAGCCACATCTATTCGTTTTCCTATACTCTTACTCCTCGTAACCAGCATACTTACTATAATAAGAGAAACAAAAAGATTCAATGGTTAAATATGACTTTATCTACAACATGGGCTCTATTGCACGATCTAAGATATGAAGAAAAGAGACAATCCCTAAATGTCCCATAGCCTCATGTTTATAGATGTGGTGCACAACACACCCATAAATAAGATTCTACATAGACACGACTTTGTAGACTCCCTAGGATGACTCGCTCTAATACCACTTTTGTCACGCCTCAAATCCTATTGGGGCAGACAGGCACCCGTAGCCATGACGGCCCTAGAGAACCAACCTATAACCTTGGAATTCACATGCATGTAACTATAATAGGAAAAGGTTTTTCCATATACAGATATAATTCCTTAATCAAAAAAAATATAAACGACAAGCCCTAAAACTATATACATAATAAACTTGGTCGTTGGGGCCATAACATCTACTAGATAACACACTACCATGCTTAACTTTACATTGGTCTACAAATCCTCTAGACGATACACAAAATTTAGCTAAGGTCGGGACAAACCCCCGCCATACTATTAAATTTTATAGAATACCAAAAATATATGGAACCGACTCAGAAAACTGGAGCTCACCAATAGCACATGGATATCCTGGGCTCCTACTGAGGAGGCGTGTTTGCCGAAGCACCTGTGCCTGTAGCATGAAATATAAATTCCTCCATAAGGGGAGTCAGTACGAAAAAAATGTACTGAGTATGCAAGGCAGAAAAGTAACAATACAATGACATAAAGGCTCAATAAAAATATGGAACAAGAGTTAGAATAGTGCTAATAGACCACCTTTACATTTACTTGTGGAACAGGGTACATTACATTTCTTTGTTCCTTTTACCTTCTTACTTCTTTATCTTTGTAATCCATATGATACAAATGACCAGCTGATCAGTGGTAAATAATAAATCAAGATCGGACCATGCTAGGACCTACATATAAAGTATCGGGATCAGCTCATGCTAGGCTTATGCCCCTGAGACGATACAAAAAATTTAGCTAAGGTCGGGACAAACCCCCGCCATACTATTAAATTTTATACAATACCAAAAATATATGGAACCGAATCAGAAATCTCCAAAGAAAACTGGAGCTCACCAATAGAACATGGATATCCTGGGCTCCTACTGAGGAGGCGTGTTTGCCGAAGCACCTGTGCCTGTAGCATGAAATATAAGTCTCGCCATAAAGGGAGTCAGTACAAAAAAAATGTACTGAGTATGCAAAGTGGAAAAGTAACAATACATGACATAAAGGATCAATAAAAATATGGAACAAAAGTAAGAATAATGCTAGTAGACCATATTTACATTTACTTGTGGAACAGGGTACATTACATTTCTTTGTTTCTTTTACCTTCTTACTTCTTTATCTTTGTAATCCATATGATATAAATGACCAGCTGATCAGTGGTAAATAATAAATTAGGATCGTCCCATGCAAGGCTTATTCCCCTAAGCTTCCACCTACATATAAAGTATCGGGATCGGCCCACGAGCTGCCACCCATTTTATAGATTTCTGTTATTTAGTTTAATTAGCCTTTTGAGATTGTTACTTCAGTGGTCATAACCTTATGGTACCTTGAAACAATGATATATCAATAAGATATATATAAATAGGCAATCAATGCAATAACAATGAAGTAAGGAGTTTTTGGCACACTAATGAAGTGTTTAGGAGCTAAAAAATAACACATGGGTCATATTTGAGTAATCGGAGAAATTCTGAAATTTACTAGTGAAAATAGGCATGTAGGATAGGTAGCAAGCATGTATCGAGGTGGTTTAACACATTAGAGAGTGGTAATAAGTTCATTAGTAACATGGGATATCATAGGTGCTATTATGTAGCACATGTTTTTGGATGACCTTGGAAGCTTACGCGATGGAACAAGCATCCGTTTTCATGCCAAGAGTGCAAAATAGAGTATGCCTTACATACCTGGTTGAAAAACTCCAATACCATCCCAAATCGACTTCCCGCACTTTTAAATTACTTATCTACAATGAAATATATGGAAAACTAATATTAGCAACCAAACGTCACATTTTGGCTATTTAACTTCACCAAACTAGTGACCGGGAAGTAAGCCCTTAATTTATCAAAGGGTGTCACTTTAACCCTCTTATACTTCAATTTCAACCACATACCATACATATTCATATAATATCCCCCGACATAACCTCGGCTTCATTTCACCTTCCAATCAACAGACACAAAAAGAAATGAGAAATAGACATACACAATCATAAATTCAGTGGTGTATCACCACATCCATCTTCTATAATTCAATACAAACTAATCACACCTTTTTCCAATATCAACCGGGCAGCCCACAACACAAACACACAGAACAGTCTGCAACAACACCCAATCGTCCTTTAATAGCAACCCAATATGTGCAATCCTCTATCAATACATGTATATGGAAAAAGGACAAAAATGGACAGCAACCACACCTTGATTTTCTTAGTATTTTAGTGTCTTAATGTGTATTTCCTCAATAGATTAATCCCTTCACACATACATCAAAAGAGAAAAGAGAAATCCCTTAATAACTAAGAACAATGGACTGCCCAAACTTATAGAGAGGGTTGTCTGGAAATTAATCTTAAAGAACACATAGTTTCCATGGTACAAGCTCATGAATTGTTCACATACCTTTATCTTGGAAAGAAGGTCAATCCCAAGAACCCTTGTGGAATTATAGGGTTGTTTCATAGCCAAGAGAGAACAAGAGAGAAAAACCTAGAAAGCTGGAAATTTTGTCTAAGTTAAAATGAGAAAAAATTGCTGATTTCAATCCATAAATAGGAGCTGCTCTTGGACGAATTTATTGACTACTTTTGGGCCATATTTTGTCAAGTAATTGATGTATACACTTTACCAATATATTGGGCCTTTGTGGATCAAAAACTATTGTGCCTTAGCTACCAATTCTTCCTTCTTTTTTTCTCTTTAACTTGGTATTTGGCAGATTTGAGTATTGGGCCTCTTTTCTCCATTTTCTTTCTCTTTTACTTAATTTGGGCTCAAATGAGTACATTAATATAAGGCCTAATCTGATACATGGTCTTCATCCCATTAACTTGGTCCAAATAGCTCAAGTAAGTGATCCATCTACTAGCTTAAGTAAGTCAAGCAAGCACCTTAACAAAATACTCAATTTTTAGTTCTTAACTCTTTAATCTAACTTAAAATTTGTATATACTTGGTCACATTAAACCACATGGGAAGTATTTATAAATCCATCTACGCCAAAAAGATATATCAAGTTCCATATAAATAGAACAAGTACACACAAAAATATGGGGTTTTACAAAAATGCCCGAGCCTCAGGCCCATCCCCGGGCTCATAGGCGACCATATACCTACCTGGCCTCAAAAGGGACAGTTTGCCTCATTTCTCCTGTGGGTACACCTAATTGGCCTCTTCCACACAAACGACCCACACTAGGTCGCTCCCAAGCTTCCCTGGCATGCATCAATCAATTTTGGGCCCAAAAAACACCGAATCCTTGGGCTCACCCCTGGGCTCATAGGAGGCCGTACACTGACCTGACCTGAAAAGGGCCAGTTCATCCCATTTCGCCCGTAGGTACACCTAATTGGTCTCATCCGCACAAACGGCCCATACTAGTCCGCTCCCAAGCCTCCCTAGCATGCCTCAGTTAATTTTGTGCCCAATAAATGCCCAAGCCTCGAGCCTACCCCCAGGATCAAAGGTGGTCGTACACCGACCTGTCCTGAAAAGGACCAGTTCGCCTCGTTTCGCCTGTTGGTACACCTAATTGGCCTCATCCATACAAACTGCCCATACTAGGCCGCTCCCAAGCCTCCTTGGCACGCCTCGGTCGATTTTGGACACAATAAATGATCGAGTCTCGGTCCCACCCTCGGGCTCATAGGAGGCCGTACATCGACCTGGCTATAAAGGGCCAGTTCACCCTGTATCGCCCCTGGGTACACCTAATTGGCCTCATCCACACAAACGGCCCATACTAAGCCACTACCAATTCTTCCTAGCACGCCTCGGTCGATTTTGGGGATAAAAAATGCCTGATCCTCGAGCCCATCCTTGGGCTCATATGCGATCGTACACCGACCTTGTCTGAAAAGGGACAATTCACCGCATTTCGCCCGTAGGTACCCCTAATTTGCCTCATCTACACAAACGGCCCACACTAGGCCGCTCCCAAGCTACCCTGGCACGCCTCGATCAATTTTAGGCCCAAATAATGATCGATCCTCAGGCCCACCCCTGGGCTCATAGGCGGCCCGTACACCGACCTGGCGTGAAAAGGGCCAATTCGCCCTATTTTTCCCATGGGTACACCTAATTTTCCTCATCTACTCAAATTTCCCACACTAGGACGCTCCCAAGACTCCCTGGCACGCCTCAGATGATTTTGGGATCAAAAAATGCCCAAGCCTCAAGCCCACGTTAAAGTGTTTATACACAACTTTTTAAACCAGAAATGTTAAAATATTAAAGTAGATTTTTTGGAATCATAGATTTCTAGTTAAGTCTCTAGAATAGTCTAGTAAATTTCTAGGATAATCATGTTGAAGAAATAGCTAGATATTTATGTAATTCTAGTTAGAAGAATCTAGAAAGGAATGGTGTAGAAAGAAATATCTAGATATGTAAGAATGGTGTAGTCTAGAAAGGAAAGTTCTAGAGGTTGCTAGATATTTAAGGGAGATATTTGTATAAGAACACTCTAGATTTATAGTATCTAGAATAATCCCTACACAAGTATTAATAGGGGATGACATTGTGCATTTGTAACCATCCAGAAAAATTGAAAACACTCAATAAAATTTCAGCTTCTCCTTCTTCACTACAGTCTCTTTTGTAGCAATTTATACCTGCATCATTTTCATTATTTTCAAATTGTTGTTTTCCAATCCTTCTTCCCCCTTTTTTTGACATGGTATCAAAGCCCATTTCTTACGGGATCTGAATCTGTTTTTTGTTGATTGGTTCATATTTTTTAAGATATTTTCTTGGATCTGTTTGCTGGAAAATATGGCACCTAAAAATCAACCAACATTAGGTCCTCCGATTTTTCTCGGGGGAGAATTACCATATTTGGGCTATGAAAATGAAGGCTTACTTGAAGGCTCTCAACTTGTGGGATGTTGTTAAGAGAGAAGAACCTGCTGTTCAGGCACTGAGAGACAACACAACTCTTAATAAAATCAAAAAGTATGACAAGTTGGTGACTAGATCTCCAACAACTCTCACTTGCATACATTCAAGTCTTACGGAAGTGATGTTCACAAGGATTATGGCTTGTGAGATAGACAAAGAAGCGTGGGATAATCTAAAGGAGGAGTTTGAAGGTAGCAACAGAGTTAAGTCTGTTAAGGTCTTAACTTTGTAGAGGGAGTTTGAGCTCTTGAAAATGAAGGATTCGTATACTATGAAGGAATACTCTTTAAAGCTGATGGATATTGTGAACCAAATAAGGATACTTGGTGAAAGCTTTCCATATCAGAAAGTTGTAGAAAAGATCATGGTCAACCTTTCGAACAAGTTTGAATCAAAAATCTAAGCTATCGAAGAGTCTTATGACTTGACTACTCTTTCAATAGAAGATCTGATATCTAAATTGCAAATCCAAGAGCAACAAGTGTCCATGAGAAGTGAAGGGACAGACGAAGATGCCTTTCAAGTAAGGCATAAATTCAAGCAACAAAAGAAAGGTAAAAGAGTCTCTTCAGATCACTCTGGAGAGGTGAAATCTGGTGGATACCAAGGTGAATCATTGAGGAAAGGAAATTTTTTGCCTTGTGGTGTTTGTAAGAAGACAAACCACTTGGAGAAGAATTGTTGACAGAAATCCAAGAGGTCTCCTATTCAATGCAAATACTGCAATAAGTATGGGCACATTGAGAAGTATTGCAGGCAAAAGCGACCTCAAAGTGGTCAGTCTTCCCAATGAGTAAATTTTGCGGAAGATCACCAAGTTGAAAAAATAGAGGAGGAGGTATTCATGGCTTTGCACACATCCCATGTTGATCGATATAATTGGTATGTCAATAGTGCGTGCACAAGGTATATGGCGATTGATGAAAATTTATTTGTTAGACTGGATAGGTCTGATAGGACCAAAGTGAAGCTTGGAGATGGTGCACTGGTGCAAGCTCAAGGAAGAGGATCAGTGAAATTCCCTAAGGACGATGGTATGAAAATCATAAACAATGTTCTTTATGCACCAATCTTGACTCAAAACTTGTTGAGTGTTGCTCTGTTACTTCAAAATAATTATTCACTTTATTTTAAGGATAAAAGATGTGTCATTTATGATCCTAAAAGTTGTGAAGTAGATAAAATTAGCATGATTGAAAATTCCTTTCCAATTTCATGCTATTCTGTTGAAAGTTTCTCTTTCAATGTTGAAATGAGTGATACTTGGCTTTGGCACAAGCGATTTTATCATTACAACCTTAGTTTATTGGTGTATATGCAATCCAAGGGTATGGTGCTTAATGTACTGAAAATTGACATGTGCCGAGATGTCTGTGAGTCATGTCAATTTGGTAAATTGCACAGACGATCCTTTCCTAAGGGAAGTCTTTGGAGGGCAAAGAAAAAGCTAGAGTTAGTTCATACAGATATATGTGACCAATGAGGAAGGTTTCATTGAGTGGGAATAAATATTTTATTCTCTTTATAGATGATCTAACTCTAATGACATGGGTCTATTTTCTAAATAGCAAGGTTCAACTGTTTTCTGTTTTCAAAGAATTTAAGGCTATGGTAGAAAGGGAAAGGGGCTGTCGGTTGAAGTATATCAGGTCATATAATGGAACTGAATATACTTCACATCAGTTCAGCAAGTATTCTAAAGAATTAGGTATTCAACAACAATTCACTGTTAGCTACACTCCAGAACAGAACGAGGTTTCTGAAAGGAAGAACAAAACAGTGATGGAGATGGCGAGATGCATGCTAGCAGAAAAGAATATGCCTAAATATTTTTGGGCTGAAGCAGTCAATACCGCAGTCAATTTGCTGAATAGGTTACCAACTAGAGCACTCCAAGATATGACACCATTTGAAGCATGGAAAGGAATAAAGCCGTTTGCGAGACACTTAAAAGTCTTTGGTTTAGTTTGCTATGCACATGTTCCAGATGCTAAAACAGGCAAATTGGATAACAAGGCAGAATTCTATATTTTGTTGGGCTATAACATAGCTGCAAAAGGGTACAAAGTGTATAATGTTCGTACGAAGAAGGTGCTTATCAGTAGAGATCTTACGGTGGATGAGTCTAGCCACTATGATTAGAATCGAGATATTTTTATAAAGAACCAAGATAGGAGTACTTCACTTGCAGCTCAAAATCCGCAGATGAGTGACATTTCTTCCAGCCCTATTGCTGGAGTGGGACACTTTTCAAATATTGAATTGACAACTGATTCTCCAGTTTTGAAGACCAGATCACTAGCTGAAGTTTATGAGCAATGCAATTTTGCTCTTGTCGAACCATCTGCCTTTGAAGAAGAAACAAGTCATGAAGCTTGGATTTTCGCAATGGAGGAGGATCTTTCCATGATTAATAAAAATGATTCTCCAAAGAATATAGTTGTTGAGGAGTTCAGAGAAAGGGGGAGCTCAGAAACTCAACAACATGAAACTCGACAAGGAAATGACTCACTTGGTTCACAAAGACCAAAAGGATATATTGTAAAGTCGGTACGTTACAGAGGTAAAACTTTTGTTGGTACATATATCTTTGCAGGACAAACTAATGACAGAAAAACTTCATTATTTGAAAAAGTTAGAGGAGTCAAAAAAAATGTACAAGGATTTCCACCAAGGCATAGTTCAAAGCTTCATTTGAGTTCTTCTGCAACAAGTTTGGGATAGCTTCCAAAAAATCACTTTAAGGGGGAGTGTTAAAATATTAAAGTAGATTTTTTTGAATCATAGATTTCTAGTTAAGTCTCTAGAATAGTCTAGTAAATTTCTAGGATAATCATGTTGAAGAAATATATAGGTATTTATGTAATTCTAGTTAGAAGAATCTAGAAAAGAATGGTGTAGAAAGAAATATCTAAATATGTAAGAATGGTGTAGTCTAGAAAGGAAAGATCTAGAGGGTGCTAGATATTTGAGGGAAATATTAGTATAAGAACACTCTAGATTTATAGTATCTAGAATCATCCCTACACAAGTATAAATAGGGGATGCATTGTGCATTTGTAACCATTCAGAAAAAATGAAAACACTCAATTAAATTTCAGCTTCTCCTTCTTCACTACAACCTTTTTTGTAGCAATTTACAGCTGCATCATTTTCATTGTTTTCAACTACTTATTTTCCAATCCTTCTTGCCCCTTTTTTGGACAAGAAAGAAGGGAGAAATATAGGAAAGAATCAAATGCATTTGTATTTTCTTATTGAACTTCTTTGATGGAGATGCTAGTGAAGACTAAGCTCATTTCAAGAAAAATTCAGTTACAAAATCTTGTGCATTCTAATATGCGATGGATGGAGAAAAAGCTTACTTCCTCATGGACAGTGGAGAGCTGTGTATGAGAAACATGATCCCTCTGGACCTTGGAAGAGGATGTTCTCATATTAATGGAAATTCTCTTTTTACATCCTGCAACATGTGGGAAGCTATTGCTCGTACGATATATTTAATCACATGACAAACATTACAAAGAATAAAAAGGACTGATAAAATAACAATGATGGTAGACCAGAGACCATTGAATTGGCATTCCCATCCTCTGAAATTATTTTCTCAGCAGTTGCTGGAATGGTGGCTTTCTTCGTGCATTTATGGATACCACTGTGAACCATCTGGCATAAAATTAATCTAATATCATAGGAGTGTCAACGGAAATGGCAATTCACAAATACTGCATGGTTTAAATGTACCGAAGAGTAAACTTCAAAACAAAATGGATGAAATTAACCTTCATTATTTTCGGATCATTCCATGGGCCTTTATCAAAAAGTATGCATCCTCCTTTGTTAGCACAAGTGCATGTACCTCCTAAGAATTCTGGAAGTTTGTTGATGCAAGGCAGTGAAAAATAAGTCATTTTAGTGTCTATGCAGGAAATTCAATTAGTGATGCATAATTCATATTAAATAGATAATGTCGTTCTCTCTTATTATTTATTGGCAGAGTCACACATTCTCTGGACATTTAGACGGAGGTACACCTTAAGATCAGGAAAGAAGAAGAGAATATTTAAGTTCACCTGTGTTTACCTGGCATTAATTATTTCAAGCAACTTGCTCTGGTATTTTTTACCGAGAACCTAGAAGGAGATAACCATGAATTTGTTATTCCAATGAAAATGACAGAGGCATTTTGTTTCTGATTGAAGATGAATAGAGGCTTACGTTTATTTTAGCAATAGTCTTGGGGTCAAGGAATTACTTGACTGAGTTCCATAAAATCCTGAATCCAGAACCTGCATTAATGATATACATACAGCACAAGCTCTAAACAGTGAATAAATTATTCATGTAAGCAACACAAACTTGAAAATTTTCATCATAATGGCCAGCAAGTAGTGTATTCAATGGTTTCAGCCGAGTGAGAGACAACAAGTACCTCAGGATAATTGTTACCATCAATGCCTTGGAGGCATTGAAGTAGTTCCCTTGCTGATTTGTTGAAATTTTTAAGTCCCTAAAGCATTATTGATGTAAATTAGTCAGTATCTGCTATAAAATCCCAATGGAATACATTTCCTTGTTCACATCTTACCAAAAATCATTGGAAACAATAACTGCAACAATTACATTCATAGGAAATATAGACGGATATTCACACCTTTTCTACCAATGTTATATAAAATCTCAACATACCACTCCTTGCACATAAAAAATAGTTGTGCTTGTATCAATATGTATTTTGGCTTCTATAGAGGAAGCTGGTAATTTTTCATTAAATGTCCTCTCAAACTCCAGCACATGGTACTTGAGATATCGTTCCATTGTTGTGACTTGCAGGAGCTTGGTGGAATCTACTTGACCAATTCTTTCAATATAAACTGGTCTTCCATCTTTGTCAACTCCATGATGCCCTTGGGGATAATATTTGAGGACCTCTTCCTTTTCTTTGAAGTCAAAGTCCTAAGAAAGATGTACAAGGTTTTGAATTAGATGTTGAATCTTTTTAATTACGTGTATCTTTCTAACACAAACTGACGTTTTCAAAAGTACCTCCATGATAGTGTTTGCACCAAATTCTTTACTCCAATAAATCATATCGGACCACATCTACTTTATTTTTTCAAGATCAAATTTTTTGGCCTTCAAGAACCTGTATCATCATACAACTAATATAGTACAAATACTTGCAATCAAGCATATCAGGAATTTACTGAGCATAATTACAGAAGAAAATGACTTCTGTTACCTTAGCATCATAAGATAATCGTCATGTTGTATAGGAAGTAATTCCTCAAGGATAAGGACTTGACGGAAGGCTTCAACTTCCTTTGATTCCTCCACATCATGCTCATCCTCGAAGACAACAGACATGACCCTACTGTTCCTACGACCAGTTTTTTTAGAGACTGTCTAAATTTGTTGGAGGCTTAAGTGCCTTTTTCTTAAATGACCCAAGCCTTGGCTTCCTAGCCTCCTCAGTGTTTTCAATGTCAATCTTTTCCATACCTTGAAAAGAACAAATAGAAAACAATTGCATCAGCTGTAGATTTTACACATCCATAGGATAAAACGATGTAATCGTAGCCTAAAAAGATAGATTTTGGTATTCTTAAACCAAGATAATTTCTTCATGAATTCTACAGTAAGTTTTAAACTATAGATTCATTTAGCTCTTCTGGATCAACTACATTTCCAGATAATAAAGATTAAGGATAGCTTACTTAGCCTGACTGGTCGTTCAAGAGGTCCTGTGGTTATTTTTTCACTCATTATTGCAGGTCAATAAAATTTGTGACAATTTACAGAATTTACTCTCCAGCTGAATGCCTGCACCTATAACAAAAAAATAGAATAAAATTAGAGAGGAATAAATTTCAATTCACCGGCAAAAATCAATGTTGATATTTGTAACAAGGATTTCATTCATATATATTAACAATTGGAATTTATCAATATAAAATAAAAATAAGAAAGGAAAACCAGTTAGTAAAGAAAGAACAATTAAAGGAAAAAAAATAACAAATTCAGCACCATGTTGTCATATATCATGAATTATTAAATACAAGGTATGGCAAAGGTAAAATGAAATAATAAATATAAAAAACCCATAGCACCAAGTCACCAACCAAAGGATCTTAAGAAACTGCTTGGGCAAGGAACCATTCAGTCAAATAAAAACTAGTTCAGGTCGATAATAGAGATTATCTACATATTTTGCGAGCCCATGTCATTTTAATATGGGTAAATAATTCATCTTTTTAGGCATCTCATTACAGTAAAAAATCATCTTAATTTTTAACTATTTGTGCGTTGATTGTCAACCTTTCTCATATATCCGCATGCCAAACTAGCAAAGCTTTGTGGAGCTCACATTTGTAAGTCCACATAGGTGGGTGAGTTTCGAACAAGCAAGATCTATTGATAATGGGAAAAAAGGCAGGGGTAATAATTTACGTGAATGAAACGCGAAAACGATGAAGGATTTTCATGAGATCTTAAATAGGAAGATTAATTACCAATAACCAAAAGAAATAGCAGGGACAATAAGAAAATATGAAGGTGTTTTCTCTAAACTTACCTAACAACTCTGCTCGAAAGAAACAGACGTCCTTAAAAATAAGTGAATGGACAAGCTATCAAATTTGTCTAATTTTTCATTTAGGTATCATACCCACCATTGGTAATCTAATGCCGGAGATGAGGACAGTAGATTTGGAGTGATAAGGAAAACACTGGTCCTCTATTCCCGAAAGCAACTACCTAACCGTCTCTCATGCATATTCATTGCTCATTATTTGTTTTCCCATAAAAAAATACCCGACGAACCAAACCAAACTAAAAAAAATGGACTTGTGGTTTGGTTTGATTCGTTTGGCATTAGAAAAAAAACATCAGTCATTCTTGATTTAGTTTGCTGTTAAAAAAGAAAAAATCAAATCAAACTGAAACCAAACCGTCATAATACATATATTTTCAATATTCTTATTTCAATATTTTAATATATAAAAATATTAATTATAATTTACTTTCTAAATACTATTTAAATTAGTTTATAGGAGTAATAATTTATGTGAATGAAAACCAATCCATCATCGTTATATTTTTTGCTCAAAAATAACTTTCAACTATCTAAATGAACCAAAAATAATCGTTACTCCTATTTTTGAGCAAAAAATATAACGATGATGGATTGGTTTTCATTCACATAAATTATTAATCCTATAAACTAATTTAAAAAGTATTTAAAAAGTAAATTATAATTAATATTTTTATATATTAAAATATTAAAAATATATGTATTATGCGGTTTTGTTTCAGTTTGGTTTTATTTTTTCTTTTTTAATAGCAAACTAAATCAAGAATGACTGATGTTTTTTTTCTAATGCCAAACGAATCAAACCAAAACACAAGTCTATTTTTTTTTAGTTTGGTTTGGTTCGTCGGGTATTTTTTATGGGAAAACAAACAATGAGCAATGAATATGCATGAGAGACGGTTAGGTAGTTGCTTCCGGGAACAGAGGACAAGTGTTTTCCTTATCACTCCAAATCTCCTGTCCTCATCTCCTGCATTAGATTACCAATGGTGGGTATGATACCAAAATAAAAAATTAGACAAATTTGATAGCTTGTCCATTCATTTAGTTTTAAGGACGCCCGTTTCTTTCGAGCAGAGTTGTTAGGTAATTTAAGAGAAAACACCTTCATATTTTCTTATTGTCCTTACCATTTCTTTTTGTCACTAGTAATTAATCTTCCTATTTAAAATCTCACGAAAACCCTTCATCATTTTTGCTTTTCATTCACGTAAATTATTACCCCTGCCTTTTTTTCCCATTATCAATAGATCTTGCTTGCCCAAAACTCACCTACCTATGTGGACTTACAAATGTGAGTTCCACAAAGCTTTGCTAGTTTGGAATGCGGATATTTGAGAATGTTTGACAATCAACACATAAATAGTTAAAAATTAAGATGATTTTTCACTGTAATGAGATACCTAAAAAGCTGAATTACTTACCCATATTAAAATGACATGGGCTCGCAAAATATGTAGATGATCTTTATTATCGACCTGAACTAGTTTTTATTTGACTGAATGGTTCCTTGCCCAAGCAGTTTCTTAAGATCCTTTGGTTGGTGACTTGGTGCTATGGGCTTTTGATATTTATTGTTTCATTTGACCTTTTCCATACCTTGTATTTAATAATTCATGATATATGACCACATGGTGCTGAATTTGTTGGTTTTTTCCCTTTAATTGTTCTTTCTTTACTAACTGGTTTTCCTTTCTTATTTTTATTTTATATTGATAAATTCCAACTATTAATATATATGAATGAAATCCTTGTTACATATATCAACATTGATTTCTGCCGGTGAATTGAAATTTATTCTTCTCTAATTTCATTCTATTTTTTGTTATAGGTGCAGGCATTCAACTGGAGAGTAAATTTTGTAAATTGTCATAAATTTTATTGACCTGCAATAATGAGTGGAAAAATAACCACGGGACCTCTTGAACGACCAGTCAGGCCAAGTAAGCTATCCTTAATCTTTATTATCTGGAAATGTAGTTGATCCAGAAGATCTAAATGAATCTACAGTTTAAAACTTATTGTAGAATTCATGAAGAAATTATCTTGGTTTTAGAATACCAAAATCTATCTTTTTAGGCTACAGTTTCATCGTTTTATCCCGTGGATGTGTAAAATCTACAGCTGATGCAATTATTTTCTATTTTTTCTTTTCAAGGTATGGAAAAGATTGATATTGAAAACACTGAGGAGGATAGGAAGCCAAGGCTTGGGTCATTCAAGAAAAAGGCACTTAATGCCTCCAACAAATTTAGACAGTCTCTAAGAAAAACTGGTCGTAAGAACAGTAAGGTCATGTCTGTTGTCTTCGAGGATGAGCATGATGTGGAGGAATCAAAGGAAGTTGAAGCCTTCCGTCAAGTACTTATCCTGGAGGAATTACTTCCTGTACAGCATGACGATTATCATATGATGCTAAGGTAAAATAAGTCATTTTATTTTATAATCATGCTTAGTAAATTCATGATATGCTTGATTACAAGTATTTGTAATATATTATTTGGATCATGATACAGGTTCTTGAAGGCCAGAAAATTTGATCTTGAAAAAACAAAGCAGATGTGGTCCGATATGATTTATTGGAGGAAAGAATTTGGTGCAGACACTATCATGGAGGTACTTTTGAAAACATCAGTTTGGGTTAGAAAGATACACGTAATTAAAAAGATGCAACGTGTAATTCAAATCCTTGTACATCTTTCTTAGGACTTTGACTTTAAAGAAAAGGAGGAGGTCCTCAAGTATTATCCCCAAGGGCATCATGGAGTTGACAAAGATGGAAGACCAGTTTATATTGAAAGAATTGGTCAAGTAGATTCCACCAAGCTCCTGCAAGTCACAACAATGGACCGATATCTCAAGTACCATGTGCAGGAGTTTGAGAGGACATTCAATGAAAAATTACCAGCTTGCTCTATAGCAGCCAAAAAACATATTGATACAAGCACAACTATTTTAGATGTGCAAGGAGTGGTATGTTGAGATTTTATATAACTCTAGTAGAAAAGGTGTGAATATCCGTCTATATTTCCTATGAATGTAATTGTTGCAGTTATTGTTTCCAATGATCTTTGGTAAGATGTGAAAAAGAAAATGTATTGCATTGGGAGTTTATAGCAAATACTGACTAATTTACATCAATAATGCCTCAGGGACTTAAAAATTTCAACAAATCAGCAAGGGAACTACTTCAATGCCTCCAAGGTGTTGATGGTAACAATTATCCTGAGGTACTTATTGTCTCTCACTCGGCTAAATCCATTGAACACACTTCTTGCTGGCCATTATGATGAAAATTTTCAAGTGTGTGTTGCTTACATGAATAATTTATTCACTGTTTAGAGCTTGTTCCGTATGTATATCATCAATGCTGGTTCTGGATTCAGGCTTTTATGGAACTCAGTCAAGTCATTCCTTGACCCCAAGACTACTGCTAAAATAAACGTAAGCCTACATTCATCTTCAATCAGAAACAGAATGCCTCTGTTATTTTCATTGGAATAACAAATTCATGGTTATCTCCTTCTAGGTTCTCGGTAACAAATACCAGAGCAAGTTGCTTGAAATAATTGATGCCAGGTAAACACAGGTGAACTTAAATATTCTCTTTTGCTTTCCTGAGTTTATGGTGTACCTTCGTCTAAATGTCCAGAGAATGTGTGACTCTGCCAATAAATAATAAGAGAGAACGACATTATCTATTTAATATGAATTATGCATCGCTAATTGAATTTCTTGCATGGACACTAAAATGACTTGTTTGTCACTGCCTTGCATCAGCGTACTTCCAGAATTCTTAGGTGGTACATGCACTTGTGTTGACAAAGGAGGATGTATGCTTTCTGATAAAGGCCCATGGAATGATCCGGAAATAATGAAGGTTAATTTCATCCATGTTATTTTGAAGTTTACTCTCCGGTACATTTAAAACATACAGTATTTGTGAATTGCCATTTCCATTGACACTCATATGATATTAGATTAATTTTATGCCAGATGGTTCACAGTGGTATGCATAAATGCACGAAGAAAGCCACCATTCCAGCAACTGCTGAGAAAATAATTTCAGAGGATGGGAATGACAATCCAAAGGTCCCTGGTCTACCATCATTGTTATTTTATTAGTCCTTTTAATTCTTTGTACTGTTTGTGATGTTATTAAATATATCGTATAAGCAATAGCTTCCCACATGTTGCAGGATGTAAAGAAGAGCAGTTCTATTAATACAAGAACATCCTCTTCCAAGGTCCATAGGGATCATGTGTCTCATACACAGCTCTCCACTGTCCATGAGGAAGTAAGGTTTTTCTCCATCCATCGCATATTAGAATGCACAAGATTTTGTAACTGAATTTTTCATAAAATGAGCTTAGTCTTCACTAGCATCTCCGTCAAAGAAGTTCAATAAGAACATACAAATGCATTTGATTCTTTCCTATATTTCTCCCTTCTTTTATTGTCAAAAAAAGAGGAAGAAGGATTGGAAAACAAGTAGTTGAAAACAATGAAAATGATGCAGCTGTAAATTGCTACAAAAAAGGATGTAGTGAAGAAGGAGAAACTGAAATTTTATTGAGTGTTTTCAATTTTTCTGGATGGTTACAAATGCACAATGTCATCCCCTATTTATACTTGTGTAGGGATGATTCTAGATACTATAAATCTAGAGTGTTCTTATACAAATATCTCCCTCAAATATCTATCACCCACCAGATCTTTCCTTTCTAGACTACACCATTCTTACATATCTAGATATTTCTTTCTACACCATTCCTTTCTAGATTCTTCTAATTAGAATTACATAAATATCTATATATTTCTTCAACATGATTATCCTAGAAATTTACTAGACTATTCTAGAGACTTAACTAGAAATCTATGATTCCAAAAAATCTACTTTAATATTTTAACACTCCCCCTTAAAGTGATTTTTTGGAAGCTATCCCAAACTTGTTGCAGAAGAACTCAAATGAAGCTTTGAACTATGCCTTGGTGGAAATCCTTGTACATTTTTTTGACTCCTCTAACTTCTTCAAATAATGAAGTTTTTCTGTCATTAGTTGGTCCTGCAAAGACATATGTACCAACAAAAGTTTTACCTCTGTAACGTACCGACTTCACAATATATCCTTTTGGTCTTTATGAACCAAGTGAGTCATCTCCTTGTCGAGTTTCAAGTTATTGAGTTTCTGAGCTCCCTCTTTCTCTGAACTCCTCAACAACTATATTCTTTGGAGAATCATTTTTATTAATCATGGAAAGCTCCTCCTCCATTGCAAAAATCCAAGCTTCATGACTTACTTCTTCTTCAAAAGAAGATGGTTCGACAAGACCAAAATTGCATTGCTCATAAGCTTCAGCTAGTGATCTGGTCTTAAAAATTGGAGAATCAGTTGTCAATTCAATATTTGAAAAGTGTCCCTCTCCAGAAATAGGACCGGAAGAAATATCACTCATCTGGGAATTTCGAGCTGCAACTGAAGTACTCCCATCTTGGTTCTTTATAAAAATATCTCGATTCCAATCATAGTGGCTAGACTCGTCCACCGCAAGATCTTTGCTGATAAGCACCTTCTTTGTACGAACATTATACACTTTGTACCGTTTTACATCTATGTTATAGCCCAACAAAATACAGAGTTCATCTTTTTTATCCAATTTGCCTTTTTTAGCATCTGGAACATGTGTAGAGCATACTGAACTAAAGACTTTTAAGTGTCTCGCAGATGGCTTTATTCCTTTCCATGCTTCAAATGGTGTCATGTCTTGGAGTGCTCTAGTTGGTAACCTGTTCAGAAAATAGACTGCGGTATTGATTGCCTTAGCCCAAAAATATTTAGGCATCTTTTTTTCTGCTAGCATGCATCTCGCCATCTCCATCACTGTTCTGTTCTTCCTCTCAGAAACCCCGTTCTGTGCTGGAGTGTAGCTAACTGTGAATTGTTGTTGAATACCCAATTCTTTACAATACTTATTGAACTGATGTGAAGTATATTCAGTTCCATTATCTGACCTGATATACTTCAACTGGAAGCCCCTTTCCCTTCCTACCATAGCCTTAAATTCTTTGAAAACAGAAAATACCTGAACCTTGATACTTAGAAAATAGACCCATGTCATTCGAGTTAGATCATCTATAAAGAGAATAAAATATTTATTCCCACTCAATGAAACCTTCCTCATTGGTCCACATATATCTGTATGAACTAACTCTAGCTTTTCCTTCGCCCTCTAAAGATTTCCTTTAGGAAAGGATCGTCTATGCAATTTACCAAATTGACATGACTCAAAGATATCTCGGCACATGTCAATTTTGGGTACATCAAGCACCATACCCTTGGATTGAATATACACTAATGAACTAAGGTTGTAATGACCGAATCGCTTGTGCCAGTCCAAGTATCACTCATTTCAACATTGAAAGAGCAACTTTTAATAGAATAGCATGAAATTGGAAAGGAATTTTCAATCATGATAATTTTAGCTACTTCACAACTTTTAGGATCATAAATGACACATCTTTTATCCTTAAAAGTAAGTGAATAATTATTGTGAAGTAACAGAGCAACACTCAACGAGTTTTGAGTCAGGATTGGCACATAAAGAACATCGTTTATGATTTTCATACCATTGTTCGTAGGGAATTTCATTGATCCTCTTCCTTGAACTTGCACCAGTGCACCATATCCAAGCTTCACATTGGTCCTATCAGACCTATCCAGACTAACAAATAGATTTTCACCAATCGCCATGTGCCTTGTGCATGCACTATCGACATACCAATTATATCGATCAACATGGGATGTGTGTGAAGCCATGAATACCTCCTCCTCTAATTTTTTAAATTGGTGATCTTCCGTAAAATTTACTCGTTGGGAATACTGACCACTTTGAGGTCGCTTTTGCCTGCAATACTTCTCAATGTGCCCATACTTGTTGCAGTATCTGTATTAAATAGGAGAACTCTTAGATTTCTGCCAACAATTCTTCTCCAAGTGGTTTGTCTTCTTACAAACACCACAAGGCAAAAATTTTCCTTTCCTCGACAATTCACCTTGGTATCCACTAGATTTTGCCTTTCCAGAGTGATCTGAAGAGACTCTTTTGCCTTTCTTTTGCTGCTTGAATTTATGCCTTACTTGAAAGGCATATTTGACTATTCCTTCACTTCTCATGGTCACCCATTGCTCTTGGATTTGCAATTTAGAGATCAACTCAACTATTGAAAGAGTAGTCAAGTCACAAGACTTTTTGATAGCTGAGATTTTTTATTCAAACTTGTTTGGAAGGCTGACCATGATCTTGTCTACAACTTTTTGATCTATAAATATTCCACCAAGTATCCTTATTTGGTTCACAATATCCATCATCTTAGAAGAGTATTCCTGCACAGTATCCGAATCCTTCATCTTCAAGAGCTCAAACTCCATCTTCAACGTTAAGACCTTAACAGACTTAAATTGCTGTAAATTGCTACAAAATGGACTGTAGTGAAGAAGGAGAAGCTAAAATTTTATTGAGTGTTTTCAATTTTTCTGGATGGATACAAATGCACAATGTCATCTCCTATTAATACTTGTGTAGGGATGATTCTAGATACTATAAATCTTGAGTGTTCTTATACAAATATCTCCCTCAAATATCTAGCACCCTCTAGATCTTTCCTTTCTAGACTACACCATTCTTACATATCTAGATATTTCTTTCTACACCATTCCTTTCTAGATTCTTCTAACTAGAATTACATAAATATCTAGATATTTCTTCAACATGATTATCCTAGAAATTTACTAGACTATTCTAGAGACTTAACTAGAAATCTATGATTCCAAAAAATCTACTTTAATATTTTAACATTTCTGGCTTAAAAAGTTATGCAGAAATATACTAGTTCTATGCCTTCTACTCTTCTCAATAGTTGTTTCCCTCATTATACTACCATAATACCATAAAGTTCGGCCTTTTTGTTTTTCTACCCTACAACCATAGTTCTATTTCTCATATTTTCTTTGTTCTATCAGTGCCCAGACTAAAACAGATTGAATTGTATCTGTAGGTTGACATAAAGAAAAATCATCCTAGTGCATATGATCATGATAAGTACATCCCTATGGTGGACAAAGTAATTGAAACAACTATGCCGAAAGCTACAAAAACCGACGGCTACACCATTGCTAAAGGTACACATTTCCTACTCTTATTATATAACAGATGTTTTGATATTCATTTAACAATTTGATTTTTCATTCAGTATCCTGGTTCATTTGTAGTATTAATTATTACTTTCCCTTTTTTCAACTTCAGATTTCTTACCCATGCACGACATTTCTAAGTCACCTGAGGGATTTAGCAATCACCTTTTCACCGGAGTTATGACATTTGTTATGGGCGTCGTCACAATGGTCCGAATGACCCGCAACATGCCAAGAAAGCTTACGGATTCAACCCTTTTGTCTGGTTCATTAAAAGGTGTTGATATGGTTAAACCACAGACTCAAAAATATCGGTTGAGTGGACCTTCCATCTCGAATAACGAGTACTTCAGCATGATGAAACGCATGGGAGAGCTCGAGGAGAAGGTTATTATTCTTAGCAACAAGCCTAGTTCCTTACCACCTGAAAAAGAGGAAATGCTTAACAATGTCATGAGTCATGTTGATAAATTGGAGCAAGAGCTTTGTGCAACCAAAATGGTAGTATCTGTTTATCTTAATTATCATTTCAATAGCTACCTTAACATAATATTAGAGGTTTGAGGGGACAGACATCTAATATATCCATATTTCATATTATTAATATTATTATTATTGGCAGGCACTTGAGAAAGCCCTAGCCCGTCAAGAAGAGCTCTTAGCCTACATTGAGAAGAAGAAGAAAAAAAAGAATTTCTTTGGTTTCTGACCGTGGATGCAACAAAAAGAAATGTTGTTTGAATGACATGACACTTAAGCTTATTTACATTCAGCATGCAAGTTACTATAAGCTACATTATATGATCTGAACTGCTATAGCTTGTAGTGGCTTTCTTTTAGTACTCTTGGCTAGATTTCATTCAACAGTAATTTTTTTGTGAGCTCTAATAGTAATATACAGAGTATATTACAAAATCAGCGGCTTGTATTTTTGGTTCTTAGTTTTCTGTATATATGGATAATAGCAGTTTGCATTAGTTCTAATTGTTGCCTTTCAAGGTAGAGCTTCCTTTGTTGTTTAACATAGTTTTTGTCTTGCTTCTCCCGTGTCAAAAATATGTTTTCTTTTCAGTATATCTTCTACCTTGTCTTAAAAAAAATTAATGAAAAATAATGGGAACCATTGACTACCATTCATTAAAAAAAAAAACCTATTACACAAGAGTTACAATCCACCACCACAACAAATACAACAACATGCCCAGTGTATTCCCACAAAGTGAGGCCTATGAAGGGTAAAATGTGTGTAGTTCATACCACTACCTCAAATGAATTAGAGAGGTTTTTGATAAACCCCTGACTCAGGAAAAATAACAGATAAAAAAGATAGAAACATAAAACAAACAACAAAATAGGATAATACACCTCTAGAAAATAAAAGAAATAAGACACCCACAGAATAATACTATAAACTATATATCTGAAATCATAAACATCGCTAAAACACCACGAACAAGATATTAAAAGACTCACACATAAATACTAAGACAACATGCATAGCTACAAGCAAAGCACACATTCCTACTAGTAAGGATGCACCCCTACTCACTACCCTCTACCTTAATTCGTGTCCTCTACACCTTCCTATCAAGGGTCATGTCCTCCATAAGTTGTAGCTGCTTCATTTCATGTCTAATAACCTCCTACCAATATTTCTTCAGCCTAACTCTACCCTACCTAAAACCATCTATAGTTAACCTCACACTTTCATACCGGGGCATCTGTGCAGCTCTTCATCGCATGCGCGAACTATTTCAACCTCGCTTCTTGCATCTTGTCTTCCACTGAAGTCACTCCCACCTTCTATCAAATGATCTCATTCTAATCCTATCTCTCCTAGTAATTCTACATATCTATCTAAGTATTTTTATCTATGCTACCTTTAACTTTTGGTTGTGGAGTTCTTGACTGACCAACACTCTGTTCCTTACAATATCAACAGCTAAAATGCCACTCAATAAAACTTGCCTTTTAGCTTAAGAAGATCCTTCTTATTACACAAATCTCCTGAAGCGGGCTTCTATTTCAACCACATATACCAATAAGGTGTCTGACATCCTCATCAATCTCACTATTTTCCTGAATCATAGACCCAAGCAACTTGAAACTATCTCTCTTCCAAATATCCTGGGAATCCAACTTTACTACTAAGTCAGCCTCACGCATCAACTCACTAAACTCACACCCCAAATACTCCATCTTGGTCCTGATCAACCGAAATCCCTTAGCTCTATGGTTTGTCTCCGAACCTCCAACTTATCATTAAATCCTCCTTGGGTCTCATCAAGTTTCACTTTATTATCAGTAATAACATACACCAAGTCACCTCCTCTTAAATATTCCATGTTAATACATACATCACCAAGGCCAATAAAAATGAACTAAAAGTCACTCCTTAGTGAAACCTTGTCAAAATAGGAAAGATTCTTGTCAAAATAGGAAAGTTCTTTGAATGTTCTGCTAAAATTCTCACACGATTTTCTCTCCATCATACATGTTTTGAAAATAGTTATATTCTATGTTTTGGTATTTTCTATGCAAAATTCAACACCAAAGGAGGAGGTCATGAAAAAAAAGGAAAAATATTCAAGATGTCACAATTATAACACTTTCATTGTTGATACGCCAAGTTACAACTCCTTTATGAAGCGTAAGCGGTCGTTGTCAAATATATAACCCAACAAAGGTTGGGGTTGAATCTGATATGGAGTGTGGTAATTAATAATTTGTATGTAATTCAAGTGACTATCAGTTGACAATTTCCATGAAATGGGGGGGGGGAGGGGGTTACTAAATGATTTTTAAATAAAAATTCAACTTGCTTCAAGTGACCAACATTAAGTTTACAAAATATTAATAAATACATAAGATGAACTTGGCTTGTGTTCACCATGACCAAATTAGTAATTACACACCGATTACTATTTAGGATTCATATGATATCAAAAATTATAAAGTTATCAATTCTAACATATACCCAGATGTTTCTCAACCTAAGTGGGTGTTTATCACTTTAATTATTTTGAACTTAAAGATCAACTTATACAAATTCGATTCAACTCCAAGTTGGTCAATCTTGTTTTAACATTTACCATTAGACGGAGATTAAAACCTCTAAATCCTCTTTAACAATCCTTTTTATCATTTCAAAAAAATTAACCCTAAGGCATGTTCTAATGTTTTCAACCATTAGAAATTTGTTAATATGAAAGAATTATCAAAGCATTTTTGAATAACAATCGAATCCTACAACAATCAATGTTGAATTCACTAATTTCACACATGGATCCTAAACCTTAGTTGTGGGAGTTCAACTGATCATAATATCAAGAGAGAGTAAAGATAAAGAATTCATAGATTAGAAAATTACCTTTTTCTCAAATATGGATTCAACTTCAATTTTTTTTCAAATGCAAATAAAATTGCTAAAACCCCAAGAACAGATTCAAAACTTCAAAATATTTCCAGTGTATAATGTAAGCTAACGTATGATAATGAGAAAACCCCTAGTAGCTTCTGTTTATAGCATAGAAAATATGAATTCAAATTAAATTTTGGAATTAGATGGATCAAAGGTGACAATGAGACTGACAGCTTGTCAACCAGTTGACAACTCATAAGCATAGGTCATCGCTTGAATTCTTCATGAGTTGGTTTCTACTAAGGTTGATGACTTTAGCTGACGGTTCATCAACTTATGTAATCCTTAATTCTCCTTAGTCCGTTTTCTTCTTAATGGTGGCGTGTTAGTTGACAACTCGTCAACTAGTTGGCAACTTTTCAATTGGGTTTTTTATGTCCAGTTTCTCCTATTTTATCACTTGTTAACTTGTCATGCACAAAGAATTTAAAAACAAAATTTTCTTAAGAACTTATAATTATTCCTAATTGAAAGCCTCAAATGTGCCATCAAAATACTGACACATCAATTGTGTCAAAAATAAGTAACTTAGCAGGACACTTGCATGATACATTTTCAGAAGGTAAAAAATATGTATTAATCAATTTTCAAATAACTTAGAATGTCTGATGTTTCAAAATATAAAGCACATTTGTCTTCGATTCATGCCAAAAACATTCAAATATTACGAATGATGCATGTGTAATGACTCACATGGTATCTGATGTGTGAACAAAAACTAACACATTTAATGCTTTTTAGCTCAAACTAATTGTGAAATCTTCAGCAACTGTTGTTGTTTTGATGTGTTTTCTAGTGATATTGCAGACAAAATAAAAAAAATGGAAAATAAACAATAATGGAAAAAAATATCTGAGAATCTAAGCAAAAGTGAAGAAAACATGGCTGACGACATCCATGATACGTCGTCAGCCTTGTGATAGGCTATCAGCATTAGCGTCAGCCTTAACCAGGGAGTTAAAGTTGAGAAGCAGTTGTGATGCCAATTTGTGACGCAGCATCAAGGTGGTGATAAGGCATCAAGAATGTCATCGGCCTCAACCAGAGAAACAGAACTTGGAGAAAAAATCTGACGACATTAGTGATAAGGCGTCAGATCCATGATGCGGCGTCAGATACATCATCAGCCTAAGGCAAAATTTGAAGCAAGCTGGAGCAGGTCTGACACCATTCCTGATAAGGCGTCGGAAGTTTGATAAGACGTAGTGTGATAAGCCGTCAGCTAATCCGAAGAATTTTCTTTATTTTGTTATTTTATTTTCATAATTAGGCTTAAGTATAAATAACAGTTTTTAGGGGTTTGTTTGTGGAAAAATTTGTTTGTGCTAATTAACTGTTAGTTTAAGTTTCCAATTTTACGTTTGTTTGTTGTTTTTGTTTATTTTTGGTTTAGGTTGTGTATACCAAATACCAAAATTTTGGGAGAAACATTATTACCTTTCAATCCAGAACCCCAATAAATTGATAGAATGACAGATCCATAAGAAGTTGAAAGACTAGCCGCCTTGGCTAGGGCTCAGGTAAATGTTCAAAATGTGGGTCAACAGGAGTGTAATCTGAATCCTGATGATGAAGATTTGGGTGATGACGAATTGCTAAATCCTCAAAACCCAAGGAGAGTTGAGAAGATTACTGCACCGAGGCAGCAAAATATGGATAGGAACTGTCCATTCAGAGGAAGGTATGGTCAATAGTCAGCCCAATATGAGGCTGATGATAATGATGATGAAATGGATGGAGAAGGTGCAACTGGTGCGATCATTCCTCCATCGTTATCACCCGGTGCAAAATTTAGCATAACTAGCACCATGATCCAACTCTTGAATATGAAGGGCTTGTTTGGTGGCCTGCCTAGTGATGATCTGAACATGCACTTAGTGAACTTCATCACCATTTACAAATCTTTTGATAATCTAGGAGTAGGCCAGAACACTATCCGGTTGAGATTTTTTCCATTGTCTCTGTCTGGGGAGGCAACTATGTGGTTGAATGAGCTGATGCCTGATTTTATAACCAACTGGCGGTAGTTGAAAGAGGCATTCCTAGAATTATTCTTTCCACCAACCAGGAGGGTGTAGTTGAGGGATAAAATTAGTAACTTCAGATAGGTCCCAACTGAAGCATTGCATGAAACCTGGGAGAGATTCAAGAAGAAGATGTCACAATGCCCGAACCACAACATGACAGACTTGCATTTGATGGAGACTTTGTACTGAGCTCTTAACTCTGTAGCAAAGCCAGTTATAGATAATGTTGTTGGTGGTTCCTTTGTAGACCTTATATTCCCTGAGGCTTCTGACATGCTGAATAGAATGACCAAACAGAGTCGGGACTGGCATACCAGGGATTCTATGGTAGCTAGCCCAACTATTTCTGTTGGTGTGTCTGCAGAGCAACGCAGAAGAGATGAGGAGCGAGACCAAGATATGGCCCACCTAAGGACACATATGGAATTGCTGACCAAGCACTTGTTATCTGGAAAGACTAAGAAAGTAAAGGTTGTGGAGTCCCAGTGTAATGTTGCTACTGGTGCAGATGAGGAGGCAAATTATTTGAGTAATCAGGGGGGTTTTCGAGGCAATAGCCAAGAGAATCAAGGTTGGAACTTTTATGATAAACCCGGTTACAAGGATAGGGAGCAAGGCAACTGGAGAAGCAATAATGACAGGAGTGATTTGTATGTTCCTCCTGGAAATCAAGATGCTGCTACATCTAGCTCATGGAGGACATGATGGAGAAACTCCTAAAAGGAGTTGAGACTACTAACTCTGGGATAAATACCATGAAGAGCAATTTTTCTACCCTAATTCAGTTGGTAGCCTCACACTCCACGTCCATTAAGAAATTGGAGCATCAGATGAGCCAACTCTCTGCAACCCTGAACCAAAGAAAGAGTGGCACTTTACCCAGCAATACGGTTCAGAACCCGCGGACTGATGGCTCATGTATGGAGATTACCACAAGGAATGGTAAGGTATTAATTGGCTCTTCTGTAGGCAAAGATATTATTGATGAGATAGTTGATGTTGAACCAGAAATAGATGATCCAGTGGAGTCTGAAAAGCTGCAGCTAATACTATTGAATCAAAAAAGAAAAAAGAAAAGAAAGTAGGGTTGAAAGAGATGCCAAGACCACCACCTCCCTTTCCTCAACGGTTGAAGAAGAAAGTTGAGGATGAAAAATTTAGCAAGTTCATGATGATGTTGAAGCAATTATGAAAAAACTGTTCCTTTGATTGAGGCATTTGAACAGATGTCAGGATACGCCAAGTACATGAAAAAGCTTATGATAAAGAAAAGAACGGTGATCTATGAACCAGTGGACAATCTCCACCACTGTATGTTATTTATACAAGGTCCTTAGCTCAAAAGAAGACGGATCTTGGAGCATTCACCATCCCTTGCACTGCTGAGTTGTTGGATTTTGATAAACCACTATGTGACCTAGGAGCTAGCATCAATCTAATGACATTAGCTATGTATAAAAAGATGGTTTTGGGGGATCCTACTCCCATAAACATGCGATTGCTAATGACAGATAGATCTGAAGCAACCGAAGGGAATATTACGTGATGCATTAGTAAAAGTAGATGATTTTGTATTCCCTGCCAATTTTGTGGTGCTTGATTGTGATGTAGATTTTAAAGTACCCATCATCTTGGGTAGACCATTCTTAGCTACTAGGAGAGTAATTGTTGACATGGAGATGAATAAGCTCAAATTCAGGCTAAATGAAAGCGAGGTAAGTTTTGAAATGCAACCATCCATGATATCGTAAAAGGAGATGAGTGTCTTTGCAATCGTGGGTGTGTTAGATGCAGGTTAAAAGAGGTATCACCTTGGTGTCTTGACGAAGTCTGAGTAGTCAGGACGACCAAGTCATGCCGTGACATTAAATCAGGCGTTATTGGGAGGCAACACAAAATTTTATTTTAATGCATTTTGTTTTTATTAAGTTTAGGGAGAAATCATAAGGAACTAATAAGGAATGAAAAGTCCTAGGCAAAAATTGATCAAAGCCAAGCAAGTGATCTTGAAGACATTCGTGATAAGCTATCACAACTATGACGGCTTATCACAAAATATTGTCAGAAATATCAAAATAGAGACCTTCTCTATTAAGGCTGACGACGTTCGTGATAAGCTATCACGATATTGATGGATTATCATGAGATGTCGTCAACCACAACCTGAAAAATCGAAACTTTGGGCTAAATTTGAATCAAATCTGACCCGGCCCAGATGGAAAACCTCTCAAGTACCCTTTTTTGTTTGTTTCCTTATTTTATGTGATTTCTTGCCTTAGTTAGAAAATTTTATTTCCTATCAAAATAGTTTCCAAGTAAAAGAAGAACTCATCTCTCCTAGTAAGTGTGGGATTGCAAGATCAATTAAAAACTTCTCTTCAATCTTTGTCTCTCTCTCTCACTCATATAGTCAAGAAGACTCAACTCTCAGGTATGCTTTGATTCACCTCTTCTTTCATTGAAAAGTGGTAAGTTGATGCAAGCTTGAGTTTTCAAAGAAAATTGAGTCAAGTTGCTTGTACCATAGCATGAAAATTGGAAATTAGGGTTAAATTATGATTAATTGAAAAAATCTAAAACCCTGAGTTCAATGAATGAAAACTCCATGTGATTCTAAGAAGAATTTGGTTCCCAAAATTGAGAATAAAAACTGAGTTCGAAGCTAAGTCTGAGCTGACGACGTACCTGATAGGCTATCACAAGTGTGATGCCTTATCAGGAATATCGTCATAAGTTTGGAAAAGGAGTGTCAGTCTATTTAGGGCTGATGACATAGCTGATAGGCTATGACCTAAGTGACGCCTTATCATCCATGTTGTCACACCATGTTGATAATGCACTGAGTCGAATTTCTTTTTCTAGTTATTGAACTCAAATGGCATGCTTTGATTCTTCTGCTGTGAGAACTAAATTGTGTCTGTCTTGTGGTACAGGAACATTCCAATGGCACCTAAAATAAAGATTCCCAATGCTCCAAAGAAAGATACCAAGCCACCTGTGGTTCGGAATCTCATTAACGAGGAGTCTGACTATGAAGATGAACAACCACTATTCAGGTGGAGGAGAAAGAAACCAAGTCCAAAGGCACCTTCTCCACCTAAAACCATTGAGGTGGAGGATAGTGAGGATAATGAGACCACCACTCTAGCTGAGAGTGAGGCTTCCGAGCAGAAGGGTTCTGAGCAAACTGAGTCTGAACAGCTTAAGTCTGAGAAGGATGAATCTGAAAAACCGGAGGCAGAACATACTGAGTCTGACAAATCTGAGTCTGAGAAACCATCCTCAGAAGCTCCTTCTGCTGAGAAACATGTTGGGAAGGAACCTCCATCTTGGGGAACTTTGATAAAATGAAAGAATCCTGAGGTTCGAGATAATGCTAGATGACAGATCCCTGAAGCAGAGAACATCTTCCTCAAGGGTCTGATCATAATAAAAAGAAGATCTTCCAGATGGCTAGTTTTTTTCAGAAAAGAGAGTCATCATCAAAGGATTGACAGGGTATCCTACAGTTGAGCAAAAGTTCAGAAACTACGGGCTAGGATGGACTGCTAAGGGAGGAAAGCAGTTTTGTCCTACATTAGTCCGAGAGTTCTATGCAAACTACCAGGCTAGGTTAGAGTGTATGTGCAAGGATGGAGAGACCACAGAAGACCAGCCTTTACTGACCAAAGTTCCTATTCGTGGGGTAAATGTAGATATCTCTGACACAACTATTAATAGATTTCTACATGGACCCAACTTCATTACTCAGGTCATAAATCCAGCACTCTACTATCGTTTGAAGAGTAAGGATGACCAACGTCCTTGGTTAGCTACACTAATAGCTAAAGGAGATCCATTATGGCTGACCAGACCTAATGAGCAAATTTACAAAGCTTCTTTGACTCAAGAGGCAAAGTTCTGGTGGGGTGTTATGCGCACCCATTTGACGCCGACTGACGGAGATAACATTCTTGAGGATGATCAAGCTATATTGGTTGCATGTCTTGTGTCCAACCTTAAGCTAAACTTCAGAGAGATCATTGCTGAAGAGATCAAGATTCGGGTGACAAGGTCTGACACCGCTTACCTATTTCCTTGTTTGATCACCAAGTTATGCACAGAGGCAGGGGTACCAAATATTTCAGGGATTGATGATACGTAGTATGCCACAAAGACCCATAACCCTATTTGCTATGATGAAAATTAGACGAGGCTGACACTTGACAGAGGGGTGAGGGTTGAGGTAAACTCAGCAGTTGCAGGTCCTAGTTCAGTACCTGAGGTAGAGGTGAAAGATTCTGAGGCTGCACCACCAACCTTTTCATCACAGGTAGGTTTAGTACTTGAAGATGAGCCATGCCCTTCATCTCCTACAACATCAACAGGAGTCACAGCCCAGCCGATCGATATCAGAAAAGTGGCCAAACAGGCCAAATGGTGTAAGACATATCTATATGCCTTTGCCAAATAGTTTGCCATTGTTGTAGATAAGAGAATCAAGGATGCCCTTGAGCCTTTTTCTACTTTGCCCGAATGGCTTGCATATCTAGAGAACCGATTCAACACCCGAGCAAAAGAAATAACAGGAGCAGACCTTGCAAAATTCGGAGAGGCCCTAGATAAGGTAAAGGCTGATGTGGTAGGTTTATAGAAACACCAGTTTGTGATACCTACAGGGAAGGCAGCTGAAGACTCTAGGGATGAACCCCCAATCCTTGATCTCACTGCAAAGCCGGTGAAAAAGAAAAAGAAGAAAAATAAGAAAGCTAAAAAAGGTAAGAGAAAGAGACAAAAAGATGATGAAAATAAGAGCAAAGTAGAGAAAAAGGCAAAGAAGAAGAAGAAGGCTGAGAAATCAGAGGCAAAGAAGACACTACAGACAGATGATGAACAAACAGAATAGGAGAAAACGGATCTAAAAAAGGCAACACAAGCATCCCTGGAGGACAATTGGGAATGGGAGAAATCACTACAAGTGAGGGCGATATGAGCCTCGTCTAGCAGAGCAGGTGCACCAAATCATAGAAAAGCTCCTGTTGAAGATGACGCTGCTGCAGGGTCAAGGACCCATGATTTGAGGCTTAATTGACTCCAGGTATACCCTAACCCTTAGTTTAGTTTTGTTTTGATCTTAAGTTGAGGGTTTAGGGTAGAGTGTTGTTGTAACATGTTCTATAAATAACTAGGAGTAGTGCAAGTACTATAGGCAACTAATATATTTTGTTGATTTTGAACACTTCTCCAAAGGTTTGTTTTGCATGGCTGTGTGAATTGTATCTAAGTGTGACCACTGTGCATCTTGTTATGGCATCAGTTTAGTTGCTTAATCATCACTGCTAAACAATTGCATGAACCAGATAGGTAGTAGCTAGTGATATGGTTATGTGCCTTGTGTGTACGAGATCTCTACTGCGTTCCCTTTGTACTACCGAATCCAGAACTTTCCCGGTTCGTCTTACCTTAGTTGAAAGATAGGGGTTAGGAAAGAATCATAGGCCGTTTTTGAATATGAGTCACTTTTTAGCCTAAAATGACCTTCCCTGTGTACATGTTACCACTTGATCCCTGTTTTGAGCCTGAATTAACCATTTCTTTCTATAATACCTGTCACCTTCCCTTTTAGATCATAATAAGCCTGTTTTGGACCTGGTCTTCCTTGGACAATATGCATCTTGACTTAGGCAAACAACCTAAGTTGAGGGTGGCTATCATAGGGGTGCATGATGTAAATTGGGTATGAAGAAAGGTAGAGTAAAAGAAAAAGAATAAGTGAAAAAGGAATAGAAATTTGGGTATTGGTGAAAAAGAGCAAGAAAAGAAATGTGTTTGAATAAAAAAAAAAAAGAACCACACCCATTCTGAATGTGTGATCAAGAAAAGAGAAAAAGAAAAGAAAAGAAAAAAAGAGAAAAGAAGGTTAATAAGTGGACCCCATAAGTTAAAGTAGTGCCAAGGAGGTTAGTCACTCTAAATGCCATAAAATTTCATACCAGCCCTTAGCCTACATTACAAGCCAAAGAAACACCTATAGTGATCCTAGCTTACCTGTCTGGACACTTTGGTAATAAAGATAAGGGCAAGACTATGGTATTTGGCATACACTGGTTTGAACTTCATTTTGAAAGTGAGTGTTTCTGTGCTTATCCTCATGTTTATATTTTTATTTCTGAGATGAGAGAAAAAGGGGAATTTCTTTGTTGTGAGGGCACACTAGTATTTTGCTAGGTTGCTTACCTGTTTGGGGTAGTGTCATATTGATATATGCATGATTGTTGGTACTTATTTGATGCCATGGATGGAATCCTTTGTGTTATATTGTTGTTGTTCAATAAGTTATACAAAAGTTTTGAAGTAGTTGACCTTGGAGATGGTAACTAAGTTTTGAGCTAAAATGGTTGTTGACTGCTGAATGTGCTTTATACTCTCTTAGTTGTTTTGTTTCTTGAGGACAAGCAATTGTTTTAAGTTTAGGGTGTTGATGTGTGAGCAAAAGCTAACACATTTAATGCTTTTTAGCTCAAAATAATTGTGAAATCTTTAGCAACTGTTGTTTTTTTGATGTGTTTTCTAGTGATATTGCAGACAAAAGCAAAAAGATGGAAAATAAACAACAATGGAACAAAAGAGTTGACAATCTGAGCAAAAATGAAGAAAACATAGCTGACGACATCTATGATATGTCATCAGCCTTGTGATAGGATATCAGCATTGGCATCATCCTTAACCAGGGAGTTAAAGTTGAGAAGCAATTGTGACGCTAATTTGTGATGCGGTGTCAAGGTGGTGATAAGGAGTCAAGAATGTCGTCAGCCTCAACCAGAGAAGCAGAACTTGAAGAAGAGATCTGACGACGTTAGTGATAAGGCGTCAGATCCATGACACGACATCAGATACATCGTCAGCCTAAGGCATAATTCGAAGCAAGCTGGAGCAAGTCTGAAGCCATTCCTGACAAGGCGTCAGAACCGTGATAAGCCGTCAGCAAGGGCATCAGCTAATCCAAAGAATTTTCTTTATTTTGTTATTTTATTTCCATAATTAGTCTTAAGTATAAATAGCAGTTTTTAGGGGTTTATTCAGCAGTTCCGAAAAGATTATTATTGATCTCCAAACTTGGAGAAAATATTCTTCTTCATTGTTTTTCCTTCAACACTTAACAACTAGTGTGGATTTCTATTTAGTGATTCAATTGAAGAAACTTTCGTTGTTTTCATCTATCAGTAAGTTTATCTATCAAACTATGAATTCAACTTGTAGTTTTGTTCATCAAATCATGAGCGGCTAATTCCATTAGCCTAAGTTATGGGATCCATAGATTAGGGTTTTACATGTTGCTAGGTATAACAAGGATTCAAAGGGTAGTAGGACGTCTTGAAATTCTATTGTTTTAACTTAAAATTTATTGGTTGCAAATAATAGGTTATGCCTTAGGCGTATTTTCTTGAACAGAGAAATAGACTAGAGGACGTGAATTATCAACAGGGACTCAGAAGCTACCAACCTTCTGTTTAATGATTGATGTCATAACTGGATTGATCTACCTGAGATAACATCCTATTGGAAATAGATATGTTATCTAAGTTCAAAATAATTAGATAATAAATTGTCTAGTAAGGTCGAAAGATAAGTCAGATAGTATCGTCGTCGGGGATATTCTGATGTTCCCACTATTTAATGAGTCCTAAGCAATACCTAGTATCTGTGAATTGCTGAAACCCATGGTGAGCATAACTCTGGTTTTCCATTTATATTGATTACAAATAGTATTAACAATGTGACAACATTACTTGCTACTTTTAAAAAACCCCTTTTCAGGAAACTACATCTACCAGTTGATTAAACCGCTAACGACTTGCATTGACACCATATTCTTTGTAGGATCGACCCCAACCTAGTTGGGTTTTATATTTCTAACGACCACCTTACACTTATTTGAGGTGTAAGTTGAGCGTTATCAGTATCTTAATACTTTTTAAACCTTTTTTCCATTTTGACTCTTTGTATCTTTATTATTCTCTTATGACTTGTCGAAATTGGTGACATGATTTTCAAGGTGATCAAATGCATTTCTGAGAAGAAGCTCTATTTTTGAAAATGTAAAATTGATATGTTTGACCAAAATCTTTATTGTGGGTTAACTAGATTTTATTTGAGTTTTGGTGATTCCACTAAGGCTGGAAACTGATGTATGACTTAGTCGGATGTTTAGCATTGGTCATGAGGGGCTCTATAGTGGTTTGGATCAGTTATATATCTGGTTGATTCGAGGAAATAGGTTGACCATAAACAACATTTAATGAAAACAACCTTATATTGATTATTGATAATTCCAATAGGTTTGTAAAATGATTTTGGACTGCTCCACAAGATTTTGTTAGACACTAACGAGATTTGATTGAGTTAGTGTTGCGTCGCACTTATATTTTTTTATTTTTATGATTTTTAGGGATAAATAAAATAATATGGCACAAATGACATCTAATGTATGTTTTAGGTGAACCATTAGATCTGTACTGTGATTTGGAAGCTATAGAAACAAGAATCATTGCATTTTGAGGTGTATGAGAGAGTTATGGTCTTTTTAGCGCTTATAGATGTTGCTAGTTTCATGTGTGGAGATTGTTCATCATGAATGCAAAAAAGGTTTTGGGGTATCATAACCCAAAAACATGGGTCATAATAGCACCTACTTTAACCCGCCATTATGTAAGCCAATGCCATAGCTAGAACGACGCGTAATGTGCTATCAAGCAAAACAGAGATACACAGGGATAAAACAGTAATTTGAACTGACTACGAGGGAAATATACATAAATGTGGTATACAAAAAGCGGATAAGGGAATGAATACTCAAATTAAATCCCCCAAGACTTGGTAAGAAAAGTACAAGAACCACAATATAAAAGGAGTACTAGACAAGTGCAAAAAAAGATATACAAAGTTTTCTGAAGATACAAAAAAAGACTAGTACTAGAACAGAATAAGAGGGATCAACTCCAAATATTGAAAGCTCATCCTAATCTATGATTATGTAACGCCCCAAATCTGGTACCCTGGATGCTACACAGTGCTAGCAATCCCAAAGAACCACCAGCTAACCCATGACTGATATCTGTAACTAAGCACTGTAATATATATACGGTAAAAATATGCTAAATATAAACTACAAGGCTGTAAGGTTCAAAACTAAATAACATCTGAATAAAAAAATATCTGAACGGGGTATAGAAATACCCAAAACTGAAATAAAACGTCTGAACATACTGTATCTGAAATATCTAGTATAAAAGCCTCTAATTGTCTAAAAAATTTGAATAAGAAGTTGATGGGACAATCCCCTAAATAACTCTATCTACAGTAATAGATAAGTACTGAAATAATGAAATGATCATGTCCTCGAATGATAAGGACTCACCACTGACTCTGAATGCTAAAAACTAATCTAATAAGGATGCTCTGGAACTCGTGCTTCGGAACCTATGGTACAAAACACCATAGCGCAAATGCGTCAGTACGATTGAATATACTGGTATGCAAGTGAGGTAGGCTAAATGCAAAGTATTCATATGCATGAACTATAACTGACTGAATAGCATGAACATGACTGTGTGAGAATACATGCATGAATACATGACTGTAACTGAGATCATACTGACATTGAGTACTGAGTTCTGAGTACTGATTTACTAGCATTTGAGTTTACTGATACTTATAACTGAGTCTACTGATACTGAGTTATTAAATATGGATGGACTAATATAATATTACTGATAAAAGAATGATTGTTTCTGACAGTTCTGATTATGAAGAACTGATCTAATTGACTATACCTGACAGTCCTGAATCTAAATACTGATAACATAAGTTTTTTATAACTGATATACTATTAACTGAGTGACTGTGTCTGACAATCCTGATTCTGATAGAACTAGCAGAGTTCTGTACTGAACTGAGTGACTGTGTCTGACAGTCTTGAATCTGAAGAAATATCTAAGTCCTATTAGTGAGACTGAGACTGAGACTGTGGGAAGTAGTTATCTAACCGACATACCCCAAATAATATATTATAGCTGAGTTGCGGTCTAATCTGTAACCCCAATTGGAAGGGTGCAAATACCGCGCCACTGGTAAGGACAAGCTATGAGTGACCCTCATCTGGCGGTGTCCCCAAAAGAGAACGGTGGGACCTTTATCTGACACTATTAATCCACCTCATCAACCCTCAATCTGACAGTGTTGATGTCTCAACCTATGCTGGCTACATAGTTCTAGATGCAAGGATTGTTTCTAGGAATCACACCCTCAATCTGGCAGTGTGTGTTCCCATCCTTGGGTTAACTCGATGCTGAATCCTACTTCTATCTGAATAGACACTAAACTGAACTAAACTGATTTTACTGAGTTTTGTTGTCTGACGGAATACTGTTGAGATCTGATAACTGATTTAGATTACTAAGATTACTAAGATTGTTGAGATTATTTAAATTACTGAGATTGCTGAGATTACTGGACTAATACTGAATTTACTGAGTTTTCCTGAGTCATGTGACTGACTGAATTCTACTGATCATGGCTTGACTGAGAGTATCTTGTAAACTGACACTGGCTCTTGGCACATAGCTAAATTGTCAGGTATTAAATACCTCTGGGACTCGATAGCATGAAACTGACATGACATGACACTTTTTCAATACATGATCAACGTCAACAATCCATAATACAATAATTGGAGATTTTTATGATCACTTCATAACCATAATATTGTACATGAATAGGCATGTATTCTAACATATATGAATATCATGATTCTAGTCTCATAAGCATTTCGTCAAACAACTACAAAACATAACTTTAGCATGGGAGTCATTTGGAACATGAGAGTAAAACATGGATTCATCATATAGGTCACAATTGAGTCACAATTGCACAATTCATTCATTCAAGCATTTTGTCAAACACCTAGAAGGCATAATTTAGGGCTTAGGCATGATCATAAAATTGATACAACATGATTCCACCATTCAACTTAATTTCATGGGTTTCAAGCTACATGGTAACATGGCTTCATGAACAATACATAAAGATTTCAATCTTGGGAATTATAAAACAATAACCATATGAACATAATTCCACTCATAACATGGAATTTATTATTCAAATTTTAGAAAAGGATTCTTGAGCTTCATGGATGAAAGGAATCCATAAGAACACTTTTCATGCTTTGGTGGATGATTTCTTGAAGGTTGATGGAGGAAAGCTTGAATTCTTGACTTGAAATTAATCACCTAGGGTTTCTTATTCTTGAGAAATTATGGAATAATGAATGTATTTAGTCAAAATAGGGGTAAATTTTTTTTTTATGAGGGATGAAGGTCAAAGGAAAAAGACCTAATCACCCTTAAGGACGTAGTTATTTAATGACTGAAAATTGGATACCAACGCGCTAATCAATGTGGTGCGTCGATGGCATCGATGCAATACTCTACGCATCTTGCCATGATCGTGCCGTGTCTCAGTACTTTTGACTCTATCAACCTACAATAATATCAACCAATATGTTGGTGATGCGGCACACCAAGATCGCATTGGTCCACTATTTTGGGACTCCAAACGTGGTCTAAATGAGCTCCGAAAAATCTAAAACTTATTTGAGGATACCTATTGACCTTCCTGATCATGAATTAACAAAAATATAAACCATTAAGGTCACAAAATAAGATTTCCAACTTTCGTAGGCTAGACTAAATTGGGTTTGGAAAATTAGCTAGAATTTTCTAAAGTCTGGAACACCTTGACAAGCTTGAAGGACGAAATTAAGTTAGAAATTTTTGTGGGGTCTTATAATATCTCCCCCTTGGGAATATTTATCCTCAAATGAGACCGAAAGAGATGGGATAAAATATAAACTGAAGTACATACTGGACATAAACAATCGAAACATGATTTCATGACTGGCATGACTGATAAGATTAATGTATCATACTAAACATGCATATCTGATGCATGACTAATAAGATGAATTCATGCATATCTGATGCATGGATACATAACTTAGTTGAAACATAAATGTATGTCTGAACTGATACATGGGCATATGACTGGATATGCAATGGCAATGGATACTAAGTTTGTAATAGAAATTTGAACATGAAACTAAACAAGCTTAAGGAGGACTGTTACCTTGATCTAAGTCTGAGTTTACGGAGAAAAGGTGAGGGTACTTGGTCCTCGTATCTGCTTCCTAAGTATCTCCCTCAACGGATTGATTCCGCCAAAGAACTTTGACTAGAGGGACCTCTTTGTTCCTCAGTCAACAAATCTGGTAGTCTAGGATTTCGTCTGGAATTTCCTCATAAGAGGGACTGTTCTGAACATCTATGCCCTCTATAAGGACTACAACTGATGGGTCACCTATGCACTTCTTGAGCAAGGAGACATGGAACACTGGATTAACTGTGGCTATATCTGAGGGAAATTCGAGCTCATAAGCTACTTTGCCGAAGCGACTGAGAATTTTGAAGGGACCGACATATCAGGGAATGAGCTTTCCTTCTTTACTGAACCTCTTCACTCCCTTCATGAGAGAGATATTTAGATAGATAAAGTCACTAATCTCAAACTCGAGATCCTCTACCAAACACGCATGAATGGGAACATGAGAACATGACTAAGTCTGTAATGTGTGACATGGTCTGAGTATCGTGAACTGATCTGAGCCCTTGAGTACATCATTTACGGCTGAGATTGGAGATAGAGGTCAACCTAAGAGTACCCACTACTCCAAACTACATTTATTACATAAGGAGAAATAATGGAAGGTCTTGGTAATAAATGTTTGGGGTTTCATAATGTATCTCCCCCTTGGGACGCTAAGTCCCTTGAAGAACACTGACTTTACTAAGTGTTGAGAAAAACTAGGGCGATGCATAGGGCACTTACGAACTAAATCGTAACTAAATATATGGAATCTGTAACTAAGACATGATACATGAACTGAGCTGAGCTTGCATCTACTAGGATGATCTATCTTGGAATAGCTACATCCCTGAGATTTCTATTAGTATGGCGGGATGGAAAGATAGGAAAACAACCCATACCAATTTGGCTGCCCAACTACTAAACCAAATTTCTAGCTTGATTGACTAACTCATGTTGAAAATTTATGTTTTCCACCTTGGTACAACACATCACCTGAGACTACTAAAAAGATCCACGTGGGTACTGAACACGAGTACATAGATATATGTTAACTTATCTGGCTAACTGAATGACTAATAACTAAATACTGGGCATGTAAACCTAAAATATACTCAGTCTGAATAACTGGACTGAGACTATAAAGTATTATACAGAGAAGGTAAGTACTAACTGCGTATCATGAGGTGATTGAGCATGGATTCACGTAGAGTGTATTATTTGAGAATGTAGGACCAAGCAAATAACATAATTCTAAAATAGTTCGTAAACTAAGGTACTGGAACAATGATAACTGAATAACTGATAACTATACGCTATGGCTAAGAAAGCCTGAAGCTGAGTTGAGGTACTGATCTAATTTCTAAACTGAGGCTGAGGCTGGAAATATATCTAAGACTATAGCAGAGACTGTAACTTAGTTCATAATTGAGACTCATACTGGGACTGAATGCTGGTGTTTGATAAATGAGGTTTAGACTGGTACTAAAGTACTAAATCCTGATGGCTAAGTAACTGATAACTAAAAGCCATGGTCCTGTAGGACTATCTAAGTCCTTTATTGAATATCAGTTACTGAATTGATGTTATAACTGAGGACTGAGGGACGAAACATCATCATCACGGATTAACCAAAGGATCTAAACTGAGGGTATACGTGACATGATCTGAGTTTTGCTGATCACTTGGAGTGGATCATGAGTCATGTGAGCTGAGCATACTGTAAAGCATGTCATGAATGTATGAGTCATAAGTTACATGACCTGAGTCTGAAGTTTCTGTATTCATGGAACATGATCCGTACTATTGAGTAAACTGGGATCCCTCATACTAAGATCTAGAAACGCACGTGATTCTATGGGATGTGCGTGAATGTTAACTGTGTTTATGGAATATGATTCATACTATGGAGTAAACTTGGACTTCTTATACTGAGAACTGAAATCATACATGATTTTCACTAACGTGTACAAATATGAGCGATGATCATAAAGCTGACATGTAGGACATGAATAGATATCATGATAATTGATGGATTTTGAGGGCCTGTAATACTATTCTGAGATGGCCTGCATGATCATGTTTATTGCAAAAATAGACGAGGATGTCATCTATGAAGACTATGACAAACATGTTCAAGTACTGCTTGAACACATGGTTTATCAAGTCCATGAAGGCTGCTGGGGCATTGGTAAGACCAAAGCACATGACTAAGAATTGAAAGTGACCATACCGAGTTTTGAAGGCTATTTTAAAAATGTCACATTCTCTGACTCTGAGGTGATGATAGCCTAATCTGAGGTTTATTTTAGAGAAATAACTGGCACCCTGAAGTTGGTCAATGCCAAGGTCTATTTCCCTTCCGGGAGGAACTCCGGGAATATCTTCGGGAATGATATTTGAATATTCATTCACTACTGGTACTGATTCAAGATTGGGAGTTTAGGAACTAGAGTCCTTAACTTATACAAGATGGTAGGCACATCTCTTGAATATCATTTTCCTAGCCCGTGGGTAGGAAACAAGCTGACCCTTGAATACTGAAGTACTACCCCTCCCCTCTAAGATGGATTCAATTGGAAACTGAAATTGTATAATTCTATTTCTGCATTCCACTGGGGTATGGAAGAAATAAAGTTAATCCATGCCGAGAATGACATCAAAATTAGTCATCTTTAATTCGACTAAGTCTGCTGAAGTGTCTTTCTGAGATACCATAACCGAGCAGTTCCTGTATACCTATCAGGATATGATAGATTTACCCATTGGGGTAGAGATTGAGAAGGGCTCTGCTAGAATTTCAGGACTGACTCCAAAGGATCTGTAATGTACCAGAGACTACAACAGGAGAATTTTCCTGATCTTCTCAGGATTGGAGAGTATAAAGTCTGTTTGGTCATTGCCCACTGGTGGCACTGGATAAGGCACCCTGCTGATTCGGGCGACCGGACTGAGCTGAAGGACGGTTATGCTGACTTCGGGGACCGGGCTTAGGATAGTCTGAGACTCTGTGTCCTGACTCACCAAATTCAAAACACATATCATTGTCGGCTCTACATAAACCCTTATGATACTCACCATAAGTCTGACAAAGGGGATAGTTCAGTCACTACTAACACTGCCCTAGGGTCTAGGGCCTGACACCCTATCTCTATTGTCATCTCTGAATTTCAACGCTAGAGCATTGGTTGAAAAAGAGGATGGGACAACAGCCTACTGATTACTCTAAACTACTACCGAGTAAGATAAGGTAAGTGAGTTGGTTCTGAATTCTCCATTAAAGGCATGCTCGGCTAGGGAATTTGCCTAAATGGGCAGAGGTGATAATTGATTCTCGGTTCTCCCTTCGTTAGTCCCTTTGGGAAACATGTTCTGTAATGAAAAAGAGAAACAAATTAGACTAAGAGTTTAACTTGAGTTGGTGCTCACTCGCACGACATGAATACTGAAAGAAGGGAAATTATTCCTAAAACATCTCATAGCCTCATGTGCATAAGTGTGGTGCAGAACATACCTATGCATAAAACTCTACTAAATGCGGCTTTCAGACTTCCTAGGACACTGTTGAACCTTAGGCTCTGATACCAAGTTTGTAACGTCCCAAATCTGGTACCCTGAATGCTACACGGTGCTAGTAATCCCAAAGGACCACCAGCTAACCCATGACTGATATCTGTAACTTAGAACTGTAATATATATACTGTAAAAATATGCGGAATATAAACTACAAGTCCGTAAGGTTTAAAACTGAATAACATCTGAATAAAACAATATCTGAACGGGGTATAGAAATACCAAAAACTGAAATAAAATGTCTGAACATACAATAGTCTGAAACATCTAGTTTGAAAGCCTCTAACTGTCTGAAAAATCTGAAAAAGGAGTTTAGGGGAAAATCCCTGAACTAACTCCATCTACTTTTATAGCTAAGTACTGAAATAATAAAATGACCATGTCCTCGAATGATGAGGACTTACCACTGACTTTGACTGCTGAAAGCTGATCAGCTAAGGATACTCTGGATCTCGTTCTTTGGAACCTATGGTATAAAACACCATATCACAAATGCGTCAGTACGATTGAATGTACTGGTATGCAAGTGAGGTAGGCTGAATGCAAAGTTTTCATATGCATGAACTATAATTGACTGAATAACATGAACATGACTACGTGAGAAGATATGAATGACTACGTGACAGTAATTGAGATCATACTCATACTGAGTACTGAGTTCCGAGTACTAGTTTACTAGCATCTGAGTTTATTGATACTGATAACTTAGTCTAATTATACAGAGTTACTGAATAAGGAGGGACTGATATTATGTTACTAATAAATAAATGACTATTTATGACAGTTTTGATTATGAAAAACTAATCTGATTAACTGTACCTGACAGTCCTGAATCTGAATACTGATAACATGAGTTTTGTATAACTGATATACTATTGACTGAGTGATTGTGTCTAACAGTCTTGATTCTGATGGAACTAGCTAAGTTCTGTACTGAACTAAGTGACTGTATATGACAGTCCTGGATCTGAAGAACTATCTGAGTTCTATTACTAAGATTGTGGGAAGTAGTCATCTAACTGACATTTCCTAAATAAGATATTATAGCTGAGTCGGGGTCCAATCTTTAACCCCAATTGGAAGGGTGCCAATACCGTGCCACTGATATGGACAAGCTATGAGTGACCCTCATCTAGCAGTGTCCCCAAAAAAGAATGGTGGCACCCTTATCAGACAGTGTTAATCCACCTCATCAACCCTCAATCTGACAGTGTTGATGTCTCAACCTATGTTGGTTACATATTTCTGCAATAGAAGGATTGCTTCTAGGAATTACACCCTCAATCTTGCAGTGTGTGTTCCCATCTTTGGGTTCACTCGATGCTGAATCCTACTCCCATCTGAATACATACTGAACTGAATTGAACTGATTTCACTAAGCTCCATTGACTGATGGAATACTATTGAGATCTGATAACTGACTGTGATTACTGATATTGCTGAGATTACTGAGATTATTGAACTAATACTGAATTTATTGAGTTTTCCTGAGTCATATGACTGACTGAATTCTACTGATCATGGCTTGACTAAGAGTATCTTAAAAACTGACACTGGCTCTTGGCACACAGCTAAATTGTCAGGTATTAAATACCCCCAAGACTCGATAACCATGAATCTGATATTGTACATGAATAGGAATTCATTCTAACATATCTCAATATGTTAAATGTATTTAGTCAAAAGAGGGCTAAATTTTGTGTTATGAGGGCTGAAGGTTTGGGGGAAAAGACCTAATTACCCTTAAGGATGCATTTATTTAATAACTGAAAACTGGGTACCGACGCGCTAATTGATGTAGCGCGTCGATGGAATCGATGCGATACTCGACGTATTGCACCATGATCGCACCGTGTCACAGTACTTTTGACTCTTGCAACCTGCAACAATATCAACCAATGCGATTGGCGATATGACGCACCAAGATCGCATTGGTCCACTATTTTGGGACTCCAAACGTGATCTAAATGTGCTCCACCGAAACTTGTCCGGGGACACCTATTGACCTTCCCGATCATGAATTCATAAAAATATAAACTATTAAAGGATATTAAGGTCACAAAATGAGATTGCCAACTTTCGAAGGCTAAACTAAACTGAGTATGGAAACTTAGCTAGAATTTTCTAAGTCTGGGACCCCTTGACAAGCTTAAAGGACGGAATTAAGCTAGAAATTTTTACGGGGTCTTACAGATCAACAGATCCTCTCTAAGTCACCATCAATGATGATAACTCATACTAGGATATGTATCAGGGAAAAAGATGCAGAATTATAGTATGACAATCAAAGCACGTGGTACTCAGTATGCATCATTAGCTGACTAAGCTAAATTAAAGTAAAAATATAAGAAAGTGTGAATTTATATTAAGAGGCAAAAAGGTGGAGTTGAAATGTAACTAACACTCTATGCTAGCAAATGTGAGAATCAAATGTAATAATTCAAGAATAGAAATAAATTCCTAGCTATAACCTAACTAGACCCCCATAAGCCCAGAAGGTACACATAATAAGAACAAAACTCAACCAAGCCCCTATAAGCACAGTAGGTGAAAACAAGGAGTTATATCAGTATGAAACCAAGTACAATAGTAAGAAACGTGAAAAATAGCTAACGTGTGCAATAAACATATCTTATACTTTTTCTCCATCCATAACCAAAGATAATACCGATCTCAAACTAGATTTCCAACCAGAGATCCATAATAATGTATGACGAACATGAATCAGAACTAATAGATAATAATTAGTAATACTAGGTTCCATACTTGAACTTGAACTAAATAGACAATATGAGGTAATAATCTAGATTTTTTATTTAAACTAAGTCTAATTAGTCCTTTTTCTATTTTAGAAGACCAAATTCCTTCAAGATTTACAAAATTCCATTTGTTAAGTTAAAAAGAGTGGTTTAAGGCCAAAAATGATAAAATACTAGGATATCAAGTCAATAACTACAATATACTAAGGAAATTTGTCTAATTCCCATAACTTGCCCACCTAAGTTTTTTATAATTATATACAAAAGGAATGGGCACTATCAAATAATACTTTATCTTAAAAAGAAATGACCATTCTAACTACAACCTCAAAAAACCCAACCTAAGGAAGAAACTACCTGAAGCAATACTAAAGCATTTAAAACTACACCTATGGTCCTAAGTATGTAAGGTCAAGTCCTAAATAAGATGAAACTACCAAACCTAAAGAAATAAAGTCAGAAATCTACTCTAAAGCCACCTAATAAACTATAATAATTAATAATTTCCTAAAGGAATATATGAAACTTTATAAACTGCCAATAATTAGAAAATTACCGTGCTAATATAGTAAATGAAAAAAGTCTAAAGATAGGTAATTAGCCTACCTGGACGCCGCTGAAAGCACTTGAAATCCACTAAATCAGAGACTTTTCCTTGAAAGAAACCTCTAACTATTGCCACACTATCAGAATTATAATCTAGGCATCACAATGTGATCAACGATAATCATATTTCAAATTATGATCTAGGTCAAAAATTGGGCAAAAGATCATCTGTGGGGCCTGTTCTACCCCATTTTAACATGGGTCACATCAAGGTACAACATATTGTAAAAGTTCTATGTAAACTTAAGAAAGTCGCCACCTAATTAGTTCTACGGTGAATTAGGATACCTATTTTTAAACTAAGAGATTAAAATAAATAAAAACTTCATTTTAGATCTACGCAACTTAAAAAAATCTAGGTAAGGGTTATAATTATCCTAAAGAGAAGGGATTAGGCACCCTAAAGGATCCGCTAATGAAATCAAACTTTAGAAGGCCCTCATCGTAAATTAAAGATTTATCCCATTCGTTAGAAAATTACCAAGATAACTCTTATAAGTCCTCTTTTAGAAATATGCAACCTTATTATTTCTGATTTGTTGTCAGAAAGGAAGTCATTTCAAATGATTTATTTTAAAAGATGTACAAAGAGTTTTTTAATTAATAAATTAAAAAGCTAATTATGTTTAAAAACTTCACATTTTTTTAATTCTAAAAATATGACTGTTTTACTTTTTTTTTATCAAACTTTATAACAATAGGTTAATTATCCTACACTAAATGAATATCTAAACAAAAACCTAGTTATCTAAATCTACAATGACATGAGGATTTATTTATTTTTAAAAAGAAAAGGTTTATGTTTTAAAAAATATTTTTTCATCGTTTGAAATTTTAAGAAAATGCCTCATGGAATCAAATTGAAAAAACACTATCTTTTATTTGAAATTGACGAGAAAAGGGAGTTAATTTACCATATCCAATATAATTAAAATCGATTTCTGAGTTTGACGATAATAAGCCCGTCTACCTCAAAACCTATAGTTTGACTATTTCGACATTAGTAACTAACAAGAAACTAATTCTATTCTAAAATAAGCCACTATTTCATATTAAAGAAGTAATGAAGAAATTTAATAAACTCGGCCTTTATTAAATAATATATATTTTAACCTACCTAATTTAACCTTTTAACGATATATAAAATGCCCGAGCCTCGAGCCCACCCCCGGGCTAATAGGCGGTCGTAAACCGACCTGGCCTGAAAAGGGCCAGTTCACCCCATTTCGCTCGTAGGTATACCTAATTGGCCTCATCCACACAAACGGTTTACACTAGGCCACTACCAAACCTCCCTGGCACGCCTCGGTCAATTTTAGGCCCAAAAATCACTCGAGACTTGGGCCCACCACCGGGAAAATCAGCGGCCGTACACCGACCAGGCCTGAAAAGGGCCAGTTCACCCTATTTCGCCCCTGGGTACACCTAATAGGCCTCATGCACACAAACGGCCCCAACTAGGCCGCTCCCAAGCATCCCAGGCATGCCTCGATAAATTTTGGGCCCAAAAAATGCCCAAGCCTTGGGCCCACCCCCGGGCTCATAGGCGGTCGTACACCAACCTTGCCTAAAAAGGGCCAGTTCGCCCCGTTTCACCCGTGTGTACACCTAATTGGCTTCATCCACACAAACGGCCCACACTAGGCCTCTCCCAAGCTTCCCTAGCATGCCTCAATCGATTTAGGACCCAAAAAATGCTGGAGCCTCGGGCTCACCCCTGGGCTCATAGGCGGCCGTTCACCAACAAGGCCTGAAAAGGGCCAGTTCGCCCCATTTCGCCCGTAGGTAGTCCTAATTGGCCTCAACCATACAAACGGCTGACACTAGGCCGCTCCCAAACATCCATGATATGCCTCGATCTATTTTGGGACCAAAAAATGCCCGAGCCTCAGGCCCACCCCCGGGATCATAGGAGGTCGTACACTGACCTGGCCTAAAAATGGCCAGTTCATCCCGCTTCGCCCGAGGGTACACCTAATTTGCCTCATCCACAAAAATGACCCACACTAGGCTGCTCCAAAGCCTCCCTGGCACGCCTCGGTCAATTTTGGGCCCAAAAAATGCCCGAGCATCGGGCCCACCCCTGAGCTCATAGGCGATCGTACACCGACCTAGCCTGAAAAGGGCCAATTCTCCCTGTTTTACCCGTGGGTACACCTAATTAGCCTTATCTTCACAAACAACCTATACTAGGCCGCTTCTCAAGACTCCCTGGCAGGCCTCGGTTGATTTTGGGCCTAAAAAATGCCAGAGCCTCGAGCCCACCCCCGGGCTCATAGGCCATACACCGACCTGGCCTAAAAAGGGCCAGTTCGCCCCGTTTTTCTCGTGGGTAAACCTAATTGGCCTCATCCACACAAACGGCCCACACTAGGTTGCTCCCAATACTTCCTGGCACGCCTTGGTAAATTTTGGGCCTAAAAAATACCCAAGCCTCGGGACCACCCCCAAGCTAATAGTCGGTCGTACACCGACCTGGCCTAAAATGGGCCAGTTTGCCCTATTTTGCCCGTGGGTACACCTAATTGGCCTCATATACACAAACGGCCCACACTATGCCACTCCCAAACCTCCGTGGCATGCCTCAGTAAAATTTGGGCCCCAAAAATGCCTGAGCCTCAGGCCCACCCCCGGGCTCATAGGCGATCGTACACCAACTTGGCTTGAAAAGGGCCAATTCACCCTGTTTCACCTGTGGGTACACCTAATTGGCCTAATCCACACAAACGGCCCATACTGGGCCTCTCCCAAGCCTCCCTAGCACGCCTCGGTCAATTTTGGGCCAAAAAATGCCCGAGCCTCAGGCCCACCCAGGATTCATAGGCGGACGTACATCGACCTGGCCAGAAAAGGGCCAGTTCGCATCATTTCGCCCGTGGGTACACCTAATTAGACTTATCCAAACAAACGGCCCTCACTAGCCTACCCCAAGCCTCCCTGGCACACCTCGGTTGATTTTAGGCCCAAAAAATGCTCGAGCCTCAAGTCCACCCCCATGCTCATAGGCGACCGTACACCTACCTGGTCTGAAAAGTGCCAGTTCTCCCCGTTTCGCCCGTGGGTACACCTAATTAGCCTCATCCACTCAAATAGCCCACACTAAGTAGATCTTAAGCCTCCCTAGTATGCCTAGGTTGATTTTAGTCCCAAAAAATGCCATAGCCTTAGGCCCACCCACGATTTCATAGGCGGCCATGCACCGACCTAGCCTGAAAAAGGCCAGTGTTCCCCGTTTCGCCCGTGGGTACAACTAATTAGCCCCATCCACACCAACGGCCCATACTAGGCCGCTCCTAAGACTCCTTGCCATACCTCGGTCGATTTTTGGTACAAAAATTGCCTCTGCCTCGGGCCACCCCTGGGCTTATAGATGGCCATGAACCGACCTGGCCTAAAAAGGGCCAGTTCGCCCTATTTTGCCCGTGGGTACACCTAATTGGCTTCATACACAAAAATGGCCCATACTAGGCTACTCCTAAGCCTCCCTGGCATGCCTCGGTTGATTTTGGGGCTAAAAAATAATATAGCCTCGGGCCCACCCCCAGGATAATAGTCGGTCGTACACCGACCTTGCCTGAAATGGGCCAGTTTACCCTTTTTCGCCTATGGGTACACCTAATTGGCCTCATCCACACAAACATCCCACACAAAACCCCTACCAAGCCTCCCTGGCATGCCTCGGTTGATTTTAGGCCCAAAAAATGCCCGAGGCTCGGGTACACCGACCTGGCCTGAAATGGGCCAGTTCGCACCATTTCACCAGTGGGTACACCTAATTAGGCCCATCCATACAAATGGCCCATACTAGGCCGCTCCTAAGCCTCCATGGAACTCTTCGGTCAATTTTAGGACAAACAAAACACAAGACTCGAGCTTTCCCCGGGCTCATAGGCGACTGTCCACCGACCTAGGCTGAAAAGGGTCAGTTAGCCCCGTTTCGAGTATGGGTACACCTAATTAACCTCATCCATATAATAGGCCTACATTAGGCCACTCCCAATCCTTCCTTGCATACCTCGGTCAATTAAGGGCCCAAAAAAAGCCCGAGCCTTGGGCCGACCCCAGGGCTCATAGGCGAACGTACACCAGCCTGGCCTCAAAAGGGCCTATTCGCATCGTTTCGCCCGTGGGTACACCTAATTGGGCTAATCCACACAAACGTCCTACTCTAAGCCACTCCCAAGCCTCCCTGGCATGCTTCGATCAATTTTAGGCCTAAAAAATCCCGATACTCGGTATTCCCCCGGGCTCATAGGTGGCCGTCCACCGACCTGGTCTGAAAAGGGGTAGTTCGCCCCGTTTCGACCGTGGGTACACCTAATTGGCCTCATCCACACAAACGGTCCACACTAAGCCACTCCGAATCCTCCCTAGTACATCTCGGTAAATTTTAGGCCCAAAAAATACTCGAGCCCAGACCCATACCGATCTCATAAGTGGTCGTACACCGTTCTAGCCTGAAAAGGGCCAGTTCACCCCGTTTCGCCCATGGGTACACCTAATTGATCTTACCCACACAAACAACCCATACTAGGCCGCTCCCAAGCCTCCCCATCACGCTTCGGTCGATTTTTGACCCAAAAAATACTCAACTCTCAAGGCCACCCCCGGCCTCATAGGCGGTCGTACACCAACATTGGCTAAAAAGGGCCAAGTTGCCACGTTTCTCTCGTAGGTACACCAAATTAGCATCATACCCATAATGGGCCCACATTAGGCCACTCCAAAGCCTCCTTTGCATGCCTCGATTGATTTTGGGCCCAAAAAATGCCCGAGCCTCGGTCCCACCCTCGGTCTCATATGCGGTCACACCGACCCTGCCTGAAAAGGGCCAGTTCACCATGTTTCCCCCGTGGGTACACCTAATTGGCCTCATCCATATAAATGGCCCACACTAGGCTGCTCCCAAGCCTCCCTGGCACGCCTCAGTGGATTTTGGGAACAAAACATTCTCGATCCTCGGGCCCACCCCTGGGCTCATAGCCGACCGTACACCGACCTAGCATGAAAACGGCCAGTTCACCCAGTTTCGCCCAGTTTCGCCCGTGGGTACACCTTATTGGACTCATCCATACAACTGACCCATACGAGGCTGCTCCCAAACATTCCTGGCACACCTCAGTTGACTTTGGGCCCCAAAAATGCCTGAGTCTCGGGGCCACCCTCAGGCTCATAGGCGATCGTACACCGACCTGGCTTGAAAAGGACCAGTTTACCCCATTTTGCCTGTGGGTACACCTAATTAGCCTCATTCACACAAACGACCCACACTAGTTCGCTCCCAAGCCTCCCTGGCATGCCTCGGTCAATTTTGGGCCCAAAAAAATCCAGAGACTCAGGCCCACCCTCGGGCTTATAGGAGGGTACACCGACCCGACCTGAAAAGGGCCAGTTCACCCCGTTTCGCCCATGGGTATACCTAAGTGGCATCATCCACACAAAAGGAACACACTAGGCCTCTCCCAAGCTTCCCAGGCATGCCTTGGTCGATATTGGGCCCAAAAAATACCCGAGCCTCGAGCCCACCAACCTGTCCTGAAAATGGCCAGTTTACCCTGACTCGCCCGTGGGTACACCCAATTCTCCTTATCCATACAAACTTCCCATAATAGGATGCTTCTAAGCCTCCCTAGCACGCCTCGGTGGATTTTGGGCCTAAAAAAATTCTCAAGCATCGGGTCCACCCTGCGATCATAGGCGGACGTACACCGACCTGGCCTGAAAAGGGCTAGCTTTCCCCATTTCACCCGTGGGTATACCTAATTAGCCTCATCCATATACACGACCCATACTAGGCCTCTCCCAAGCCTTCCTGGCACGCCTTGGTCAATTTTGGGCCCAAAAAAAATACCCGAGCATGCTTTGCACGCCTCGGTCGATTTCTGTCCAAAAACCTCCTGAGCCTCGGGACCACCCATGGAATCATAGGCGGCTGTACACTGACCTGTCCTGAAAAGGGACAATTCACACCTTTCGCCCGTGGGTACACCTAATTGGACTCATCCATACAAACGGCTAACACTAGGTTGCTCCAAGACTCCCTGGCACGCCTCGATCGATTTTGGGCTGAAAAATACCCAAGCCTCGGGCCCACCCCCGGGCTCATAGGAGACCATACACCTACCTGGCCTGAAAAGGGCCAGTTCGCCCCGTTTCTCCTGTGGTACACCTAATTAGCCTCATTCACACCAACGGCCCACACTAGGCCGCTTCTAAGACTCCTTGCCATGCCTCGGTTGATTTTTGGCCCAAAAATGCCACAGCCTTGGGCCCACCCCCGGGATCATAGATGGCCATGCACCGACCTAGCCTGAAAAGGGCTAGTTCTCCCCGTTTCATGCGTGGGTACACCTACTTAGCCTTATCCACATAAATGGCCCACACTAGGCCGCTCCCAAGCCTCTATGGCACACCTCAGTTGATTTTAGGCCCAAAAATTGCCCGAGCCTTGGGCCCATCCCCGAGATCATAGGAGACCATACACCTACTTGACCTGAAAAGGGCCAGTTCGCCACATTTCGCCCGTGGGTACACCTAATTAGCCTCATCCACACCAACGGCCCATACTAGGCCGCTCCAAAGATTCCTTGGTATGCCTCGGTTTATTTTTGGCCCAAAAATTCCACAGCCTCGGGCCCACCCACGGGTTCATAGATGGCTATGCACCGACCTGGCCTGAAAAGGGCCAGTTCGCCCCGTTTTGCCCGTAGGTACACCTAATTGGCCTTATCCACATAAACGGCCCATACTAGGCTGCTCCCAAGCCTCCCTGGCACGCTTCATTTGATTTTAGGCCCAAAAAATACCCAAGCCTCGACCCCACCACTGGGCTCAAAGGCGGCCATACACCAACCTGGCCTAAAAAGGGACAATTCATCTTGTTTTGCCCATGGGTACACCTAATTGACCTCATCCATAAAATGGCCTACACTAGGCTACTCCTAAGCCTCCTTGGCATGCCTTGATAGATTTTGGGCCTAAAAATTTCTAGAGCCTTGGATCTACCCCCGGGATCATAGTCAGCCATACACCGACCTGGCCTGAATGGGCCAGTTTGCCTTTTTTCGCCCGTGGGTATACCTAATTGGACTCATACACACAAAAGATCGTTCCCAAGCCTCCCTGTCACGCCTAGATCGATTTTGGGCCCAAAAATTCCCGAGCCTAGGATCCACCCCTAGGCTCATAGGCGGGCCGTACACCGACCTTGCCTTAAATAGGCTAGTTCGCACCATTTCGCTAGTGGGTACACCTAATTGGTATCATCAACATAAAAGCCCTGCACTAGGATGCTCCAAAGACTATCTAGCATGCCTCACTCAATTGTGGGACCAAAAAAGCCCAAGACTCGAGCTTTCCCCTGGGCTCATAGGTGGCTGTCGACCGACCTGGGCTGAAAAGGGCCGGTTAGCCCCGTTTCCCCCGTGGGTACACCTAATTAGCCTCATCTATATAAAGGGACTACATAAGGATGATCCCAAGCCTCCCTTGCACACCTCGGTCGATTTTGGGCCAAAAAAATGCCGAAGCCTCGATCTGACCCCAGGGCTCATAGGCGATAGATAGTACACCAACCTGGCCTGAAAAGGGCCTGTTCGCACCGTTTTGCCCGTGGGTACACCTAATTGGGATTATCCACACAAACGACCCATAATAGGCCACTTCCAAGCCTCCTTGGCACGCCTCGATAAATTTTGGGCCCAAAAAAGCCCAAGATTTGGGATTCCCACGATCTCATCGGCGACTGCCAACCGACCTATCCTGAAAAGGGGCAGTTTTCCCTATTTCGATCGTGGGTACCCCTAATTTTCCTCATCCATACAAACGGTCCACACTAGGATGCTCCCAATCCTCCCTGGCATGCCTCGGTTAATTTTAGGCCCAAAACATTCTCAAGCTTGGGCCCACCCCCAGGCTCATTGGCGAGTACACCGTCCTAGCCTGAAAAGGGCTAGTTCACCCCGTTTCACCCATGGGTACACCTAATTGGCCTTATCTACACAAACAAACCACTCTAGGCTGATCCTAAGCCTCCCCGACACACTTCAAACAATTTTTGGCCCAAAAAATGCTCGAGCCTCGGGGCCACCCCCAGCCTCATAGGAGGTTGTACACCGACCTTGTCAAAAAAAGGCCAGTTCGCCCTGTTTCTCTCGTGCACACACCAAATTAGCCTCATCCATACAAAGAGACCACATTAGTCCACTCCCAAGCCTCCTTCGTATGCCTTGGTCGATTTTGGCATAAAAATTCCTGAGCCTCGAGCCCACCCTCGGTCTCATAGGCGATCGTACACCGACCTGTCCTGAAAAGGGCTAGTTTACCCTGTTTCTCCCGTAGGTACACCTAATTGGCCTCATCCATACAAATGGCCCATACTAGGACACTTCCAATCCTCCCTGTCACACCTCGGTAGATTTCAGGCACAAGAAATTCTCGATCCTCAGGCCCACCCCTGGGCTCATAGGAGATCATACACCGACCTGGTTTGAAAAGAGCCAGTTTTCCCCGTTTCGCCCGTGGGTACACTTAATTAGCCTCATCCATACAAACGACCCACACTCGGCCGCTCCAAATCCTCCCTGGCATGCCTCAATCAATTTTGGGCCTAAAAAATGCCAAAGCCTTAGGCCCACCCCCGGGATCATAGGCGATCGTACACCGACCCGTCCTGAAAAGGGACAGTTCACCCTGTTTCTCCCTTCGGTACACCTAAATGGCCTCATCCATGCAAATGGACCACACCAGGCTGCTCCCAAGATTCCCAGGCATGCCTCGATCAATTTTTGGTCTAAAAAATACTCGAGCCCACCCCCGATCTCATAGGCGGCCGTACACCGACCTAGCCTAAAAATGGATAGTTCACCCTGATTCGCCCGTGGGTACACCTAATTCGCCTCATCCACATAAACGACCTACATTAGGCCATTTCCAAGCCTCCCTAGCATCCCTCGGTGGATTTTGGGCCCAAAAAATTCTCAAAAGTCGGACCCACTCTCTGGATCATAGGCGGACGTACACCGACTGGCCTGAAAAGGGCCAACTTGCCCCATTTCGCCTGTGGGTACACCTAATTGGCCTCATCCACATAAATGACCCATACTAGTCCGCTCCCAAGCCTCCCTAGAATGCCTCAGTCAATTTTTGGCCCTAAAATTGCCTGAGCCTCGGCCACCCCCGGGCTCATAGGTGGCCGTACACCGACCTGGTCTGAAAAGGGCCAATTCACCCCATTTTGCCCATGGGTAAACATAATTGGCCTCATTCACACAAACGGACCATACTAGGCCACTCTCAAGCCTGCTTTTCACGCCTCGGTAAATTTCTAGCCCAAAAATGCCCGATCCTCGGGCTCACCCCCGTGCTCAAAGGAGACCGTACACCTACCTAGCCTGAAAAGAGCCAGTTTGCCCCGTTTCGCTCGTGGGTATACCTAATTAGCCTCATCCACCCCAACGGCTCACACTAGGCCGCTACTAAGCCTCTTGGGCATTCCTCGGTCGATTTTGGCCCAAAAAAATACAACAGCCTCGAGCCCACTCCCGGGCTCATAGATGGCTATGCACCGACCTGGCCTTTAAAGAGACAGTTCTCCCCGTTTTGCTTGTGGGTACACCTAATTGTCCTTATCCACATAAATAGCCTTTACTAGGCTGCTCCTAAGCCTCCCTGGCATGCATCAGTCGATTTTGGGCCTAAAAAATACCAGATCCCCGGGCTTACCCCCGAGACCGACCTGGCTAAAAAAGGCCAGTTCGCCCTATTTTGCCCGTGGGTACACCTGATTAGCCTCATCCACACAAAGGACCCATACTTGGCTGCTCCCAAACCTCTCTGGCACGCCTCGGTCAATTTTGAGCCTAAAAAATACCGGATTCTCGGGCCCACTTCTGGGCTCATAGTCGGTCGCACACCGACTTGGCCTGAAATGGGCCAGTTTTCCTTATTTTGCCCGTGGATACACCTAATTGGCCTCATCCACACAAACATACCATACTAGACCACTCCAAAGCCTCCTTAGCATGCCTCGGTCAATTTTTCAACTAAAAATTGCCCGAGCCTCGGGTCCACCCCTGGGCTCATAAGAGGCCATACACCGACCTGTCTTGGACAGGGCCAGTTCGCCCCATTTCGCCCTTGGGTACACCTAATTGTCCTCATCTACATAAATGGCCCATACTAGGACTCTCCCAAGCGTCCCTGGCACGCCTCAGTCAATTTTGGGACTAAAAAAGCCTGAGACTCGGGCTTCCCCACGGGCTCATAGGAGGTTGTCCACTGACATGGGCTGAAAAGGGCTAGTTTGCCCCGTTTCACCCGTAGGTACACCTAATTAGCCTCATCCACACAAAGGGCCTACATTAGGCCATTCTTAAGCCTCCTTGGAATGCCTCGGTCAATTTTTGGCCCAAAAAATGACACAACCTCGAGTCCACCCCCGGGCTCATAGACGGCTATGCACCGACCTGGCCTTGAAAGGGCCAGTTCGCCTTGTTTCACCTGTAGGTACACCTAATTAGCCTTATCCACACAAAGGGCGTACAATAGGCCACTCCCAAGCCTCCTTGGCATGCCTCGGTTAAATTTGGGCACAAAAACTGCCCGAGCCTCAGGCCCACCCCCGGGCTCATAGGCGGCCATACATCGACCTGCCTAAAAAGGGCCAGTTTGCCCTGTTTTTCCCGTGGGTACACCTAATTGTCCTCATCCATAAAAAAGGCCCACACTAGGCTATTTTCAAGCCTCCCTGGCACGCCTCGGTCTATTTTGGGCCTAAACAATGATAGATCCTCGGGCCCACCCACGGGATCATAGTCACTGTACATCGACCTAGCCTGAAATGGGCCAGTTTGCCCTTTTTCGCCCATGGGTAAACCTATTTAGCCTCATCCACACAAACATCCCATACAAGAAGGCTACCAAGCCTCCCTGGCACGCCTCGATCGATTTTGGGCCCAAAAAATGCCAGAGCCTCGGGTCCACCCCTGGGCTCATAGGCGGCTCATACACCGACCTGGCCTGAAATGGGCCACCGTTTCGCAAGTGGGTACACATAATTGGGTTCATCAATACAAACGGCCCATACTAGGCCATTCCTAAGCCTCTCTGGCATGCCTCGGTCAATTTTGGGACCAAAAAAGCCCAAGACTCGAGCTTCTCCCCGGACAGCCGTCCATCGACTTGGGCTGAAAAGGGACAGTTAGCCCTATTTCGCCCGTGGGTACACCTAATTATCGTCATCCATATAAAGGGCCTAAATTAGGCCACTCCCAAGCCTCCTTTGCACGCCTCGATCGATTTTAGGCACAAAAAATACCGCGCCTCGGGCCGACCATAGGGCTCTTAGGCGGTAGTACACTGACCTATTCTGAAAAGGGCTTGTTCGCACCGTTTTGCCCATGGGTACACCAAATTGTGCTAATCCACATAAACGGTCCACACTAGGATGCTCCCAAGCCTCTTTGGCATGCCTCGATCAATTTTGGGCTCGAAAAATATCGATACTCAGGATCCTTATTTCGATCGTGGGTACACCTAATTGGCCTGATCCACACAAATGGTCCATACTAGGCCGCTCTTAATCCTCCCTGGCACGCCTCGGTTAATTTTAGGCCAAAAAATGCTCGAGCCCAGGCCCACCGCCAGGCTCATAGGCGGTCGTACATCGTCCTAGTCTGAAAAGGGCTAGTTCACCCCGTTTCACCCATAGGTACACCTAATTGGCCTCATCCACACAAACGACCCACACTAGGATGCTCTCAAGCCTCCCCGGCAAGCTTCGATCAATTTTCGGCCCAAAAAATGCTTGAGCCTCGGGACCACCTCCGGCCTCATAGGCGATCGACCTTGGATAAAAAGGGCCAGTTCACCCCGTTTCACTCGTGGGCACACCAAATTCGCCTCATCCAAAGAAAGGGTCTACATTAGGCCACGCCAAAGCTTTCATTGCATGCCTCGGATGATTTTGGGCCCAAAAAATGCTCGAGCTGCTTTGGGCCCACCCCTAGTCTCATAGGCGTCCCGTACACCGACCTGTCCTGAAAGGGCAAGTTCGCCCCGTTTCGCCCGTGGGTACACCTAATTGGTCTCATCCATACAAATGACCCACACTAGGCTGCTCCCAAACATTCCTGGCATACCTCAGTCAATTTTGGGCCCCAAAAATGCCTGAACCTCGAGCCCACCATCGGGCGCATAGGCGGTCGTACATCGACCTGGCTTGAAAAGGGCCAATTTACCCCGTTTTGCCCGTGGGTATACCTAATTAGCCTCATCCACACAAACGAACCACACTAGGCCACTCCCAAGCTTCCCTGGCATGCCTCAGTCGATTTTGGGGCAAAAAAATGCCAGAGCCTCAGGCCCACCCTCGGGCTCATAGGCGGTCGTACACCGACCCGGCCTGAAAAGGGCCAGTTCAACTTGTTTTGCCCGTGAGTACACCTAAGTAGCCTGATCCACACAAATGACCCACACTAGGAAGCTCCCAAACTTCCCAGGCATGCCTCGGTTGATTTTAGGCCCAAAAATTACCCGACCCTTGAGGCCATCCCCGGGCTCATAGGCGGTCGTACACCAACCTAGCCTAAAAATGGCCAGTACACCCCGATTCGCCCGTGGGTACTCCTAATTCGCCTCATCCATACAAATGGCCTATAATAGGCCACTTTTAAGCCTCATAGCACGCCTCGGTAGATTTTGGGCCCAAAAAATTCTCGAGCGTTGGGCCCATCCTGGGATCATAGGCAGACGTACACCGACCTATCCTGAAAAGGGCCAGCTTGCCCCATTTCGCCCGTGGTTATACCTAATTAGCCTCATTCATACAAACGACCGATACTAGGCCGCTCCCAAGTCTCCCCTGGCACGCCTCAGTCGATTTTAGTCCCCAAAAATGCCTGAACCTCGGGCCCACCCCCGGGCTCATAGGCATCGTACACCAACATGGCCTAAAAAGGTCTAGTTCACCCCATTTCGCCCGTGGGTACACTTAATTGACCTCATCCATACAAACGGCCCACACTAGGCTGCTCCCAAGCCTCCTTGGCATGCCTCGGTCAATATTAGGCCCAAAAAAATTCTCGAGCCTCGGGCCCACCTCCGGGCTCATCGACGGCCGTACACCGACCTGGCCTGAAAAGGGCCAGTTCACCCCGTTTCTCCCTTGGGTACACCTAATTGTCCTCATCTATACAAACCGCCCATACTAGGATACAAGTTAAATTCAAACAATCGAAATAAAAGATAAAATGGGGGTTTAAGGTTCACAGAGAGTTAATTGTCACTTTCAATATTTTAGTGTTTGAAATCAGTCTAAATGGGAAACCAGAGTTATGTTCACCATGGGTTTTGGGAATTGACAGATACTAGGTAATGCTTGGGATTCTTGAAGTAAGTAGAAACATCAGATTATCCCTGGCGATGATACTGTCTGACTTATCTCTCGACCTCACTAGACAATTTATTATCTAATTCTCTCAAACTTAGATAACTTATCTATTTCCAATAGAATTTTATCTCAGGTAGATCAATCCAGTTACGACATTGATCATTAAACAGAAGGTTGGTAGCTTCCGAGTCCCTGTTGATAATTCACGACCTCTAGTATATTTCTCCGTTAGAAGCAAATAAAACCTAAGGCATAACCTAATGTTTGCAACTAATAGATTTCAGTTAAAACAACAGAATTTCAAGACGTCCTACTATTCTTTGAATCCGTTAAATACCTAGTAACCTATCAAACCTTAGTCCATTGATCCCATAACTCCGGCTAATGAAATTAGCCACTCATTATTTGATGAATGAAATACAAAGTTGAATTCATGATAATAAGGATAAACTTACGAACGGATGAAAAGCAACGAGTAGTTTCTTTAATTTAATCTCAAAAATAGGAATCCACAAGTAGTTGATAAGTTTTGAAGAAAATAAAGCTCTCCAAAACTAAAAAAGATAGAACTCCCTGAATAAACCCTAAAAGATGCTATTTATACTAAAGCCTAATTAAGGAAATAAATTAGCAAATTTAATTAATTCTCGGATTAGGTGACGCCTAAGCTGACGCCGCGTCAAGAGTATGACGCCCTATCACGGATGGCGTCAGACTTTCTCTAGTTTCTTCAATTCTCTGCCTTAGACTGACGATGACTCTGATGCCACATCAAGGATCTGACGGCTTATCACCAACGTCGTCAGATGTCTTCTCCTATCGCTGATTTTTTCCTTAAGGCTGATGCCACATCATAGACGTCGTGAGAAATATTTCTCAGCTCCAATTCCCTGGTTAAGGCTGACGCTGCTTCTGATAGGCTATCACCAGGTTGATGACTTATCACGGATGTCGTCAGCCATGTTTTCTTCTCTTTTTCTCAGATTTTCAATTCTTTTGCTCCATTGTCGTTTATTTCCATTCCTTTAGCCTTTTACTGCAATATCATGAGCAAACACATCAAAACAACAAGAGTTTCTTCAGAATTCACAATTATTTTGAGATTAAAAGCATTAAATGTGTTAGCTTTTGCTCACACATCAACACCCTCAACTTAAAACAATTTCTTGTCCTCAAGCAGCAAACAAACTAAGAGAATACAAAGAACATTCAGCAGTTGACAACCATTTTAGCTCAAAACTCAGTTACCGCCTCCAAGGTCAACCAATTGAAACTACTGTGTATCTTATTGAAAAGCAGCAATGTAACACAAGGGATTCCATCCATGTCATCAACTAAGTACCAAAAATAATGCTTATATCAATATGACACTACCCAAACAAGTAAGTGACTTAGCAACATACTAGTGTGCCCTCACAACAAAGAATTTCCCCTTTTTCTCTCACAATAGAAATCAAAGTATCAACATGGGGATCATCACAAAAACACTCACTCTCAGAATGAAGTTCAAACTAATGTATGCCAAATACCATATGCTTGCCCTTATCTTTATTACCAAAGTGTCTAGACAGGTAAGCTAGGATCACTATAGGTCTTTCTTAGGCTTGTAACGTAGGATAAGGGATGATATGATATTATATGGCATTTAGAGTGACTAACCTCCTTGGCACTACTTTAACTTATGGGGTCCACTTATTAACTTCTTTTTCTCTCTTTTTCTTTTCTCTTTTCTTGATCACACATTCAGAATGGGTGGTTCTTTCTTCCTATTCAAACAAATTTCTTTTTTTTCTCTTTTTCACCAACACCAAACTTTCTATTTCTTTTTCACTTATTCTTTTTCTTTTACGCTACCCTTCTTCATACCTAATTTATATCATGCACCCCTATGATAGCCACCCTCAACTAAGGATGTTTGCCTAAGTCAAGGTGCACAGTGTCCAAGGAGAACCAGGGCCAAAATAGGTTCATTATGATCTAAAAGGGAAGGTGATAGGTATTATAGAAAGAAATGGTTAATTTAGGCTCAAAACAAGGATCAAGTGGTAACATCTACATAGGGAAGGTCATTTTAGGTTAAAAATTGACTCAATTCAAAAATGGCCTATGATCCTTTCCTAACCCCTATCTTTCAACTAAGGTAAGACGAATCGGGCAAGTTCTGGATTCGGCAGTACAAAGGGAACTCAGTAGAGATCTCACACTCACAAGGCACACAAGCATATCACTAGCTACTACCTATCTGGTTCATGAAATTGTTCAGCAGTGGTTATTAAGCACTAGACTAATGCCCTAACCGGATGCACAGTGGTCACACCCAGATGTAATTCACACAGTCATGCAAGACAAACCATTGGAGAGATGTTCAAAATCAAAAAACAAGTTATCTTCCTTAGTTACTTGTATTTCTCCTAGTCAACTACAACACATCACCAAACAAATGCAATACGCTTAAATATGCCGGCTCTACTAGGAACAAGACTCCGGGGAAAAAAGGCACGGCAACAAAAACCCCAGGAGGACATCAACACCCACAAGTAGACCCAACACCCTCAACTTAAAATTATGCAATGTCCCCAATACGTTAAACCAAAACAAGAGAGTTAGAAACATACTTGTGGCACCATGGGTGCGAAGATCTGATGTCAATCATATAACACGAATACAAATAACAAAATACCTTGGGTTGTCCCCCAAGAAGCGCCTAATTTAGTATCGTGGCACGACAACATCCAGTCATCCTTTATCCCTCCACTTTGATGATTTAAATTGTCAGCCCATGTTTTGATCTTTACATCTTTTAGGTCCGTTGGGCAAATTGAGGGCATGATAAGGAATGTTCTATCACACCACTTTGAAGACTTGAACTGCTTGCCCAATTTTGCATCAAACTTTCATGTGGGCTCATTGGGCAACAATGAGGATCTTAAAAAGCCACTAAATGGATATCGATCTTTAAGCTTCTTAGCCTTCAAGACTGGGGTTGTAGTATACCCTTTTGGAAAGATAAACTCCAAAATGTAAGAATTTTTCTCCTCATTTTTAAAATTCATCATTTGCTTGGGTGGTTCGACTTTCTTCATATCCACCAAGCATAATGTTGAAAAGTGGTTCGAATGAGGACTGACTCTCAATTCTGGAGTAGCGTCTCTATTAGTATCTTTACCCCGAAATGGACTAGAGTCTTCACAAGGACTGTTCTTGATTTGTTCTTTCAATTCTAGTACCATTTCCTCATCTTTGGCATCTTCGTTCATTAATGGTCCGGTTGGTTGGGAAATCCCTAATGGAAGATCAACATCAAGCTCATCATCAGTATAGGATTCTTGCTCTTCATCTTCACACTCTTTCATTATGTTAAATAATTCCACAGACAAGATATCAACTAAATATAATATAGAAGAATTCTTTGAAAAATTGACCTCTATATCCATCTCCTTATGAATGATCGGCTTCATATCTTGACGCATATCATATACGATATCATATGTTTCTTTCTGGAGATCCAACATTCGTTGAAACATAGCTTCAATTCCACTCTTATCGGTGCTTCGTTATCCTTTTCTTGACCATAAGACCTATCAAACTCATAAGAAGAACTAAAATTTAGGTTAGCGCAATAGGGGGAGGGGGTATTTGGAAAATCACTCCAATGTCCATATCGACCGCCACATAATACTCCCAGTAGGATGGAGATGGTGTACACATCTCTCTCCGGAGAGCATATCTACAATCTTGCCAAAAGTGAGGTCTATCATAATATGGACATGGATCATCAAGATAAGATTTCCAACCACCAAGCTCATGTTCATTCCACGATGCCATAGTAATAAGTAAACTAAAATAAAAATCTACCTAACACAAGAAATAAAATAAAACTAAAAACAAATATTTATAAGCTTGAATTCAAGCTAGTAGGCTAAACTTCCAAACCAACTCAATACGCCAAATTGTTCCCTGGCAACGACGCCATTTTTGATAACGCTTAAACTACACTCTTGAATGGGTGTAAACGATCGTTGTCAATATAAAACCCAACTAGGTAGGGGTCGAATCCCACAAGGAACAATGTGAGTGGAGATTAAACTAGTTTGAAACTAAAGCTACAAGTTAAATTCAAACAATCTATATAAAAACATAAAATGCGGGTTTCAGGTTCACAGAGAGTTAATTGTCACTTTCAATATTTTAGTGTTTGAAATCAGTCTAAATGGGAAACCAGAGTTATGTTCACCATGGGTTTTGGGAATTGACAGATACTAGGTAATGCTTGGGATTCTTGAAGTAAGTAGAAACAACAGATTATCCCTGACAATGATACTATCTGACTTATCTCTCGACCTTACCAGACAATTTATTATCTAATTCTCTCAAACTTAGATAACTTATCTATTTCCAATAGAATTTTATCTCAGGTAGATCAATCTAGTTACGGCATTGATCATTAAATAGAAGGTTGGTAGTTTTCGAGTCCCTATTGATAATTCACGACCTCTAGTATATTTCTCCGTTAGAAGCAAATAAAACCTAAGGCATAACCTAATGTTTGCAACTAATAGATTTCAGTTAAAACAACAGAATTTTAAGACGTCCTACTACTCTTTGAATCCGTTAAATACCTAGTAACCTATCAAACCCTAGTCCATGGATCCCATAACTCCGGCTAATGGAATTAGCCACTCATGATATGATGAACGAAATACAAAGTTGAATTCATGATAATAAGGAGAAACTTACGAACGGATGAAAAGCAACAAGTAGTTTCTTCAATTTAATCCCGAAAATAGGAATCCACAAATAGTTGATAAGTGTTGAAGAAAATAAAACTCTCCAAAACTAAAAAAAAAAAGAACTCCCAGAATAAACCCTAAAAATGCTATCTATACTAAAGCCTAATTAAGGAAATAAAATAGCAAATTCAATTAATTCTCGGATTAGGTGACGCCCAAGATGACGCCGCGTCAAGAGTCTGACACCCTATCACGGATGTCGTCAGACTTGCTCCAGTTTCTTTAATTCTCTGCCTTAGGCTGACGATGATTCTGACGCCGCGTTAAGGATTTGACGGCGTATCACCAACGTCATCAGATGTCTTCTCCTATCGCGGATTTTTTGCTTAAGGCTAACACCATTTTTAAGGCCTTATCACCCACTTGACGCCATGTCACAAAATTTGTCAAAACTGTTTTTTAGCTCCAATTCCCTGGTTAAGGCTGACACTGCTTCTGATAGGCTATCACCAGGCCGACGACTTATCATAGATATCATCAGCCATGTTTTTTTCTCTTTTGCTCAGATTTTCAACTCTTTTACTCCATTATTGTTTATTTCCATTTCTTTAGCCTTTTACTGCAATATCATGAGCAAACACATCAAAACAACAAGAGTTGCTTCAGAATTCACAATTATGTTAAGCTAAAAAACATTAAATGTGTTAGCTTTTGCTCACACATCATGGGTACACCTAATTGGCCTCATCCACACAAACATCCCGTACTAGAACGCTCACAAGCCTCCCTAGCATGCCTCGGTCAATTTTGGGCCCAAAAAATTCCTGAGCCTTGGGCTCATAGACGGTCGTACATTGACCAGTCTTGAAAAAGGCCTGTTCTCCCCGTTTTGAATGTGGGTACACCTAATTGTCCTCATCCATACAAATGACCCACACTGGGCCGCTCCCAAGCCTTCCTGGAATGCCTCAGCCAATTTTGGGCCTAAAAAAGCCGGAGACTCATGCTTCTTCTCGGGATCATAGGCGACCGTCCACCGACCTGGGCTGAAAAGGGCTAATTTTCCTCATTTCATCCGTGGGTACACCTAATTAGCCTCATCCACACAAATGGGCCTATATTAGGCCACTCCCAAGCCTCTCTTTCATGCCTCGATTGATTTTGGGCACAAAAAATGCCTGAACCTCAGGCCCACCCCCGGGTTAATAGGCGGTTGTACACCGACCTTACCTGAAAAGGGCCAGTTCACCATGTTTTGCCCGTGGTTACACCTAATTGGCCTCATCCATACAAACATCCCACACTATGCCGCTCCCAAGCTTCCCTGGCATACCTCGATCAAGTTTTGACACAAAAAATACCCGAGCCTTGGGACCGCCTCCGGGCTCATAGGCGACCGTACACCGACCTGGCCTAAAAAGGGCCAGTTCTCCCCATTTCGCCCGTGGATACACCTAATTGGCCTCATCCACACAAATGGCCCACACTAGGCCACTCCCAAGTCTCCCTGGCACTCCTCGGTGGATTTAGGGCCTAAAAAATTTTCGAACCTCGGGCCCACCCCGGGCTCATCGACGGCCATACACTGACCTGGCCTGAAAAAGGCCACTTCACCCCGTTTCCCCGGTAGGTACACCTAATTGGCCTCATCCAAACAAACGACCCACACCCACACTAGGTCTCTCCCAAACATTCATAGAACGCCTTAGTCGATTTTGGGCCCAAATAATGCCTGAGCCACAGGCCCACCCCCGAGCTCAATGGCGGTCGTACGCCGACCTATCCTAAAAAAGGCTAGTTTGCCCTGTTTCGCTCGTGGATACATCTTATTGGCCTCATCCACACAAACGGCCCATACTAGGCCGCTCCCAAGCCTCCCTGGCATGCCTCGGTCGATTTTGGTCCAAAATAATCTTGAGCCTCGGGCCCACTCTAGGGCTCATAGGCATCCGTACACCTACTTGGGCTGAAAAGGGCCAGTTCACCCTGTTTCTCCCATGGGTACACGTAATTGGCCTTATCGACACAAACGGCCTACACTAGGCCGCTCCCAAGCCTCTCTGGCACGCCTCGGTGGATTTGGGGCCCAAAAAATGCCATACTCTCGGGCCCACCCCCGGGATCATAGGCGGTCATACACCGACCTACCCTGAAAAGGGCCAGTTCGCCCCGTTTCACCCATGGGTACACCTAATTAGCCACATCCACACAAATAGAAAACACTAGGCCGCTCCCAATCCTCTCTGGCACACCTCAGTCAATTTGAGGCCCCAAAAATGCCCAAGCCTCAGTCCCACCCTCAGGATCATAGGCGGTCGTACACCGACCTGGCCTAAAAAGGGCCAGTTTGGCTCGTTTCGCCCGTGGGTATACTTAATTGTCCTCATTCACACAAACGGCCCACATAAGGAAACTCCCAAGCCTCTCTGGAAATCCTCGGTAGATTTTGGGCCCAAAAACTGCCTGAGCCTCGAGCCCAACCCCGGGCTCATAGGCGATCGTACACCGACATGGCCTGAAAAGGGTCAGTTCCTCCCATTTTGCCCGTAGGTACACCTAATTGGCCTAATCCACACAAACAACTTGCACTAGGCTACTCCCAAGAATCCCTGGCATGCCTCGGTCAATTTTGGGCCTAAAATATGCTTGAGCCTCAGGCCCACCCACTGGTTCATAGGCTGGGCTGAAAAGGGCCAGTTCACCCCGTTTCGCCCAAGGGTACACATAATTAGCCTCATCCACACAAACGGCCCATACTAGGTCGCTCCTAAGCTTCCCTGGCACGCCACAATCTATTTTTGGCCTAAAACTGCTCGAGCCTCAGACCCTGCCCCCCTCCCCCCGGCTCATAGGCAGTCGTAAACCGACCTGGCCTGAAAAGGGCCATTTTACCCTGTTTCGCCCATCGGTACACCTAATTAGCCTCATCCACACAATCGACCCATACTAGGTCGCTCCTAAGCTTCCCTGACATGCCACAATCTATTTTTGGCCTAAAAATGCTCGAGCCTCAGACCCTTCCCCCATCCCCCCGGCTTATAGGCGGCCGTACACCGACCTGGCCTGAAAAGGGCCATTTTACCCTGTTTTGCCCATCGGTACACCTAATTAGCCTCATCCACACAATCAGCCTGGGCTCAAAGGTGGTTGTACATCGACCTAGCCTGAAAAGGGCCAGTTTGCCCCATTTCGCCCGTGGGTACACCTAATTAGCCTTTTCTATACAAACAACCCATACTATCCTACTCCTTAGCATTCCTAGTATGCCTCATTCGATTTTTGGCCCAAAAAATGCCTGAGCTTCCGGCCCACACCCGGGCTCATAAGCGATCGTACACCAACCTGGCCTGAAAAGGGCCAGTTCGCCCCGTTTCACCTATGGGTACACCTAATTGGCCTTATCCACACAAACGACCCATACTAGGCCGCTCTCAAGCCTCCTTGGCATGCCTCAGTTAATTTTGGGTCCAAAAATTGCCTGAGCCTAGGGCCCACCCCCGAGCTCATAGGCGACCGACCGTACATCGACCTCTCTTGAAAAGGGCTAGTTCACCCCGTTTCGCTCGTGGGTATACTTAATTGGCCTCATCCATACAAATGGCCCACCTTATGCCGCTCCCAAGCTTTCCTCGCACACCTCGATCGATTTTGGGACCATAAAATAGCTGACCCTCAGGCCCACCCCCGATCTCATAGGTGGTTGTACACCGACCTGGCCTGAAAAGGGCCAGTTCGCCCCATTTCGCCCGTGCGCACACCTAATTGGAGTTATCCACACAAACGGCCCACACTAGGCAACTTCTAAGCCTCTCTGGCATACCTCGGTCAATTATGGGCCCTAAACACTCCTGAACCTCAGGCCCACCTCTAGGCTAATAGACATTTGTACACCAACCTGGCTTGAAAAGGGCCAATTCTCGTTGTTTCCTCGTGGGTACACCTAATTGGCCTTATCCACATAAACGGCCATGCTAGGCCACTCCCAAGACTCCCTGGCATGCATCGATCAATTTTGGCCCCAAAAAATAATCGATCCTCGTGCCCACCCCCGGGCTCATAGGCAGTCTTACACCCACCCGGCCTGAAAAGGGCCAACTCACTACATTTCGCTCATGGGTACACCAGATTGGCTTCATCTACCCAAAAATCCCACACAAGGCCATTCCAAAGCCTCCCTGGCTCGCCTCGGTCAATTTTGGGACCAAAAACTCCAAACCCTCAGGCCCACCCCTAGCTCATAGGAGGCCGTACACCAACCTAGCCAAAAAAGGGCCAGTTCACCCCATTTTGCTCGTGGGTAAACCTAATTGGCCTCATCCATATGAACGACCCACACTAGGCCACTCCCAAGCTTCCCTAGCATGCCTCGATCAATTTTTGTCCCAAAACATTCTTGAGCCTCGGGCCCACCTCCGAGCTCATAGGTGGTCGTACACCGACCTGGCCTGAAAAGGGACAGTTCACCCTATTTCGCCCGTGGGTACACCTAATTGGCCTAATCCACACAAACGGCCCACGCTAGGCCGCTCCCAAGCTTCCCTGGCATGCCTGAGTCAATTTTTGGCCGAAAAAATACCCGAGCCTCGGGCCCACCCCCGGCTCATAGGCGATCGTACACCTACCTAGCCTGAAAAGGCCATTTTACTCTGTTTCGCCCGTGGGTTCACCTAATTGGCCTTATCCACACAAACAGCCCACACTAGTCCACTCCCAAGCCTCCCTGGAACTTCTCGGTGGATTTTGGGCACAAAATATTCTCGACCATCGGGCCCACCCCGGGCTCATGGGCGGCCGTAGATCGACCAGGCCTGAAAAGGGCTAGTTTGCCCCATTTTGCCCGTGGGTATACCTAAGTGGCCTCATCCATACAAACGAACAACACTAGGCCGCTCCCAAGCATTCCTGGCACGCCTCAGTTGATTTTGGGCCCAAAAAATTCTTGAGCCTCAGGCCCACCCCAGGCTCATAGGCCTGAAAAGGTCTAGTTCTTCCCGTTTCGCCCATGGAATACCTAATTGGCCTCATCCTCACAAATGGCCTATGCTAGGACACTCCCAAGCCTTCCTGACATGCCTCGATCGATTTTGGGTAGAAAACTGCCCGAGCCTTGGGCCCACCCCCGGGATGATAGGTGGCCATACACCGACCTTACCTGAAAAGGGCCAGTTAACCCCATTTTGCTCGTGGGTACACCTAATTGGCCTTATCCATATAAATGGCCCATAATAGGACGCTCCCAAGATTCCCTAGCATGATTCGATCTATTTTTAGACCAAAAAATGCACGAGCCTTGGGACCACCTCCAGTTTCATAGGCGGCCGTACACCGACCAGACCCGAAAAAAGGGCCAGTTCACCCCGTTTTGCCCGTGGGTACACCTAATTGTCCTGATCTACACAAATGTCCCATACTAGGATGCTTCCAAGCCTCCTTGGCACGCCTCATTCAATTTTTAGACCAAAAAATGCTCGAGCCTCGGGCCCACCCCCGGGTTCATAGCCTGAAAAGGGCCAGTTCGCCCCGTTTTACCCGTGGGTACACCTAATTAGCCTCATCCATACAAACGACCCATAATAGGACACTCCCAAGAATTCTTAGCATTCCTCGGTCGATTTTGGACCCAAAAAAAGCCCGAGCTTAAGGCCCACCCCCGGGCTCATAGGCGGCTGTATACCGACCTGGCCTGAAAAGGGCCAATTCACCCCATTTAGCTCGTAGGTACACCTAATTGGCCTCATCCACCAAAAAGGACTACACTAGGCCTCTCCCAAGTCTCTCTGACATACCTCGGTGGATTTTGGGCCCAAAAAATTCCCGAGCCTCAAGCCTACCCCCGGGCTCATCGGCTGTCGTACACCGACCTAGCCTAACAAGGGCTATTTTGCCCTGTTTTGCCTGTGGTTACACCTAATTGGCCTCATTCACACTAATGGCCCACATTAGGCCGCTCCTAAGCATTCTTGGCATACCTCAGTCAATTTTTGGCCTAAAAAATGCCTGAGCCTCAGGCCCGTCCCCGGGCTCATAGGCGACCGTACACCGACCTAGACTAAAAAGGTCAAGTTCTCCTCATTACACCCGTGGGTACACTAAATTTATCTAATCCACACAACTGGCCCACACTAGATAGATCCTAAGACTCCTTGGCATGCCTCGGTCAATTTTGGGCCAAAAAATACCCGAGCCTTGGGCCCACTCCAGGGCTCATAGGCGGACGTACATCGACCTAGCCTGAAAAAGGTGAGTTCACCCTGTTTCGCCCGTGGGTACACCTAATTGTCCTCATCTCTACAAACGGACTATATTAGGCCGCTCCCAAGCTTCCCTGGCATGCCTCGGTCGATTTTAGGCCCAAAAAATGCCCAACCCTTATTTTCACCCTCGGGATCATAGGCGGTCGTACACCAATGTGTCCTGAAAAGGGCTACTTCACCCCGTTTTGCCCTTAGGTACACCTAATTGTCTTCATCCACACAAACGGCCCATACTAAGCTACTTCCAAGCCTCCCTGGAATGCCTCGATCGATTTTGGGAACAAAAAACTCCCAAACCTCGAGCCCACCCCCAGGATCATACACTGACCTGGCCTGAAAAGGGTCAGTTCGCCTTGTTTCCCTGTGGGTACACCTAACTGGCCTCATCCACGTAAACGGCCGATTCTAGGCTACTTCCAAGCCTCCTTGGCAAGCCTCGGTCAATTTTGGGCCCAAAAAATACCCGAACCTCAGGCCCTCCCCCTGGATCATAGGCGGCCATACACCGACTTAGCCTGAAAAAGGTCAGTTCATCCCATTTCACTTGTGGGTACATCTGATTGGCCTTATCCATACAAATGGCCTACGCTTGACCCCTCCCAAGGCTCCCATGCACGCCTCAGTCAATTTTGGGCCCAAACAACACCCGAGCCTCGAGCCTACCCCTTCCTGATAGGCGGCCGTACACCGACCTGGCCTGAAAAGTGCCAGTTCACCACGTTTTGCCTGTGGGTACACCTAATTGGCCTCATTCATACAAACGACCCACACTAAGATGCTCCCAATCCTCCCTGGCATGCCTCGGTCAATTTTGGGACCAAAAAACTCCCGATCCTTTTGCCCACCCTCAGGCTCATAGGCGGTCGTACACCGACCTGGCCTGAAAAGGTCCAGTTCACCCTGTTTCCCTCTTAGGTACACCTAATCGGCCTGATCCACACAAACGTGCTATGCTAGGCTTCTCCGAAGCCTCCCTAGCACGCCTCGGTTGATTTTTGGAATAAATAATGCTCGAGCCTCGAGCCCACCCTCGGGCTGATAGGCGATCGTACACCGACCTTCGCTGAAAAGGGCCAGTTCACCCCATTTTTCCCATGGGTACACCTAATTGGCCTCATCCACACAAACGACCCTTGCTAAGCCGCTCCCAAGCTTTCCTGGCACGCCTCGGATGATTTTTGGCCCAAAAAATATCCGAGCCTTGGGCCCACTTCCAGGCTCATAGGCAACGTACACCGACCTAGCCTAAAAAGGGATAATTCACACTATTTTGCCCGTGTGTTCACATAATTGGCCTCATCCACATAAACGGCCCACACTAGGCCGCTTCCAAGCTTCCCTGGCAAGCCTCAGTTAATTTTGGGCCCAAAAAATACCTGAGCCTTTGGCCCACCACCGGGCTCATAGTAGATCGTGCACCCACCTTCCCTGAAAAGGGCCAGTTAGCCTCGTTTCACCCGTGTGTACACCTAATTTGACTCATCAACATAAACGACCCACACTAGGCCACTCCCAAGCATTCCTGGCATGCCTCAGTCAATTTGGGGCCAAAAAAATGCCTGAGCCTCTGTCCCACCCACTGTCTCATAGGCGGTCGTACATCGACCTGGATTGAAAATGTCCAGTTTTCCCCATTTTGCCCGTGGGTACAACTAATTGGCCTCATCCATACAAACGGCCCACACTAGGCCACTCCCAAGCCTCCCTGGCATGCCTTGATTGATTTTGGGCCAAAAAATTCCCGAGCCTCAGGCCCACCCCAGGGCTTATAGGCGGCCGTACACCGACCTGGCCTGAAAAAAGCTAGTTCAAAGTTTCATTTAGACAGTTGAAAGTTATTTTTGAGCAAAAAATATAATGATGATGGATTGGTTTTCATTCACATAAATTATTACTCCTATAAACTAATTTTAAAAGTATTTAGAAAGTAAATTATAATTAATATTTTTATATATTAAAATATTAAAAATATATGTATTATGTCGGTTTGGTTTCAGTTTGGTTTGATTTTTTGTTTTTTAATAGCAAACTAAATCAAGAATGACTGATGTTTTTTTCTAATGCCAAACAAATCAAACCAAACCACAAGTCCCTTTTTTTTAGTTTGGTTAGGTTCATCGGGTATTTTTTTATGGGAAAACAAACAATGAGCAATGAATATGTATGATAGACGGTTAGGTAGTAGCTTCCGGAAACAGAGGACCAGTGTTTTCCTTATCACTCCAAATCTCCTGTCCTTGTCTCCAGCATTAGATTACCAATGGTGGGTATGATACCTAAATAAAAAATTAGACAAATTTGATAGCTTGTCCATTCACTTAGTTTTAAGGACGCCCGTTTCTTTCTAGCAGAGTTGTTAGGTAATTTTAGAGAAAACACCTTCATATTTTCTTATTGGCCATGTCATTTCTTTTTGTCACTAGTAATTAATCTTCCTATTTAAGATCTCATGAAAATCCTTTATCGTTTCCACATTTCATTCACGTAAATTATTACCCCTGCCTTTTTTCCATTATCAATAGATCTTGCTTTCCTGGAACTCACCCACTTATGTGGAATCACAAATGTGAGCTCCATAAAGCTTTGCTAGTTTGGCATACGGATATGTGAGAAAGGTTGACAATCAAAGCATAAATAGTTAAAAATTAAGATGAATTTTTACTGTAATAAGATGCCTAAAAAGATGAATTATTTACCCATATTAAAATGACATGGGCTCGCAAAATATGTCGATGATCTCTATTATCGACCTGAACTAGTTTTTATTTGACTGAATGGTTCCTTGCCCAAGCAGTTTCTTAAGATCCTTTGGTTGGTGACTTGGTGCTATGGGCTTTTGATATTTATTGTTTCATTTGAACTTTCCCATACCTTGTATTTAATAATTCATGATATATGACCACATGGTGCTGAATTTGTTATTTTTTTCCCTTTAATTGTTCTTTCTTTACTAACTGGTTTGCCTTTCTTATATTTATTTTATATTGATAATTTCCAATTGTTAATATATATGAATGAAATCCTTGTTACAAATATCAACATCGATTTCTGCCGGGGAATTGAAATTTATTCCTCTCTAATTTCATTCTATTTTTTTGTTATAGGTGCAGGCATTCAGCTTGAGAGTAAATTCTATAAATTGCAATAAATTTTATGCATCACTAATTGAATTTCCTTCATAGACACTAAAATGACTTATTTTTCACTGCCTTGCATCAGCGTACTTCTAGAATTCTTAGGTGGTACATGCACTTGTGCTGACAAAAAGGAGGATGAATGCTTTCTGATAAAGGCCCATGGAATGATTCGAAAATAATGAAGGTTAATTTCATCCATGTTGTTTTGAAGTTTACTCTTCGGTACATTTAAACCATGCAGTATTTGTGAATTTCCATTTCCATTGACACTCCTATGATATTAGATTAATTTTATGCCAGATGGTTCACAGTGGTATCCATAAATGCACGAAGAAAGCCACCATTCCAGCAATTGCTGAGAAAATAATTTCAGAGGATGGGAATTCTAATCTAAAGGTGTCGGGTCTACCATCATTGTTATTTTCTCAGTTTCTCAGTCCTTTTTATTCTTTGTATTGTTTGTGATGTGATTAAATATATCATATGAGCAATAGCTTCCCACATGTTGTAGGATGTAAAGAAAAGCAGTTCCATTAATATGAGAACATCCTCTTCCAAGGTCCAGAGGGATCATGTGTCTCATACACAGCTCTCCACTGTCCATGAGAAAGTAAGGTTCTTCTCCATCCATCGCATATTAGAATGCACAAGATTTTGTAACTGAATTTTTCATGAAATGAGCTTAGTCTTCACTAGAATCTCCATCAAGAAGTTCAATAAGAACATACAAATGCATTTGATTCTTTCCTATATTTCTCCCTTCTTTTCTTGTCAAAAAAGGGGAAGAAGGATTGGAAAATAAGAAGTTGAAAACAATGAAAATGATGCAGCTGTAAATTGCTACAAAAAGGTTGTAGTGAAGAAGGAGAAGCTGAAATTTTATTGAGTGTTTTTAATTTTTCTGGATGGTTACAAATGCACAATGTCATCCCCTATTTATACTTGTGTAGGAATGATTCTAGATACTATAAATCTAGAGTGTTCTTATACAAATATTTTCCTCAAATATCTAGCACCCTCTAGATCTTTCCTTTCTAGACTACACAATTCTTACATATCTAGATATTTCTTTCTACACCATTCTTTTCTAGAGTCTTCTAACTAGAATTACATAAATATCTGGATATTTCTTCAACATGATTATCCTAGAAATTTACTAGACTATTCTAGAGACTTAACTAGAAATTTATGATTTCAAAAAATCTACTTTAATATTTTAACACTCCCCCTTAAAGTGATTTTTTGGAAGCTATTCCAAACTTGTTGCAGAAGAACTCAAATGAAGCTTGGAACTATGCCATGGTGGAAATCCTTGTACATTTTTTTTACTCCTCTAACTTCTTCAAATAATGAAGTATTTCTATCATTAGTTGGTCCTACAAAGATATATGTACCAACAAAAGTTTTACCTCTGTAACGTACCGACTTCAAAATATATCCTTTTGGTCTTTGTGAACCAAGTGAGTCATCTCCTTGTCGAGTTTCATGTTGCTGAGTTTTTGAGCTCCCCCTTTCTCTGAACTCCTCAACAACTATATTCTTTGGAGAATCATTTTTATTAATCATGGAAAGCTCCTCCTCCATTACGAAAATCCAAGCTTCATGACTTTCTTCTTCTTCAAAGGAAGATGGTTCGACAAGAGCAAAATTGCATTGCTCATAAACTTCAACTAGTGATCTGGTCTTCAAAATTGGAGAATCAGTTGTCAATTCAATATTTGAAAAGTTTCCCGTTCCAGCAATAGGACTGGAAGAAATATCACTTATTTGTGGATTTTGAGCTGCAACTGAAGTACTCCCATCTTGGTTCTTTATAAAAATATCTCAATTCCAATCATAGTGGCTAGAATCGTCCACCGCAAGATCTCTACTTATAAGCACCTTCTTCATACGAACATTATACACTTTGTACCCTTTTGAAGCTGTGCTACAGCCCAACAAAATACAGAGTTCCGCCTTGTTATCCAATTTGCCTCTTTTAGCATCTGGAACATGTGTTTAGCAAACTGAACCAAAGACTTTTAAGTGTCTCGAAGACGGCTTTACTCCTTTCCATATTTCAAATGGTGTCATATCTTGGAGTGATCTAGTTGGTAACCTGTTCAGCAAATAGACTGTGGTATTGACTGCCTCAGCCTAAAAATATTTAGGCATCTTCTTTTCTGCTAGCATGCATCTCGCCATCTCCATCACTGTTTTGTTCTTCCTCTCAGAAACCCTGTTTTGTTCTGGAGTGTAGCTAAACTTGAATTGTTGTTGAATATCTAATTGTTTACAATACTTTCTGAACTGATGTAAAGTATATTCGGTTCCATTATTTGACCTGATATACTTCAACCGACAACCCCTTTCCCTTTCTACCATAGCCTTAAATTCTTTGAAAATAGAAAACACATGAACCTTGCTACTTAGAAAATAGACCCATATCATTCGAGTTAGATCATCTATAAAGAGAATAAAATATTTATTTCCACTCAATGAAGCCATCCCCATTGGTCCACATATATCTATATGAACTAACTCTAGCTTTTCCTTCGCCCTCCAAAGACTTCCTTTAGGAAAGGATCGTCTGTTCAATTTACCAAATTGACATGACTCACAGACATCTCGGCACATGTCAATTTTGGGTAAATCAAGCACCATACCCTTGGATTGTATATACACCAATGAACTAAGGTTGTAATGACCGAATCGCTTGTGCCAAAGCCAAGTATCACTCATTTCAACATTGAAAGAGCAACTTTCAACAGAATAGCATGAAATTGGAAAGGAATTTTCAATCATTCTAATTTGAGCTACTTCACAACTTTTAGGATCATAAATGACACATCTTTTATCCTTAAAAGTAAGTGAATAATTATTGTGAAGTAACAGAGCAAAACTCAACAAGTTTTGAGTCAGGATTGGCGCATAAAGAACATTATTTATGATTTTCATACCATCGTCCGTAGGGAATTTCACTGCTCCTCTTCCTTGAGCTTGCACAATCTCCAAGCTTCACTTTGGTCCTGTCAGACCTATCCAGGTTAAAAAATAGATTATCATCAATCGACATGTGCCTTGTGCACGCACTATCGACATACCAATTATATCAATCAACATGGGATGTGTGCGAAGCCATGAATACCTCCTCCTCTATTTTTTCAACTTGGTAATCTTCTAAATAATTTACTCGTTGGAAAGACTGACCACTTTAAGGTCGGTTTTGCCTGCAATACTATCTCAATATGCCCATACTTATTGCAGTAGCTGCATTGAATAAGAGACCTCTTAGATTTCTGCGAATAATTCTTCTGCAAGTGGTTTGTCTTTTTACAAACACCACAAGGAAGAAATTTTCCTTTCCTCGACGATTCACCTTGGTATCCACCAGATTTCGCCTCTCCAAAGTGATCTGAAGAGACTCTTTTGACTTTCTTTTTCTGCTTGAATTTATACCTTACTTGAAAGGCATTTTCGACTGTCCCTTCACTTTTCATGGATAGATATTGCTCTTGGATTTGCAATTTAGAGATCAACTCAGCTATTGAAAGAGTAGTCAAGTCACAAGACTCTTCGATAGCTGAGATTTTTGATTCAAACTTGTCCGAAAGGCTGACCATGACCTTCTTTACAACTTTTTGATATGGAAAGCTTTCACCAAGTATCCTTATTTGGTTCACAATATCCATCAGCTTTGAAGAGTATTCCTTTACAGTATCCGAATCCTTCATCTTCAAGAGCTTAAACTCCCTCTTCAAAGTTAAGACCTTAACAGACTTAACTCTGTTGCTGCCTTTAAAATCCTCCTTTAGATTATCCCACACTTCTTTGGCTATCTCACAAGCCATAATCCTTGTGAACATCATTTCCGTAAGATTTGAATGTATGCAAGTGAGAGATCTTGGAGATCTAGTCACCAACTCATCATACTTTTTGATTTTATTAAGAGTTGCGTTGTCTCTCAGTGCCTTAACATCCCACAAGTTGAGAGCATTCAAGTAAGCCTTCATTTTAATATCCTAAATATAGTAATTCTCCCCCGAGAAAATCAGAGGACCTGTTGTTGGTTGATTTTCAGGTGCCATATTTTCCAGCAAACAGATCCAAGAAAAAAGATTAAAAAAGATGAGCCAATCAACAAAAAACAGATTCAGATTCCATAAGAAATGGGCTTTGATACCATGTCAAAAAAAGTGGAAGAAGGATTGGAAAACAAGAAGTTGAAAATAATGAAAACGATGCAACTGTAAATTGCTACAAAAAAGACTGTAGTGAAGAAGGAGAAGCTGAAATTTTATTGTGTGTTTTCAATTTTTCTGGATAGTTACAAATGCACAATGTCATCCCCTATTAATACTTGTGTAAGGATGATTCTAGATACTATAAATCTAGAGTGTTCTTATACAAATATCTCCCACAAATATCTAGCACCCTCTAGATATTTCCTTTCTAGACTACACCATTCTTGCATATCTAGATATTTCTTTCTACACCATTCCTTTCTAGATTCTTCTAACTAGAATTACATAAATATCTAGATATTTCTTTAACATGATTATCCTAGAAATTTACTAGACTATTCTAGAGACTTAACTAGAAATCTATGATTCCAAAAAATCTAATTTAATATTTTAACATTTCTGGTTTAAAAAGTTGTGCAGAACTATACTAGTTCTATGTCTTCTACTCTTCTCAATAGCTTTTTCCCTCATTATACTACCATAATACCAGAAAGTTCGGCCTTTTTGTTTTTTCTACCCTACAACCATAGTTCTATTTCTCATATTTTCTTTGTTCTGTCAGTGCCCAGACTAAAACAGATTGCATTGTATCTGTAGGTTGACATAAAGAAAAATAATCCTAGTGCATATGATCATGATAAGTACATCCCTATGGTGGACAAAGTAATTGAAACAACTATGCCGAAAGCTACAAAAACCAACGGTTACACCATTGCTAAAGGTACACATTTCCTTCTCTCATTATATAACAAATTTTTTGATATTTATTTAACAATTTGGTTTTTCATTCAGTATCCTGGTTCATTTTGTAGTATTAATTATTACTTGCCCTCTTTTCAACTTCAGATTTCTTACCCATGCACGACATTTCTAAGTCACCTGAGGGATTTAACAATCACCTTTTCACCGGAGTGATGACATTCGTTATGGGCGTCATCACAATGGTCCGAATGACCCGCAACATACCAAGAAATCTTATGGATTCAACCCTTTTGTCTGGTTCATTAAAAGGCGTTGATATGGTTAAACCACAGGCTCAAGAATATCGGTTGAGTGGACCTGCCATCTCAAATAACGAGTACTTCAGCATGATGAAACGCATGTGAGAGCTCAAGGAGAAGGTTATTATTCTTAGCAATAAGCCTAGTTCCTTACCACCTAAAAAGAGGAAATGCTTAAAAATGTCATGAGTCATGTTGATAAATTGGAGCAAGAGTTTTGTACAACCAAAATGGTAGTATCTGTTTATCTTGATTATCATTTCAATAGCTACCTTGACATAATATTAGAGGTTTGAGGGGACAGATATTTAATATATCCATATTTCATATTATTATTATTGGAAGTCACTTGAGAAAGCCCTAGCCCGTCAAGAAGAGCTCTTAGCCTACATTGAGAAGAAAAAGAAAAAAAAAGAATTTCTTTGGTTTTTGACCGCGGATGCAACAACAAGAAATGTTGTTTGAATGACATGATACTTAAGCTTATTTACATTTAGCATGGAAGTTACTATAAGCTACATTATATGATCTGAACTGCTATAGCTTATAATGGCTTTCTTTTAGTCCTCTTGGCTAGATTTCATTCAACAGGAATTTTTTTGTGAGCTCTAATAGTAATATACAGAGTATATTAAAAATTCAGCGGCTTATATTTTTGGTTCTTAGTTTTCTGTATATATGGATAATAGCAGTTTGCATTAGTTCTAATTGTTGCCTTGCAAGGTATAGCTTCCTTTGTTGTTTAACATAGTTTTTGTCTTGCTTCTCCTGTGTCAAAAATATGTTTTCTTTTCAGTCTATCTTCTACCTTGTCTTAAAAAGAATTAATGGAAAATAATGGGAACCAATGACTACCATTCATTAAAAAAACCCTATTACACAAGAGTTACAATCCATAACCACAACAAATACAACAACATGCCTAGTGTATTCCCACAAAGTGAGGTCTATGAAGGGTAAAGTGTACGTAGTTCATACCACTACCTCAAATGAATTAGAGAGGTTTTTGATAAACCCCTGACTAAGGAAAAATAATAGATAAAAAACATAAAAACATAAAACAAACAACAAAATAGGATAATACACCACTAGAAAATAAAAGAAATAAGACACCCACAGAATAATACTATAAACTATATATCTGAAATCACAAACAACACCAAAACACCACGAACAAGAGATTACAACACTCACACATAAATACTGAGACAACATACATAGCTACAAACAAAGCACACATTCCTATTAGTAAGGATGAACCCCTACTCACTACCCTCTACCTTAATTCGTGTCCTCCACACCTTCCTATCAAGGGTCATGTCCTCCATAAGTCATAACTGCTCCATGTCATGTCTAATAACCTCCTTTTAATATTTCTTCATCCTAACTCTACCCTACCTAAAACCATCTATAACTAACCTCACACCTTCATACTGGGGCATCTGTGCAGCTCTTCATCGCATGCCTGAACCATCTCAACCTCGCGTCTCGTATCTTGTCTTCCACTAAAGTCACTCCCACCTTCTATCGAATGATCTTATTCTAACCCTATCTCTCCTAGTAAGTCCACATATCTATCTCAACATTTTTATCTATACTACCTTCAAATTTTGGTTGTAGAGTCCTTGACTGACCAACACTTTGTTCCATACAACATCAACAGCTAAAATGCCACTCAATAAAACTTGCCTTTAAGCTTAAGAAGCACCTTCTTATTACACAAGGCTCCCTAAATGGGCTTCTATTTCAATCACATATACCAATAAAGTGTCTGACATCCTCATCAATCTCGCCATTTTCCTAAATCATAGACCCAAGTAACTTGAAACTATCTCTCTTCCAAATAGCCAGGGAATCTAACTTTATTACTACGTCAGCCTCATGCATCAACTCACTAAACTCATACCCCAAATACTCCATCTTGGTCCTGATCAACCAAAATCCCTTAGCTCTATGATTTGTCTCCAAACCTCCAACTTATCATTAAATCCTTCTTGGGTCTCATCAATTATCACTACATCATCAGTAATAACATACACCAAATCACCTCCCCTTGAATATTTTATGTTAATACATCCATCACCAAGGCCAATAAAAATGAACTAAAAGCCCCTCCTTGGTGAAACCCTGTCAAAATAGGAAAGTGCTTTGAATCTTCTCCTAAAATTCTCACACGAGTTTCTCTCCATCATACATGTTTTGAATATAGTTATATTTTATGTTTTAGCACTTTCTATGAAAAATTCAACACCAAAGTAGGAGGTCATGGAAAAAAAGGAAAAATATTCAAGATGTCACAATTATAACACTTTCATTGTTGATATGCCAAGTTACAACTCCTTTATGAAGCGTAAGCAATCGTTGTCAAATATATAACCCAACAAAGGTTGGGGTTAATCTCATAAGGAATATGGTAATTAATAAGTTGTATGTAATTCAAGTGACTATTAGTTGACAATTTCCATGAAATTGGGGGGGGGGGTTACTAAATGATTTTTACATAAAAATTCAACTTGCTTCAAGTAACCAACATTAAGTTTACAAAATATTAAGAAATACAGAAGATGAACTAGGCTTGTTTTCACCATGGCCAAATTAGTAATTACACGCCGATTACTGTTTAGGATTCATATGATATCAAAAATTATAAAGTTATCAATTCTAACATATACCCAAATGTTTCTCAACCTAAGTGGGTGTTTATCACTTTAATTCTTTTGAACTTAAAGACCAACTTATACAAATTTGAGTCAACTCTGAGTTGTTCAATCTTGTTTTAACATTTATCATTAGACGGAGATTAAAACCTCTAAATCCTCGTTAACAATCCTTTTTCTCATTTCAAGAAAATTAACCCTAAGGTATGTTCTAATGTTTTCAACCATTAGAAATTTATTAATATGAAAGAATTATCAAAGCATTTTTGAATAACAATCGAATCCTACAACAATCAACGTTGAATTCGCTAATTTCACATGGATCCTAAACCTTAGTGGTGGGAGTTCAGCTGATCATAACATCAAGACAGAATAAAGATAAAGAATTCAAAGATTAGAAAATTTACTTTTTTCTCAAATATGGATTCAACTTCAATTGTCTTTCAAATACAAACAAAATTGCTAAAACCCCAAGAACAGATTCAAAACTTCAAAATATTTCCAGTGTATAATGTAAGCTAACGTATGATAATGAGAAAACCCTTAGTAGCTTCTATTTATAGCATAGAAAACATGAATTCAAATTAAATTTTGGAATTAGATGGATCAAAAGTGACAATGAGACTGACGATTTATCAACCAATTGACAACTCGTAAGCATAGGTCGTCGCTTAAATTCTTCATGAGTTGGTTTCTACTATGGTTAATGACTTTAGTGGATGGTTTATCAACTTATGTCATCCTTAATTCTCCTTAGTCCGTTTTCTTCTTAATGGTGGTGAGTTAGTTGACAACTCGTCAACTAGTTGGCAACTTGTCAATTGGGTTTTTTTATGCCCAGTTTCTCCTCTTTTATCACTTGTTAACTTGTCATGCACAAAGAATTAAAAAACAAATTTTATTAAGAACTTATAATTATTCCTAATTGAAAGCCTCAAATGTGCCATCAAAATACTGACACATCGAAGGTAAAAATATGTATTAATTAATTTTCAAATAACTCAGAATGTCTGATGTTTCAAAATATGAAGCACATTTGTCTTCGAGTCATGCCAAAAATATCTAAATATTATGAATGATGCTTGTGTAATGACTCACATGGTATCTTAGTACTTTTAAAACCTTTTTTCCATTTTGACTCTTTGTATCTTTACTATGCTCTTATGACTTGTCGTAATTGGTGACATGATTTTCAAGGTGATTAGATGTGTTTCTGAGAAGAAACTCTAGTTTTGAAAATGTAAAATTGATATGTTTGACCAAAATCATTATTGTGGGTTAACTAGATTGAATTTGAGTTTTGGTGATTCTACTAAGGATGGAAGCTGATGTATGACTTAGTCGGATGTTTATCATTGGTCATGAGAGGCTCTATAGTGGTTTGAATCAGTTAGATATCTAGTTGATTTGAGGAAGTAGGTTGATCACAAACAACTTGTAATGAAAATGACCTTATATTGATTATTGATAATTCCAATAGGTTTGTAAAATTATTTTGGACTGCTCCGCAAGATTTTGTTAGACACTAACGAGATTTGATTGAGTTAGTGTTGCGTCGCACTTATATTTTTTTATTTTTATAATTTTTAAGGATAAATAAAATAATATGGAAAAAAATAATATCTAATGTATGTTTTAGGTGAACCATTAGATCTGTACTATAATTTGGAAGCTATAGAAACAAGAATCATTGAATTTTGAGGTGTATGAGAGAGTTATGGTCTTTTTAAAGCTTATAGATGTTGCTAGTTTCATGTGTGAAGATTGTTCTTCATGAATGCAAAAAAGGTTTTGGGGTATCATAACCCAAAAACATGGGTCATAATAGCACCTACTTTATCCCGCCATTATGTAAGCCAATGCCATAGCCCAAAACGATGCGTAACGTGCTATCAAGTGAAATAGAGATACACTGGGATAAAATAGTAATTTGAAGTGACTACGAGGGAAATATACATAAGTGTGGTATACAAAAAGTGGAGAAGGGAATAAATACTCAAATTAAATCCCCCATGACTTGGTAAGACAAGTACAAGAGCCACTATATAAAATGAGTACTAGACAAGTGCAAAAAAAGATATACAAAGTTTTTTGAAGATACAAAATAAGACTAGTACTAGAGTAGAATAAGAGGGATCAGCTCCAAATATTGAAAGCTCATCCTGATCTCTGATCATGTAACGCCCCAAATCTGGTACTCCGGATGCTACAAAGTGCTAGCAATCCCGAAGTACCACCAGCTAACCCATGACTGATATCTGTAACTGAGCACTGTAATATATATACGGTAAAAATATGTTGAATATAAACAACAAGGCCATAAGGTTCAAAACTAAATAACATCTGAATAAAACAATATCTGAACGGGGTATAGAAATACCCAAAACTGAAATAAAACGTCTGAACATACTGTATCTGAAATATCTAGTATAAAAGCCTTTAACTGTCTGAAAAATTTGAATAATGAGTTGATGGGACAATCCCCCAAATAACTCTATATACAGTAATAGCTAAGTACTAAAATAATAAAATGATCATGTCCTCGAATGATGAGGACTCACCACTTACTCTGACTGCTAAAAACTGATCTAATAAGGATGCTCTGGAGCTCGTGCTTTGTAACCTATGGTATAAAATACCATAGCGCAAATGCGTCAGTACGATTGAATATACTGGTATGCAAGTGAGGTAGGATGAATGAAAAGTATTCATATGCATGAACTATAACTGACTGAATAACATGAACATGACTGTGTGAGAATACATGCATGAATACATGACTGTAACTGAGATCATACTGCCATTGAGTACTAATTTCTGAGTACTGATTTACTAGTATCTGAGTTTACTGATACTGATAAATGAGTCTACTGATATTAAGTTACTAAATATGTATGGACTGATATTATGTTACTGATAAAGAAATGATTGTTTCTTACAGTTTTAGTTATGAAGAACTGATCTGATTGACTATACCTGACAGTCCTGAATCTGAATACTGATAACATAAGTTTTGTATAACTGATATACTATTAACCGAGTGACTGTGTCAGATAATCCTGATTTTAATGGAACTAGCAGAGTTCCGTACTGAACTGAGTGAATGTGTCTGACAGTCTTGAATCTGAAGAACTATCTGAGTCCTATTACTTAGATGAGACTGTGGGAAGTAGTCATCTAACCGACATACCCAAAATAATATATTATAGCTGATTTGCGGTATAATCTGTAACCCCAATTGGAAGGGTGCCAAGACCGCGCCACTGGTAAGGACAAGTGTGAGTGAACCTCATCTGACAGTGTCCACAAAAGAGAATGGTGGGACCTTCATCTGACACTGTTAATCCACCTCATCAACCCTCAATCTGATAGTGCTGATATTTCAACATATGCTGGCTACATAGTTCTGGATGCAAGGATTGTTTCTAGGAATCACACCCTCAATCTGGCAGTGTGTGTTCCCATCCTTGGGTTAACTCGGTGCTGAATCCTACTCCTATCTGAATAGATACTGAACTGAACTAAACTGATTTTACTGAGTTTTGTTGATTGAAGTAATACTTCTGAGATCTCATAACTAATTGAGATTACTGAGATTACTGAGATTGCTGATATTACTGAGATTACTGGACTAATACTGAATTTACTGAGTTTTCCTGAGTCATGTGACTGACTAAATTCTATTGATCATGGCTTGACTGAGAGTATCTTGAAAACTGACATTGGCTCTTGGAACATAGCTAAATTATCAGGTATTAAATACCCCCAGGACTCAATAGCCTGAAACTGACATGACATGAAACTCTTGAATACATGATCAATGTCAACAATCCATAATACAATAATTGGGGATTTTCATGATCACTTCATAACCATAATATTGTACATGAATAGGAATACATTCTAACATATCTCAATATCATGATTCTAGTCTCATAAGCATTTCGCCAAACAACTACAAGACATAACTTTAGCATGAGAGTCATTTGGAACATGAGAGTAAAACATGGATTCATCATATAGGTCACAATTGAGTCACAATTGCATAATTCATTCATTCAAGAATTTTGTCAAACACCTAGAAGGCATAACTTAGGGCTTAGGCATGATCATCAAATCAACATGATTCCACCATTCAACTCAATTTTATGGGTTTCAAGCTACATGCTAACATGGCTTCATGAACAACAATAAAGATTTCAATCTTGGGAATCATAAAACAATAACCATATGAACATAATTTCACTCATAACATGGAATTTACTATTCAATTTTTAGAAAAGGATTCTTGAGCTTCATGGATGAAAGGAATTCATGAGAACACTTGGCATACCTTGGTGGATGATTTCTTGAACGTTGATGGAGGAAATCTTGAATTTTTGACTTGAAATTAATCACCTAGGGTTTCTTTTTCTTGAAAAATTATGGAATAATAAATGTATTTAGTCAAAATAGGGATAAATTTTGTGTTATGAGGGCTGAAGGTTGGAGGAAAAAGACCTAATTAATCTTAAGGACACGGTTATTTAATGACTGAAAACTGGGTACCAATGCGCTACTTGATGCTTCATGCCATAATCCTATCGTGTCTCAGTATTTTTGACTCTAGCAACCTACAACAATATCAACCAATGTGATTGGTGATGCGGCGCACCAAGATCACGTTGGTCCACTATTTTGGGACTCCAAATGTGGTTTAAACAAGCTTCAAAAAATCTTAAACTTATTCGAGGATACCTTTTGACCTTCCTGATCATGAATTAACAAAAATATAGACCATTAAGGTCACAAAATGAGATTTCCAACTTTCGAAGGCTAAACTAAACTGAGTTTGGAAACTTAGCTAAAATTTTCTAAGTCTGGAACCCCTTGAAAAGCTTGAAGGATGGAATTAAGCTAGAAATTTTCGTGGGGTCTTACAATATCTCCCCCTTGGGAACATTCATCTTCGAATGAGACCGACTGAGATGGGAGAAAATATAAACTGAAGTACATACTGTACATAAACAACCGAAACATGATTTCATGACTGGCATGACTGATAAGATTAATGTATCCTACTGAACATGCATATCTGATGCATGACTAATAAGCTGAATTCATGCATATATGATGCATGGATACATAACTAATATTACAAATGAATGCATGTCTAAACTGACACATGAACATATGACTGGATATGCAATGGCAATGGATACAAAGTTTGTAATGGAAATATGAACATGAAACTGAACAAGCTTAAAGAGGATTGTTACCTTGAGCTGAGTCTGAGTTTGCGGAGAAGAGGTGACGGTACTTGGTCCTAATATCTATTTCCCAAGTAGCTCCCTCAATAGATTGATTCTGCCAAAGAACTTTGACTAGAGGGACCTTTTTGTTCCTCAGTCAACGAATCTGGTAGTCTAGGATTTTGACTAGAATTTCCTTATAAGAGGGACTGTTCTGAACATCTATGCCCTCTACAAGGACTACAACTGATGGGCCACCTACGAACTTGAGCAAGGAGACATGGAACATTGGATTAACTGAGGCTAGATCTAAGGGAAATTCAAGCTCATAAGCTACTTTGCCGAAGCGACTGAGAATTTTAAAGGGACCGACATATCAGGGACTGAGCTTTCCTTTTTTTCCAAAACTCTTCACTCTCTTCATGAGAGAGATCTTTAGTTAGATAAATTCACTAATATCAAAATCGAGATCCTCTACTGAACACACATGAATAGGAACATGAGAACATGATTGAGTCTGTAACGTGTGACATAGTCTGAGTATCGTGAACTAATCTAAGCCCTTAAGTACATCATTTACGACTGAGATTGGAGATAGAGGTCAACCTAAGGGTACCTTCCACTCCAAACTAGATTCATTACATCAGGATAAAGAATGGAATGTCTTGGTCATAAAAGTTTGGGGGTTCATAATGTATCTCCCCCTTAGGATGCTAAGTCCCTTAAAGAATGCTGACTTTACTGAGTTGTTGAGGAAAACTGGGTCGATACTTAAGGCACCTATGAAATGAATCGTAACTGAATATCTGGAATCTGTAACTAAGACATGATACATGAACTGAGTTGAGCTTGCATCTACTAGGATGATCTATCTTGGAATGGCTACATACCTCAGATTTCTGTTAGTATGGCAGGATGGAAAGATAGGAAAACAACCCATACAAATTTGGCTTACCAACTGCTAAACCAAATTTCTAGCTTGACTGACTAACTCATGCTGAAAACTTATGTTTTCCACCTTGGTACAACACATCACCCAAGACTACTAAAAAGATCCACGTGGGTACTGCGCACGAGTACATATATATGTTAACTTATCTGGCTAACTGAATGACTGATAACTGAATACTGGGCATGTAACCCTGAAATATACTTAGTGTGAATAACTGGACTGAGACTATAAAGTATTATACATAGGAGGTAAGGACTAACTGCGTATCATGAGATGACTGAGCATGGATTCATGAAAAGTGTATTATTTGAGAATGCAGGACCAAACGTATAATATAATTCTAAAATAGTTCGTAAACTGAGGTACTGGAACACTGATAACTGAATAACTGATAACTATACGCTATGGTTAAGCAAACCTGAAGCTGAGCTAAGGTACTGATCAAATTTCTGGACTGAGGCTGAGGCTGGCAGTATATCTAAGACTGTAGCAGAGACTGTAACTAAGTTCATAATTGAGACTCATACTGGGAATGAATGTTGGTTTTTTATAACTGAGGTTTAAACTGGTACTAAAGTACAAAATCCTGATAGCTAAGTAACCGATAACTAAAAGTCATGGTCCTGTAGGACTATCTGAGTCCTTCACTGAATATCAATTACTGAACTGATATTATAACTGAGCACTGAGGGATGGAACATCAACATCACGGATTCACCAAGGGATCTAAACTGAGGGTTTACGTGACATGATCTGAGTTTTGATGATCACTTGGAGTGGGTCATGAGTCATGTGAGTTGAGCATACTGTAACGCATGTCATAAATGTATGAGTCATAAGCTACATGACCTGATTCTGAAGTTTCTATATTCATGGAACATGATCCGTACTATTGAGTAAACTAGGATCCCTCATACTAGGAATTGGAAACGCACGTGATTCTATGGGATGTGCATAAATATAAATTATGTTCATGGAATATGATTCGTAATGCGGAGTAAACTGGGACTACTTATACTGAGAACTGAAATCATACATAATTTCTGCTAACGTGTACAAATATGAGCGATGATCATAGAGCTGACATGTAGGACATGAATAGATATCATGATAATTGATGGGTTTTGAGGGCCTGTAATACTATTCTGAGACGGCCTGCATGATCATGTTTATTATGGAAATAGATAAAGATGTCATCTATGAAGACTATGATGAACATGTTCAAGTACTTCTTAAACACACTGTTCATCAAGTCCATGAAGGTTGTTAGGGCATTGGTAAGACCACAGGACATGACTAAGAATTGGAAGTGACCATACCGAGTTTTGAAGGTTGTTTTCAAAATGTCACATTCTATGACTCTGAGGTGATGATAGCCTGATCTGAGGTCTATTTTATATAAATAACTGGTACGCTGAAGTTGGTCAATGCCAAGGTCTATTTCCCTTCCGGGAGGAACTCCGGGAAGATCTTTGGGAAAGATATTTGCATATTCATTCACTACTGGGACTAATTCAAGACTAGGATTTTAGGAACTAGAGTCCTTAACTTATATAACATAGTAGACACATCCCTTGGATATCATCTTCCTAGCTCATGGATAGGAAATAAGCTAACCCCTGAATGCTAAAGTACTACCCCTCCCTTCTAAGATGGGTTCAATTAGAAACTGAAACTGGACAATTCTATTTCTACAGTCGACTGGGGCATGGCAGAAATGAAGTCAATCCATGCCGAGAATGACATCAACATAAGTCATCTTTAATTCGACTAAGTTTGCTGAAGTGTCTTTCTGAGATACCATAACTGGGAAGCTCCTGTATACCCATCGGGCTATGATAGATTTACCCACTGAGGTAGAGATTGAGAAGGGCTCTGCTAGAATTTTAGGACAGACTCCAAAATCAACTGCTATATATAAGGAGTAAAAAAAACAAGGAAGCTCCTGAATCTAGCAAAGCATAAATATACAAATGAAGGATCTGTATTGTACCAGTGACTATATCAGGAGAATTTTCCTGATCTTGTCAGGATTGGAGAGCATAAAGTCTATTTGGGTGTTGCCTACTGGTGGCACTGGATGAGGCACCCTGCTGATTCAGGCGATCGAACTGAGCTGAAGGACGGTTATGCTGATTTCGGGGATCGGGCTTAGGAAAGTCTGAGACTCTGTGGCCTGACTCACCATATTCAAAACACATATCATTGTTGGAGATAGTTCGGGCACTGCTAACACTGCCCTAAGGTCTAAGTCCTGACACCCTATCTCTATTGCTATCTCAGAATTTCAGCAATGGAGTATTGGTTAAAGAAGGGGATAGGAAAACAGCCTACTAATTGCTCTTAGCTACTACTGAGTAAGATAAGGTAAGGTAGTCGGTTCTGAATTCATCATGAAAGGCATGCACAGCCAGGGAATCTGCCTATATGGGCAGAGATGCTGACTGATTCCCGGTTCTCCTTTTGTTAGTCCCTTTGGAAGGCATGTTCTGTAACAAAAAAGAGTAATAGATTAGACTAAGAGTTTAACTTGAGCTGGTGCTCACTCATACGACATGAATACTGAAAGAAGGGAAACTATTTCTAAAACATCTCATAGCCTCATGTCCATAAGTGTGGTGCACAACACACCCATGTATAAAACTCTACTAGATATGGCTTTCAGACTTCCTAAGACACTGTTGAACCTTAGGCTCTAATACTAAGTTTTTAACGCCCCAAATCTGGTACCCCAGATGCTATACGGTGCTAGCAATCCCAAAGGACCACCAGCTAACCCATCACTGATATTTGTAACTTAGCACTATAATATATATATCGTAAAAATATGTGAAATATAAACTACAAGGCCATAAGGTTCAAAACTGAATAAAATAATATCTGAACGGGGTATAAAAATACCAAAAACAAAAATAAAATGTTTGAACATACCGTAGTCCGAAACATCTAGTCTAAAAGCCTCTAACAGTCTGAAAAATCTGAATAAGGAGTTGATGGGACAATCCACCAACTAACTCCATCTACTTTAATAGCTAAGTACTAAAATAATGAAATGATCATGTCCTCGAATGATGAGGACTCACCACTGACTTTGATTGCTGAAAGCTGATCTGCTAAGGATGCTCTGGAGCTCGTGCTTTGGAACCTATGGTATAAAACACCATAGCGCAAATGCGTCAGTACGATTGAATGTACTGGTATGCAAGTGAGGTAGGCTAAATGCAAAGGTTTCATATACATGAACTATAACTAACTAAATAACATGAACATGACTGCGTGAGAAGATATGAATGACTATGTGACAGTAACTGAGATCATACTGACACTGAGTTTTGAGTACTAATTTACTAGCATCTGAGTTTATTGATACTGATAACTTAGTCTAATTATACTGAGTTAATGAATACAGAGGGACTGATATTATGTTATTGATAAATAAATGACTATTTCTGACAGTTCTGATTAGGAAGAACTAATCTGATTAACTATATTGGACAGTCCTGAATCTGAATACTGATAACATGAGTTTTGTATAACTGATATACTATTAACTGAGTGACTGTGTCTAACAGTCTTGATTTTGATGGAACTAGCTGAGTTCTGTACTGAACTAAGTGACTGTATATGATAGACCTGAATCTGAAAAACTATCTGAGTTCTATTACTGAGACTAAGCTGAGACTGTGGGAAGTAGTCATCTAAACGATATCCCCAAATAAGATATTATAGCTGATTTTGGGTCCAATCTATAACCCCAATTGGAAGGGTGCCAATACCGCTCCACTAGTATAGACAAACTGTGAGTGACCCTCATCTGGCAGTGTCCTAAAAAAAGAATGGTGGGAACCTTATCTAACAGTGTTAATCCACCTCATCAACTCTCAATCTAACAGTGTTGATGTCACAACCTATGCTGGCAACATAGTTCTGGAATGCAAGGATTGCTTCTAGGAATTACACCCTCAATCTAGAAGTGTGTGTTCCCATCCTTAGGTTCACTCGATGCTGAATCCTACTCTCATCTGAATAGACACTGAACTGAACTAAACTGATTTCACTGAGTTTTGTTGACTGATGGAATACTATTGAGATCTGATAACTGACTGAGATTACTGATATTGCTAAGATTACTGAGATTACTGAGATTACTAAACTAATACTGAATTTACTGAGTTTTCCTTAGTCATATGACTGACTTAATTCTACTAATCATGGCTTGACTAAGAGTATCTTGAAAACTGACATCGGCTCTTGGTACACAGCTAAATTGATACCCCCAGGACTCGATAGCCTGAAACTGACATGACATGACACTTCTTCAATACATGATCAACATCAACAATCCATAATACAATAATTAGGGATTTTCATGAGTCACTTGATAACCATGATATTGTACATGAATAGGAATGCATTCTAACATATCTCAATATCATGATTCTAGTCTCATAAGCATTTCATCAAATAACTACAAGACATAACTTTAGCATGGGAGTCATTTGGAACATGAGAGTAAAACTTGTATTCATCATATAGGTCACAATTGAGTCACAATTGCATAATTCATTCATTCAACCATTTTGTCAAACACCAAGAAGGCCTAACTTAGGTATTAGGCATGATCATCAAATTGATACAATATGATTCCACCATTCAACTCAATTTCATGGTTTCAAGCTACATGCTAACATGGTTTCATGAACAAAACATAAAGATTTCAATCTTGGAAATCATAAAACAATAACCACATGAACATCATTCAACTCATAACATGGAATTTATTATTCAACTTTTAGAAAAGGATTCTTGAGCTTCATGGATGAAAGGAATCCATGAATGAACACTTTCCATACCTTGGTTGATGATTTCTTGAAGGTTGATGGAGGAAAGCTTGAATTCTTGACTTGAAATAAATCACCTACGGTTTCTTGTTCTTGAGAAATTATGGAATAATGAATGTATTTACTCAAAAGAGGGCTAAATTTTGTGTTATGAGGGCTGAAGGTTTAGGGAAAAAGACCTAATTACCTTTAAGGGCGCAGTTATTTAATGACTAAAAACTGGGTACCGACGCGCTAATAGATGCGGCATGTCGATGGCATCGATGCGATACTCGATGCGTCACACCATGATCACACCGTATCTCAGTACTTTTGACTCTTTCAACCTGCAACAATATCAACCAATGCGATTGGTGATGCGACGCGCCAAGATCGCATTGGTACACTATTTTGGGACTCCAAATGTGGTCTAAATGTGCTCCACCAAAACTTGTCCGGAGATACCTATTGACCTTCCCGATCATGAATTAACAAAAATATAAACCATTAAAGGACATTAAGGTCACGGAATGAGATTTCCAACTTTCGAAGGCTAAACTAAACTAAGTTTGGAAACTTAGCTAGAATTTTCTAAGTCTGGGACCCCTTGACAACCTTAAAGGATGGAAGTAAGCTAGAAATTTTTGTGGGGTATTACAGATCAACAGCTCCTCCCTAAGTCACCATCAATGATGATAACTCATACTAGGATATGTATCAAGTAAAAAGATGCAGAATTATAGTATGACAATCAAAGCACGTGGTACTCAGTATGCATCATTGGTTGACTGAGCTAAATTAAAGTAAAAATTTAAGAAAGTCTGAATTTATATTAAAAGGAAAAAAGGTGGAATTGAAATATAAATAACACGCTATGCTAGTAAATGTGAGAATCAAATGTAATAATTCAAGAATAGAAATAAATTCCTAGCTATAACCTAACTAGACCCCCATAAGCCTAGAAGGTACACATAATAAGAACAAAACCCAACCGAGCCCCTATAAGCATAGTGGGTGAAAACAAAGAGTTATATCAATATGAAACCAAGTACAATAGTAAGAAACGTGAAAAATAGCTAACGTATGCAATAAACATATCTTATACTTTTTCTCCATCCATAACCAAAGAAAATACCGATCTCAAACTAGATTTCCAACTAAAAATCCATAATAACGTATGTGATGTTGGGTGTATTTATACGCCTAAGCACCATAATTTATCCATATTTTAGCTATGTTTAGAGAACAAAGTGCCTAGTTTCTTATGTTCTTACTCTACTTCTATATAATTGAGCTAACCGATATGATTAGCATGATTTCAGGTATTAATGAGGTAGATGAAGACATTATGGGACTATGGAATGCGGATGGCATATGACACAAGAGAGAGTAGAAATCTGGACCAAATGTGGCGCCTAGAAACTATGTCCAAGACTAGTTTGTCATTTATAATTAGTTCAGGGACTTAGAAGGCAATTATAAGAAAAAGATTATTAAAAGGCTTAATGCTGAATTTTTATTCATTATTGAATTATTTTATATTATTCTGAACAAGGAGAGTGGAAGCTTAGCCTGGAGAGAGAGAAAAATATTTTCTCTCTTGTTTTCACGATTCACACACCAAGATCGTCTTCTAGTTTTTGGTATGATGAATATATTTATGATGATTTTCGTTTTATTCATGAGTAGCTAAGTTTATTAGTTAGGGTTATGGAAACCTTGTAGCATACAATCTATCACTTTGGGTTTTGAATTCATTATGCATTGATTAGTTTACATCATACTCTCTTCGCTTATCTTGAATTCTCATGGTTGCAAACATAGAGGATATGCCCTAAAACGCAACTTGTTTGAAAGAAAGGTTGATGTTTGGAAAAGAGAGTAGTGACAAGAAAATAGGATTACCAACCCCTATTTCATAAGTTAATGCCTTAGAAGGATTAACTAATTGGAGATTTCGTATTATTTTTTGGTAAACGCTTTTGATTCGAGAGAACTAAAGTGAATTAGTCCTTGATGGTTGAGAAACACTTGTCTTATGTTATAAAATACAATACGTTTCTCTGTAAACACGATACATGTATGAATTCGTAAAGCCCATAGTTAGAAAGTATTGAAAACTACAAGGTGGACATAACCCTAGCTTGCTATTTCTCTGAATTTGAATACTACTACACATATTTCTTCTCGTTAAACTAAAACCATTAATTTGTGAACTGAATCAAACCCCCTATTTATTTTACGGAAAAGAACGATTAAAAGTCAATTAATCTACATACAACTTAATTACCACCATATTCCCTATAGGATTCGACCCCAACCTAGTTGGGTTATATATTTGACAATGACCGCTTACTCTCTCATAAGAGAGGTGTAATTTGGGCGTATCAGTATGACGAACATGAATCAGAACTAATAGATAATAATTAGTAATACTAGGTGCCAGACTTAATATTCTAGACAATATGAACTAAATAGACAATATGAGGTAATAATCTAGATTTTTTATTTAAACCAAGTCTAATTAGTCCTTTTTCTATTTTAGAAGACCAAATGCCTTCAAGATTTATAAAATTTCATTTATTAAGTTAAAAAGAGTGGTTTAAGGCCAAAAATGATAAAATACTAAGATATCTAGTCAATAACTACAATATATTAAGAAAATTTGTCTAATTCCCATAACTTGCCCACCTAAGTTTTTTATAATTATATACAAAAGGAATGGGCACTATCAAATAATACTTTATCTTAAAAAGAAACGATCATGCTACTACAACCTCGAAAAACCTAACCTAAGGAAGAAACTACCTGAACCAATACTAAAGCATTTAAAACTACACCTATGGTCCTAAGTATGTAAGGTCAAGTCCTAAATAAGAAGAAACTACCAAACGTAAAGAAATAAAGGCAGAAATCTACTCTAAAGCCACCTAATAAACTATAATAATTAATAATTTCCTAAAAGAATATATGAATCTTTATAAACTGCCAATAATTAGAAAATTACCGTGCTAATATAGTAAATGAACAAAGTCTAAAGATAGGTAATTAGCCTACCTGGACGCCGCTGAAAGCACTTGAAATCCACTAAATCAGAGACGTTTCCTTTAAAGAAGCCTCTGACTATTGCCACACAATCAGAATTATAATCTAGGCATCACAATGTGAACAGTGATAATCATATTTCAAATTATGATCTAGGTCAAAAATTGGGCAAAAGACCATCTGTGGGGCCTATTCTACCCCATTTTAACACGGGTCACATCTAGGTACAACATATTGGAAAAGTTCTATGTAAACTTAAGAAAGTCACCACCTAATTAGTTCTACGGTGAATTAGGATACCTATTTTAAAACTAAGTGATTAAAATAAATAAAAACTTCATTTTAGATCTACGCAACTTAAACAATTCTAGGTAAGGGTTCTAATTATCCTAAAGAGAAGGGATTAGGCACCCTAAAGGATCCGCTAACGAAATCAAACTTTAGAAGGCCCTCGTCGTAAATTAAAGATTTATCCCATTTGTTAGAAAATTACCAAGATAACTCTTATAAGTCCTCTTTTAGAAATATGCAACCTTATTATTTCTGATTTGTTGTCAGAAAGAAAGTCATTTCAAATTATTTATTTTAAAAGATGTACAAAGAGTTTATTAATTAATAATTTAAAAATCTAATTATGTTTAAAAACTTCACATTTTTTTAATTCTAAAAATATGACTGTTTTACTTTTTTTTTTATCAAACTTTATAACATTAGGTTAATTATCCTACACTAAATGAATAGCTAAAGAAAACCTAGTTATCTAAATCTACAATGACATGAGGATTTATTTATTTTAAAAAAGAAAAGGCTTATGTTTTAAAAAATATTTTTTCATCGTTTGAAATTTTAAGAAAATGCCTCATGGAATCAAATTGAAAAAGTACTCTCTTTTGTTTGAAATTGGCGAGAAAAGGGAGTTGATTTACTATATCCAATATAATTAAAGCCGATTTCTGAGTTTGACGATAATAAGACCGTCTACCTCAAAACCTATAGTTTGACTATTTCAACATTAGTAACTAACAAGAAACTAATTTTATTCTAAAATAAGCCACTATTTCGTATTAAAGAAGTAATAAAAAAATTTAATAAACTCGGCCTTTATTATAAAATATATATTTTAACCTACCTAATTTAACCTTTTAACGATATATAAAACGTCCGAGCCTCGAGCCCAACCCTGGGCTAATAGGTGGTCATACACCGACCTGACCTGAAAAGCGCTAGTTCACCCCGTTTTGCCCATGGGTACACCTAATTGGCCTCATCCATACAATTGGCCTACACTAGGCCGCTACCAAGCCTCTCTGGCATGCCTCGATCGATTTTAGGCCCAAAAAATGCCCGATCATCGGGCCCAACCCTGAGATAATCGGCGGCCGTACATCGACCTGGCCTAAAAAGGGCCAGTTCGCCCCGTTTTACCCCTGGGTACACCTAATCGGCCTCATGCATACAAACGACCGCCTGTTTATCCACCCAAATAGTCACGAAAAATTAAATGGATCACACTGGGATGATCCCCAGCCTCCCTGGCACGCCCTGGTCGATTTTTGGCCCACATCACGCCCGGACCCCAGGCCCACCCCCAAAACCGTGGGCTATAGAACACAGATTTGGCTCGAAAAATTCCCCGTTCGTACCGTTTCGGCTGTTTGTCCACCCAAATGGCCACGAAAAATTAAACGAAACACACTGGGATGATCCCCAGTCTCCCTGGCACTCCCCGATCAAATTTTGGACCACATCACGCCCAGACCCCGGGACCATCCCCAAAACCGTGGCCTATAGCACACAGATTTGGCCCAAAAATGCCCCATTCGCACCGTTTCGCTGGTTTATCCACCCAAATAGCCACAAAAAATTAAACAGACCATACTAGGATGATCCCCAGCCTCCCTAGCATGCCCCGTTCAATTTTCGGCCAACAGCATGCCCAGACCCTGGGCCCTCCCCCAAAACCATGCGCTATAGCACACAAATTTAGCCCAAAAATACCCCGTTCGCACTATTTTGCCTGTTTGTTCACCCAAATGGCCAAAAAAATTCAAATGGACCACACTGGGATGATCCCCAACCTCCCTGGCAAGCTCCGATCAATTTTAGGCCCACAACACTCCCAGACCCCGAGCCCACCTCCGAAACCGTGGGCTATAGCACACAATTTTTTCCCGAAAATGCCCCATTCATACCATTTCGCCTGTTTGTCCACCCAAATAGCCACAATAAATTAAACAGACCATACTGGGATGATCCCCATCCTCCCTGGCACACCCCAGTCGATTTTTGGCCCACAGCACGCCTGGACCCCAGGCCCCACCCCCTAAACCATAGGCTATAGCACACAGATTTGGCTCAAAAATTCCCCGTTCAAACCGTTTTTCATATTTGTCCACCCAAATAGCCACAAAAAATTAAACAGAGCACACTGGGATGATCCCTAGCCTCCCTGGCATGCGTCGGTTGATTTTTGGCCTACAGTACGCCCAGACCCCAGGTCCACCCCCAAAACCGTGGGCTATAGCACACAGATTAGGCCCAAAAATGCCTCGTTCTAACTATTCTGCCTGTTTGTCCACCCAAATAACCATGAAATATTAAATGGACAATACTGGAACGATCCCCAGCCTCCCTGGCATGCCCCAGTCAATTTTCAGACCACAGCACGCCCGAACCCCGGGCCCATCCCCAAAACTGTGGGCTATAGCACACTGATATGGCCCAAAAATGCTCTGTTTGTACCGTTTTGCCTGTTTGTCCACCCAAATAGCCACGAAAATTTAAACAGACTACACTGGAATGATCCCCAACCTCCCTGGCATGCTTTGGTCTATTTTTGTCTTACAGCACGCCCGAACCCCGAGCCCACCCCCAAAACCATGGGCTATAGCACACAGATTTGGCTCGAAAATTCCCCATTCGCACTGTTTTGCCTGTTTGTCCACTCAAATGGACATAAAAAATTAAACGAACCATACTAGGATGATCCCCAGCCTCCCTCGCATGCCCCGATCGATTTTTGACCCACAGCACACCCGGACTCGAGCCCACCCCCAAAACCGTGGGCTATAGAACACAAATTTGGCCCAAAAATGCCCCGTTCGCACCATTTTGCATGTTTGTCCAACCAAATGGCCACAAAAAATTAAATAGACCACACTGGGATGATCCCCAGCCTCCCTGGCAAGCCGTGGTCGAATTTTAGCCCACAGCACGCTCGGACCCCGGGCCCACCCCCAAAACCGTGGGCTATAGAACACAGATTTATCTTGAAAATGCCCATTCGTACCGTTTTGCTTGTGTGTCCACCTAAATAACCACGAAAGACCACACTGGGATAATCCCCAGCCTCCCTAAAATGTCCCGGTCAATTTTCAGCCCACAGCCAGCCTAAAACCCAGGCCCACCCCCAAAACCGTGGGCTATAGCACACATATTTGGCCCAAAAATACCCCGTTCGCACCGTTTCTCCTGTTTGTCCACCCAAATGGCCACAAAAAATTAAACGGACCACACTGGGAAGTTCCCCAGCCTCTCTGGCACGCCCCAGTTAATTTTCGGCTAAAACACGCCCGGACCCCGAGACTATTCCCAAAACCGTGGACTATAGCACACAGATTTTACCCGAAAATACCCCGTTTGTATCGTTTCTCCTATTTGTCCACCCAAATGGCCACAAAAAATTAAACGTACCATATTGGGACGTTCCTCAGCCTCCCTGGCACGCCCCAGTTAATTTTTGGCCACAACACGCCCGAACCCCGGGCCCACTCCTAAAACTGTGGGCATAACACACAGTTTTGGCCCGAAAATGCCCCGTTCGCACCTTTTGCCTATATGTCCACACAAATGGCCATGAAAAAATAATTAAATCATATTGGATGATTCGTAGCCTCCCTGGCAGGCCCCGGTAGATTTTTGGTCCACAGTACGCCCGAACCCCAGGCCCACACCCAAAACCGTAGGCTATAACACACAGATTTGGCCCGAAAATGCCCCATTCGCATTGTTTTGCCTGTTTGTCCACCCAAACAGCCATAAAAAATTAAACAGACCGTACTGGGATGATACCCAGACTCCCAGGAACGCCCTGGTCGATTTTTGGCCCAAAGCACACTCGAACCCAGGGTCCATCCCAAAACCGTAGGCTATAACACACAGATTTGGCCCTAAAATGCCTCATTCGCACTGTTTCGCCTGTTTGTCCACCCAAATGGCCATGTAAAATTAAACATACCACACTTAGACGATCCTCATCCTCCCTGGCATGCCCTGGTCAATTTTCGTCCCACATCACACTCGAAACCCAGGCCTACCCCCAAAACCGTGGGCTATAGCACACAGATTTGACCCGAAAATATTGGGATGATCCCCAGCCTCACTGGAATACCCCGATCAAATTTTGGCCGATAGTACGCCCGCACCTCGGGTCCACCCACTAAACCGTGGGCTATAGCACACAGATTCAGCCTGAAAATCCCCCGTTCGCAATGTTTTGTTGGTTTGTCCACCCAAATGGACACAAAAAATTAAACAGACCACACTGGGATGATCCCCAACCTCCCTGGCATGCCCCGGTCGATTTTTAGCCCACAGGGAACCCGGACCCCGAGCCCACCCCTAAAACCATGGGCTATAGCACACAGATTTGGCCTAAAAATGCCTCGTTCGCACCGTTTTGCCTGTTTGTCCACCTAAATGGCCACGAAAAATTAAACGGACCACGCTGGGATGATCCCCAGCCTCCTTGGCATGCCTCGGTTGATTTTCATCCCACAGCACGCCCGGACCCCGGGCCCACCCCTAAAACCGTGGGCTGCACACTGATTTGGCCCGAAAATGCCCCGTTCGCACCTTTTGCCTGTTTGTACACCCAAATGTCCATGAAAAATTAAACGGACCATACTGGGATGATCCCTAGCCTCTCTGGCATGCCCCGTTCGATTTTCAGCCCACAGTACGCCCGGACCTCGAGCCCACCCCCAAAATCGTAGGTTATAACACATAGATTTGGCCTGAAAATACCCCATTTGCACCATTTTGCCTGTTTGTCCACCCAAATGGCCACAAAAAATTAAACGGACCATAATAGGATGATCCCCAGACTCCCAGGCATGCCCTGGTTGATTTTTGGCCCAAAGCACGCCCGAACCCATGGCCTACCCCAGAAACCGTGGGCTATAACACACAGATTTTGCCCTAAAATGCCCCGTTCGAACCGTTTTGCCTGTTTGTCCACCCAAATGGCCACGTAAAATTAAAAGGACCATACTAGGATGATCCCCAGCCTCCCTGTCATGCCTCGATCAATGTTTGGCCTATATCATGCCCGGATCCCAGGCCCACCCCCGAAACTGTGGGCTATAGCACACAGATTTGACCCTAAAATACCTCGTTCGCACCGTTTTGCTTGTTTATCCTCCCAAATGGCTACGAAAAATTAAGTGGAACACACTGGGATGATCCCCAGCCTCCCTGGCATGCCCTGGTCAAATTTTGGCCTACATCACGCCCGGACCCCGGGTCCACCCCAAAAACCGTGGGCTATAGCAGACAGATTTGGCCCGAAAATGCCCCGTTCGCAATGTTTTGCTGGTTTGTCCACCCAAATGGCCACAAAAAATTAAACAGACCATATTAGGATGATCCCCAGCCTCCCTGGCATGCCCCGGTCAATTTTTGGCCCACTGCACGCTCGAACCCCGGGCCCACCCCTAAAACCGTGGGCTATAGCACACAGATTTAGCCCGAAAATAACATGTTCGCACTGTTTCTCCTGTTTGTCCACCAAAATCGCCATGGAAAACTAAATGGACCACACTGGGATGATACCCAACCTCCCTGGGATGCCCCGGATAATTTTTAGCCCACAGCACGCCAGAACCTCGGGCCCACCCCCGAAACCGTGGCCTATAGCACACAGATTTGGCCCAAAAAATTCCCCATTCACACCGCTTCGCCTGTTTTTCAACATAAATGGCCACGAAAAATAAAACAGACCATACTGGGATGATCCCCAACCTCCCTAGCATGCCCAGTCAATTTTCATCCCACAGCACGCCCGGAACCCTGGCTCACCCCCGAAACCGTGGGCTATATCACACAGATTTGGTCCAAAAATTCTTTGGTCACACCGTTTCGCCTAATTGTCCACCCGAATAGCAATGAAAAATTAAACAGACCATACTGGGATTATCCCCAGCCTCCCTGGCATGCCTCAGTCAATTTTTAGCCCACAGCACGCCCAGACCCCGAGCCCACCCATGAAATCGTGGGCTATATCTCACAGATTTGGCCCAAAAATGCCCCGTTCGCACTGTTTTGCCTGTTTGTCCACCCAAATAGCCGATAATATTAAACGGACTATACTAGGATGATACCCAGCCTCACTGACATGCCCCGATCGATTTTCTCCCCACAGCACACCCAAAACCCTGGCCCACCCCCAAAACCGTGGGCTATAGCACACAAATTTGGCCCAAAAATGCCCCATTCGCACTGTTTTGCCTGTTTGTCCACCCAAATGGCCCCGGAAAATTAAACGGACCATACTGGGATGATTCCCAGCCTCCCTGGCACACCCCGGTTGATTTTTGGCCCACAGAACGCCTGGACCCACCCCCAAAACCATGGGCAATAGCACATATATTTGGCCCAATAATGCCTCTTCACACCGTTTTGCCAGTTTGTCCACCCAAATGGCCACAAAAAATTAAACGGACCACACTGGGATGATCCCCAGCCTCCCTGGCATGCACTGGTTAATTTTTGGCCCACAGCACACCTGGACCCCGAGTCTACCCCTGAAATTATGGGTTATATATATCATACAGATTTAACCCAACAATGCCTCCTTCACACCGTTTTACCTATTTGTCCTCCTAAATAGCCACAAAAAATTAAGCGGACCACACTGGGATGATCCCCAGCCTCCCTGGCATGCCCCGATCAATTTTCGGCCCACAGCACGCCCAAACCCCTAGCCCACCCCCAAAACTGTGGGCTATATAGCACACAAATTTGGCCCGATATTGCCCTATTAGCACTGTTTCACCTGTTTGTCCATACAAATGGCCATGAATAATTAAACGAACCACACTGGGATGATCCCCAGACTCCCAAGCATGCCCCGATTGATTTTCAGCCTACAACACACCCAGAACCCAGGCCCACCCCCAAAACCTTGGGCTATAGCACACAGATTTGGCTGAAAATGCTCTGTTCGCACTGTTTCGCCTGTTTGTCCACCCAAATGGCCACAAAAAATTAAACGGACCACACTAGGACAATCCACAGCCTCCCTGGCACGCCCTGGTTAATTTTTGGCCCACAACACTGATGTAAGGCGTATTTATACGTCTAAGCACCATAACTTACCCATGTTTTAGCTAAGTTTTGAGGATAAAATACATAATTTCTGCACTTTTAGTCTACTTTCAATTAAGTGAGCTGACCTATGTGATTAGCCTGCTTTTCAGGTACTAATGCGGAAGATTTCAGCACTTTGGGGACCTGTGGACAGCAAAGGAAAACTTCACATAAAAGGGAAGGCAACTTTTGGACTAAATGTGATGCATGGGAACTTTTTCCCGGGCAAACTCAACATTTTTAAATAGTTAAAGATGCAGTAGCAACTTAGTAGAGAAGGTTGTTATTAAAACCTTATTGCTGAATTTTCAGCCACAATTCACATTATTCAGAAAATTCAGATTCTGTATTATTTTGGAACACAAGAAATGCTTAGTTTGAGGAGAGAGGGAGAAACATTTTTCTCTCTCATTATCGCTAATCCTCTTCATCACCAAGTTCGTTCTAAGTTTTGGTATGATGAATATTTCGATGTTGATTTCTATTTTATTCATGAGTAGCTAAACTTATCTGTTAGGGTTATGGAAACCTTGTAGTATACTTTCTATTGCTATGGGTTTGTGAATTTATGATGTGTAGTGCACTTATATCATTACTCTCTTCATTATAATTGAATTCTCGTGGTTGCAAACATAGGGAATACGCCAGTATAGCAATAACTTGTTCGAGAGAAAAGTTGTTGTTTGGAAAAGAGAGTGTGACAAGAAATTAGGGTTTCCAACCTCTAGTTTACACGTTAATGTCCTAGCAGGATTAACTACTTGGAGAGTTCGTATAAGTTGTTGTACACTTTAGGTTCGAGAGAACTAAGGTGAATAAATCCTTGATGGTTGAAAAACACTTGGATTTAGAATTAGAATACGTCTCTCTACAAGTGCATGCATGTATAAAATTCGTATTACCCATAGTTAATATAGAAGTAGAAGCTACAAGGTGGACATAACCCTAACTTGTCATTCTCTGTGATCAATTACTTTTACATATATCGTCTCATTCGTTACACTAATAGTACTATTGTGCACTTAAACCAAAACCTCCCTTATCTTGGAATCTTCAACCAACAGTCTAATAATAATCGCAATACTTAGTGATCATAGTATTCCCTGTGGGATTCGACACCCAACCCAGTTGGGTTCTATATTTGACAGTGACCGCTTACACTTTCTAACGAGAGTTGTAATTTGGGCGTATCAAACACGCTTGGACCTCAGGCCCACCCCCGAAATTATGGTCTATAGCACAAATTTAGCCCGGAAATGCCCCATTCGCACTATTTCACCTATTTGTTCACCCAAATGGCCACAAAAAATTAAACGGACCACACTGCAATGATCCCCAGCCTCTCTGGCATGCCCGGGTCATTTTTTAGCTCACAGCACACTCGGACCCCGGGCCCACCCCTAAAACCGTGGCCTATAGCACACAGATTTTGCCTAAAAATTCCCCGTTCACATTGTTTCGCCTATTTGTCCACCCAAATGGCCACAAAAAATTAAACAGAACACACTGGGACAATCCTCAGCCTCCCTGTCATGCCTCGGTCTATTTTCAACCCACAGCACGCCCGGACCCGGGGCCCACCCCCAAAACCGTGGGCAATCGCACATATATTTGGCCCAACAATGCCTCTTCACAACGTTTTGCCAGTTTGTCCACCCAAATGGCCACGAAAAATTAAACGGACCATACTGGGATGATCCTCAGCCTCCCTGGCACGCCCTGGTTAATTTTTTTCCCACAGCACGCCCGTACCCCGAGCCCACCCCCGAAATCATGGGTTATATATATAATACAGATTTAACCCAACACTCCCTCGTTCACACCGTTTTACCTGTTTGTCCTCCCAAATAGCCATAAAAAATTAAGAGGACCACACTGGGACAATCCTCAGCCTCCCTGGCACGCCCTGTTTGATTTTCGGCCAACAGTAAGCCCGGACCCCGGGCCCACCCCCAAAATCATAGGCTATAACACATAGATTTGGCCCGAAAATGCCCCATTCGCACTATTTTGCCTGTTTGTCCACCCAAATGGCCACAAAAAATTGAACGGACCATACTGGGATGATCTCCAGACTCCCAGGCATGCCCTAGTCGATTTTTGGCCCAAAGCACGCCCAAACCCAGGGCCCACACCTAAAACCGTGGGCTATAACACACAGATTTTGCCCAAAAATGCCCCGTTCGCACCGTTTTGCCTGTTGGTCTATCCAAATGGCCACGTAAAATTAAACAGACCATACTGGGATGATCCCCAGCCTCCTTGGCATGCCTCGGTCAATATTTGGCCCATATCATGCCCGAATCCCGGGCCCACCCCCTAAACCTTGGGCTATAGCACACAGATTTGACCCAAAAATGCCTCGTTCACACCCTTTTGCTTGTTTTTCCTCCCAAATGGATACGAAAAATTAAGTGGACAATACTGGGATGATCCCTAGCCTCTTTGGCATGCCCCGGTCAAATTTTGGCCAACATCACGCCCGGACCCCGGGTCCACCCCCAAAACCGCAGGCTATAGCAGACAGATTTAGCCCGAAAATGCCCCGTTCGCAATGTTTTGCTGGTTTGTCCACCCAAATGGCCACAAAAAATTAAACGGACCATACTAGGATGATCCCCAGCCTCCCTAGCATGCCTCGGTCCATTTTTGGCCCACAGCACGCCCGAACCCTGGGCCCACCCCTAAAACCGTGGGCTATAGCACACAGATTTGGCCCAAAAATAACTCGTTCGCACCGTTTCACCTATTTGTCCACCCAAATTGCCACGAAAAATTAAATGGACCACACTGGGATGATCCCCAGCCTCCCTGGGATGCCCCGATTGATTTTTAGCCCACATCACGCCAGAACCTCGGGCCCACCCCCAAAACTGTGGCCTATAGCACACAGAGTTGGCTCGAAAAATTCCCCTTTCACATCGTTTCGCCTGTTTGTCCACATAAATGGCCACAAAAAATTAAACAGACCATACTGGGACGATCCCTAACCTCCCTAGCATGCGTCAGTCGATTTTTATCCCACAGCATGCCCGGACCCCGGGGTCACCCCCAAAACCGTGGGCTATAGCATACAAATTTGGCCCAAAAATTCTTTGTTCACATCGTTTCGCCTAATTGTCCACCCGAATAGCCACGAAAAATTAAACAGACCACACTGGGATTATCCCCAGCCTCCCTGGCATGCCCCAGTCGATTTTTAGCCCACAGTACGCCCAGACCCCGGGCCCAACCCCTAAACCGTGGGCTATAGCTCACAGATTTGGCCCAAAAATGCCCCATTCGCACTGTTTCACTTATTTGTCCACCCAAATGGCCATGGAATATTAAACGGACTATACTAGGATGATACCTAGCTTCCCTGGCATGCCCCGATCGATTTTCTCCCCACAGCACGCCCAGACCCCTGGCCCACCCCCAAAACCGTGGGCTATAGCACATAAATTTGGCCCAAAAATGCACCATTCGCACTGTTTTGCCTGTTTGCCCACCCGAATGGCCCCGAAAAATTAAACGGACCATACTAGGATAATTCCCAGCCTCCCTGGCATACCATGGTCAATTTTTAGCCCATAGAACGCCCGGACCCACCCCCAAAACCGTGGGCAATAGCACATATATTTGGCCCAATAATGCCCCTTCACACCATTTTGCCAATTTGTCCACCCAAATGGCCACGAAAAATTAAACGGACCACACTGGGATGATCCCCAGCCTCCTTGGCACGCCCTGGTTAATTTTTGGCCCACATCACGCCCAGACCCCGAGCCCACCCCCAAAATCGTGGGTTATATATATCTTACAGATTTAACCCAACAATGCCTCGTTCACACTGTTTTACCTGTTTGTCCTCATAAATAGCCACAAAAAATTAAGTAATCCATACTGGGATGATCCCCATCCTCCCTGGCATGCCCCGATCAATTTTCATCCCACAACATGCCCAAACCCCGGGCCCACCCCCGAATCCGTAGGCTATAGCACACAGATTTGGCCCGATATTGCCCTGTTAGCACTGTTTCGCCTGTTTGTCCATACAAATGGCCATGAATAATTAAACGGACCATACTGGGATGATCCCTAGACTCCCAAGCATGCCCCAATTGATTTTCGGCCCATAACACGCCCGGACCCCCGGCCCACCCCCAAAACCGTGGGCTATAGCACACAGATTTTGCTCGAAAATGCTCTGTTTGCACTGTTTTGCCTGTTTGTTCACCCAAATGGCCACAAAAAATTAAACGGACCATACTGGGACAATCCACAGCCTCCCCTGCACGCCCTGGTTGATTTTCAGCCCATAACACATTTGGACCGCTGGCCCACTCCCAAAATCGTGGGCTATAGCACACAGATTTTGCCTAAAAATTTCTCGTTCACATTGTTTCGCCTGTTTGTCCACCCAAATGGCCACAAAAAATTAAATAGACCACACTGGGATAATCCTCAGCCTCCCTAGCATGCCTCGGTCTATTTTTTACCCACAGCACACCCGAACCCTGGGCCCACCCCTAAAACCGTGGGCTAAGCACTCAGATTTAGCCTGAAATTCCCCCGTTCGCACCGTTTCACATGTTTTTTCCACCAATATTGTCACGAAAAATTAAACGGGTCATACTGGGATGATCCCCAACCTACCTAGCATACCCTGATCGATTTTCGAACCACAGCAGGCCCGGACCCTAGGCCCTACCCTAAAATCGTGGGCTATAGAAAATAGATTTGGCCCAAAAATGCCCCGTACGCACCGTTTCTCTTGCTTGTCCACCCAAATGGCCTCGAAATATTAAACAGACCACACTGAGACAATCTCTATCCTCCCTGGCACACCTCGGTCAATTTTTGGCTCACAACACGATTGGACCCTGGGCCCACCCCCTAAACCGTTTGATATAGCACACTGATTTGGCCCAAAAATTCCCTGTCCACACCGTTTTGCCTGTTTGTCTACCCAAATGGCCACAAAAAATTAAACGGACCAAACTGGGACAATCCCCAGCCTCCCTGGCACGCCCCGGTCGATTTTTAGCCTACTGCACTCCCAGACCCCAGGCCCACCCCCGAAATCGTGGGCTTTAGCACACAGATTTGGCTCGAAAATGCCCCGTTCACACCATTTTGCCTGTTTGTCCACCCAAATAGCCACGAAAAATTAAACGGACCATACTGGGATGATAACCAGCCTCCCTGGCACACCCCGGTCAAATTTTAGCCCATAACATGCCCGAACCCCGGGCCTACCCCCAAAACCATGGGCTATAGCCAACAAATTTGCCATAAAATGCCCCGTTCACACCGTTTTGCCTATTTGTCATCCTAAATATCCACAAAAATTTAAACGGAACATACTGGGATGATCCCCAGTCTCCCTGTCATGCCTCAGTCAAATTTTGCCCAACATCATGCTCGGACCCCGGGCCCACCCCCAAAACCGTGGGCTATAGCACATAGATTTGACCCAAAAATGCCCTATTTGCACCATTTCGCTGGTTTGCCCACCCAACTGGCCACAAAAAATTTAACGGACCATACTAGGATGATCACCAGCCTCCCTGGCATACCCCGGTTGATTTTCAACCTACAACACTCCCGAACCCCGGACCCACTCCTAAAACCGTAGGCTATAGCACACAGATTTGGACTGAAAATGACCTGTTTGCACCGTTTTGCCTTTTTGTGCACCTAAATAGCCACGAAAAATTAAAATAACGACACTGAGATGATCCCCAACCTCCCTAGCATGCCCCAATCGATTTTAAGACCACAGCATACCCGGACCCTAGGCCAACCCCCAATACTGTGGCTTAGAGCACACAAATTTGGCCTGAAAATGCCCCGTTCGCACCGTTTTTCCTGTTTGTCAACCCAAATAGCCACGAAAAATTAAACAGACCATACTAGGATGATCCCCAGCCTCCCTATCACGCCCCAGTCAATTTTGAACTTACAGCACACCCGAATCCCGGGCTCACCCCCAAAACCGTGGGCTATAGCACACAGATTTGGCCTAAAAATTCTCCGTTCGCACCGTCTTGCGTGTTTATCCACCCAAATGTCCCTAAAAAATTAAACAGACAATACTGGGATGATCCCCGTCCTCCCTGGTATGCCCCGGTTGATTTTTGGCCCACAACACGCCCAGACCCTTGGCCCACCCCCAAAACCGTAGGCTATAGCACACAGATTTGGCCCGAAAATGCCCCATTTGCACCGTTTTGCCTGTTTGTCCACCCAAATAGCCAAGAAATATTAAACGGACCATACTAGGATAATTCCAAGACTCCCTGGTATGCCCCAGTCAATTATTGGCCCACAGTACGCCCGAACCCCGGTCCTACTCCTAAAACTATTGGCTATAACACACAGATATGGCCTGAAAATGCCCCATTCATACCATTTTGCCTGTTTGTCCACCCAAATAGTCACTAAAGACCACAATGGGATAATCCCCAGACTCCCTAAAATGTCCTGGTCAATTTTCGATGCACAACACACCTGAAACCCGGGCCCACCCCCAAAACCATGGGCTATAACACACATATTTGGCCCAAAAAACCCCGTTCGCACCATTTCACCTGTTTGTCCTCCCAAATGGCCACAAAAAATTGCACGAACCACACTGGGAAATTCCTCAACCCCTCTGGCATGCCCCGATTAATTTTCAACCATAGCACGCCCGGACCCTGAGCCCATTCCCAAAACCGTGGACAATAGCACATAGATTTTACCTGAAAATGCCTCATTCGCACCGATTTGCCTGTTGGTCTACCTTAATGGCGATGACAAATTAAAGGGACCATACTGGGATGATTCCCAGCCTCCTTGGCACGTCTCGGTCAATTTTTGGCCCACAGCAAGCCCGGACCCCGGGCCCACTCCCAAAACCGTGGGCTATAGCACACAGTTTTGGGCTGAAAATGCCCCGTTCACACCTTTTGCCTGTTTGTCCACCTAAATGGACATTAAAAATTAAACGTACCATACTAGGATGATCCCTAGTCTCCCTGGCATGCCTTGGTCGATTTTCGGCCAATAGTACGCCCGGACCCCTGGCCCACCCCCAAAACCGTAGGCTATAACACACTGATTTGGCTCAAAATGCCCCGTTCGCATTATTTTGCCTGTTTGTCAACTCAAATGGCCACAAAAAATTAAACGGACCACACTTAGATGATCATCAGACTCCCAAGCATGCCCTCGTCGATTTTCAACCCACATCACATCCAAAACCTGGGCCCACCCCTAAAACCGTAGGCTATAGCAAACAGATTTAACCTAAAAATGTCTCGTTCGCACTATTTCTCCTGTTTGTCCTTACAAATAAATACAAAAAATTAAGAGGACCATACTGGGATGATCCCCAGCCTCCTTGGCATGCCCTGGTCAAATTTCGACCTACAGCACACCCGGACCCCGGGTCCACCCCCAAAACCGTGGAATATAGCACACAGATTTGGCTCGAAAATGCCTCGTTCAAAATGTTTTGCTGGTTTGTCCACCCAAATAGCCACAAAAAATTAAACGGACCATACTGGGATGATCCCCATCTCCTTGGCACACCCCGGTCGATTTTTAGCCCACAGCACACCCAAACATCGGGCCCACCCCTAAAATCGTGGGATATAGCACACAAATTTGGCCCAAAAATGCCCTGTTCGCACCGTTTTACCTGTTTGTCCACCCAAATGGCCACGAAAAATTAAACAGATCACACTGGTAGGATCCCGAGCCTCCATGGCCTACCCCAATTGATTTTTAACCCATATAACGCCTGGACCCCAGGCTCACCCCTAAAACCGTGGCCAATAGCACACAGATTTGGCCTGTGAATTCCTCGTTCAGACTATTTTGCCTGTTTGTCCACACAAATGGCCACAAAAAATTAAACAGACTATACTGGGACGATCCCCAACCTCCCTAGCATGTCCCAATCAATTTTCACCCCACAGCACACCCGGACCCTGGGCCCACCCCCAAAACTGTGGGTTATAGCACACAGATTTGGCAAAAAAATGCCCCGTTCGCACCTTTTGCCTGTTCGTCCACCAAAATAACCATGAAAAATTAAAAAGACTACACTTGGACGATCCTTAGCCTCTCTGGCACGCGCCGGACAATTTTTGGCCCACAGTACGCCCGAACTCCGGGCCTACCCCCAAAACCGTAGGCTATAACACACAGATTTGGTTCAAAAATGCCCCGTTTGCACCGTTTTGCCTGTTTGTCCACCCAAATGGCCACAAAAAATTAAACAGACAATACTGGATGATCCCCACACTCCCAGGCATGCCCTGGTCGATTTTCGTCCTAAAGCACGCCCGAACCTAGGGCCCACCCCCGAAACCGTGGACTATAACACACAGATTTGGCCCTAAAATGCTCTGTTCACACAGTTTTGCCATTTTGTCCACCCAAATAGCCACGTAAAATTAAATGAACCACACTGGGATGATCCTCAGCCTCCCTAGCATGTACAGTTCGATTTTAGGCCCACAACACGCCCGAACACCGATCCCACCCCTAAAACCATGGGCTATAGCACACAGATTTGGCCCAAAAATGCCCCGTTTGCACCGTTTCACCTGTTTGTCCACTCAAATGGCCATAAAAAATTAAACGGACCACACTGAGATGATCCCCAGCCTCCCTGGCATGCCCCATTTGATTTTCAACCCACAGCACGCCCAGACCCCGGGCCCAACCCCTAGACCGTGGCCTATAGCACACAAATTTGGCCCGAAAAATTCCCAGTACACACCGTTTTGTCTATTTGTCCATAAAAATGGCCACAAAAAATTAAACATACCACACTGGGATGATCCCCAACCTCCCTAGCATGCCCTAGTAAATTTTTGTCCCACAGCACGTCCGGACCCCGGGCCGACTCCCGAAACCGTGGGCTATAACATACAAATTTGGCCTGAAAATTCTTTATTTGTACTGTTTCGCCTGTTTGTCCACCCAAATAGCCCCAAAAAATTAAACAGACCACACTGGGATGATCCCCAGCATCCCTGGCATGTGTCGATCAATATTTGGCCCACAACACGCCTAGACCCCAGGCCCACCCCTAAAACCATGGGCTATAACACATAAATTTGGCCTGAAAATGCCTTGTTCGCACCGTTTCGCCTGTTTGTCCACCCAAATGGCCACAAATTATTAAACGAACCACACTGGGGCAATCCCCAGCCTCCCTAGCATGCCTCGATCGATTTTCTGCCTATAGCACGCCCGGACCCCGGGCCCACCCCCAAAACCGTGGGCTATAGCACATAGATTTGGCCCAAAAATGCCCCGTTTGAACCGTTTTACCAGTTTGTCCACACAAATGGCCACGGAAAAATAAACGGACCATACTGGGATGATTCCCAGCCTCCCTGGAATGCCCCGGTTGATTTTTGGCCCACAGCACGCTCGGACCCCATCCCACCCCTAAAACCGTGGGCAATAGCACATATATTTGGCCAAAACTGCCCTTTCACACCATTTCGCTAGTTTGTCCACCCAAATGGCCACAAAAAATTAAACGGACCACACTGGGATGATCCCCAGCCTCCCTGGCACACCGTGGTTGATTTTTGGATCACAGCACACCCGAACTCCGAGCCCACCCCCAAAATCGTTGGCTATAGCACACAAATTTGACCTAAAAATACCTCGTTCAAGTTGTTTTACTTGTTTGTCCTCCCAAATAGCCACAAAAAATTAAGTGGACCCCACTGGGATGATCCCCAGCCTCCCTGGCATGCCCCGAATGATTTTTTGCCCATATCACGCCCAGAACCAAGGCCCACCCCTAAAACTGTGGGCTATAGCACACAGATTTGTCCTGATATTGCCCTGTTCACACCATTTTGCCTGTTTGTCAATACAAATGGCCACGAATAATTAAACGGACCACACTGAGATGATCCATAAACTCCTTGGTACACCTCGGTCTATTTTTGGCCAACAGTACACCCGTACCCTGGGCCCACTCCCAAAACTGTGGGCTATAGCACACAGTTTTGGTCTAAAAATGCCCCGTTCACACCTTTTGCCTGTTTAGCAACCCAAATGGCCATGAAAAATTAAACAAACTATGCTGGGATGATCCCTAGTCTCCCTGGCATGCCCCGGTCAATTTTTGTCTAATAGTACGCTCGTACCCAGGGCCCACCCCCAAAACCGTAGGCTATAACAGATAGATTTGGCTCGAAAATGCCCCGTTCGCATTGTTTTGCCTGTTTGTCTACCCAAATGGCCACCAAAATTAAACGGACCACACTGGGATGATACATAGACTCCCAAGCATGCCCTGGTTGATTTTCGTCCCAAAGCACGCCCGAACCCAGAGCCCACCCCCAAACCGTGGGCTATAACACAGATTTGGCCCTAAAATGCACCGTTCGCACCGTTTCACCTGTTTGTCCACCCAAATGGTCACATAAAATTACACAGACCACACTGGGATGATCCTCATCCTTCCTGGCATGCCCCGGTCAATTTTCAGCGAACATCACGCCCAAAACCCGGGCCCACCCCCAAAACCGTGGGCTATAGCACACAGATTTAACCCAAAATTGCCTCGTTCGCATTGTTTCTCCTGTTTGTCCTCCGGAATAGACACGAAAAATTAAGCGGACCATACTGCAATGATCCCATGCCTCCCTAGCATGCTCCGGTAAAATTTCAACCTACAGTATGCCCGGACCCCGGGTCCACCCCTAAAATTGTGGGCATAACACACAGATTTGGCCCGAAAATGCCCCGTCGCATTGTTTTTCTACTTTGTCTACATAAATAGCCACAAAAAATTAAACGAACTATACTGGGATGATCCCCAGCCTCACTGTCATACCCCGGTCAATTTTTAGCCCACAACATGCCCGAACACCGGGCCCACCCCTAAAACCGTGGCCTATAGCACACAGATTTGGCCCAAAAATGCCTCATTCGCACCGTTTCGCCTGTTTGTCTACCCAAATGGCTACGAAAAATTAAAAGGACCATACTGGGATGATCCCCAGCCTCCCTGGCATGCCACGATTGGTTTTCAGCCTACAGTACGCCAGGACCCCGGGCCCACCCCTAAAACCGTGGCCTATAGCACACAGATTTGGCCCGAAAATTCCCCGTTCACACCATTTCGCCTGTTTGTCCACACAAATGGACATGAAAAATTAGACAGGCCAAACTGGGACGATCCCTAGCCTCCCTAGCATGTCCCATTCAATTTTCGTCCCACAACACGCCCGAATCCCGGGCCCACCCCTAAAACCGTGGGCTATAACACACAGATTTGGCCCGAAAATGCCTTGTTCAAACCTTTTGCCTGTTTGTCCACCCAAATAGCCATAAAAAATTAAAAGGACCATACTGGGACGATCCCTAGCCTCCCTAGCACGCCCCGGTTAATTTTTGGCCTACAGTACGCCCGAACTCCGGGCCCACCCCCAAAACCGTACGCTATAACACACAGATTTAGTTTTCCAATGACCCATTTGCACCGTTTTTCCTATTTATCCACCCAAATGGCCACAAAAAATTAACTGGGCCACACTGGGATGATCCCCAGTCTCCCTAGCATGCCTCGATCGATTTTCAGCCCACAGCACGCCCGACCCCGTGCCCACCCCCAAAACCGTGGGCTATAGCACACAGATTTTGCCCAAAAATGCCCCGTTTAAACCATTTTACTAGTTTGTCCACCCAAATGGCTACAGAAATGTAAACGGACCATACTGGGACGATTTCCAGCCTCCCTGGAACGCCCCGATCAATTTTTGGCCCACAACACGCCCGGACCCCATCCCACCCCTAAAACCATGGGCAATAGCACATATATTTGGCCCAAAAATGCCCCTTCGCACTGTTTTGCCAGTTTGTCCACCCAAATGGCCACAAAAAATTAAACGGACCATTCTGGGACGATCCCCAGCCTCCCTGGCATGCCCTGGTTGATTTTTGGCACACAACACGCCCTAACCCCGGGCCCACCCCCGAAATCGTGAGCTATAGCACACAGATTTGACCCGAAAATACCTCGTTCACACCATTTTACCTGTTTGTCCTCCTAAATAGCCATGAAAAATTAAGCGGACCATACTGGGATGATCCCCTGCCTCCCTGGCATGCCCCGAGCGATTTTAGGCCCACATCACGCCCAGACCCCAGGCCCACCCCCAAAACCACGGGCTATAGAACACATATGTGGCCCGATATTGCCCTGTTGACACCATTTTTCCTGTTTGTCGATAGAAATGGCCACGAATAATTAAACGGACTACACTTGGATGATCCACAGCCTCCTTGGCATGCCTCGATCTATTATTGCCCTACAGCACGCCCGGACCCCGGGCCCACTCCCAAAACCGTGGGCTCTAGCACACAATTTTGGCTTAAAAATGCCCCGTTCACAGCTTTTGCCTGTTTGTCCACCGAAATGGCCATGAAAAATTCAACGAACCATACTGGGATGATCCGTAGTCTCCCTGGCACGCCCCGGTCAATTTTTGGCCAATAGTACGACCGGACCCCAGGCCAACCCCCAAAACCGTAGGCTATAACAGATAGATTTGGCACGAAAATGCCCCGTTCGCATTGTTTTGCCTGCTTGTCTCCACAAATGGCCACAAAAAATTAAATAGACTACACTGGGATGATCCCCAGACTCCCAGGCATGTCCTGGTTGATTTTCATACCAAAGAACGCCCGAACCCAGGGCCCACCCCAAAACCGTGGGCTATAAAACACAAATTTGGCCCTAAAATGCCCCGTTCGCACCGTTTCGCTGGCTTGTCCACCCAAATGGCCACATAAAAATAAACGGACCACACTGGGATGATCCCCATCCTTCCTGGCATTCGCCGACCAATTTTCATCCCATATCACGCCCGAAACCCGGGCCCACCCCCAAAACCGTGGGCTATAGCACACAGATTTGACCCAAAAATGCCTCATTCGCACTGTTTCACCTGTTGGTCCTCCCAAATGGACACGAAAAATTAAGCGGACCATACTGGGATGATCCCCATCCTCCCTGGCATGCCCCGGTCAAATTTCAGCCTACAGCACACCCGGACCCCGGGTCCACCCCTAAAAATGTGAGCTATAGCGTACAGATTTGGCCCAAAAATGCCCTGATTGCAATGTTTTGCTGCTTTGTCCACACAAATAGCCTCAAAAAATTAAACGGACCATACTGGGTTGATCCTCAGCCCCCCTGGCACACCCCGGTCAATTTTCAACCCACAGAAGGCCTGGACACCGAGCCCACCCCTAAAACCGTGGGCTATAGCACACAGATTTAGCCCAAAAATGCCCCGTTCACACCGTTTAGCCTGTTTGCCTACCCAAATGGCCACAAAAAATTAAATAGAACACACTGGGATAATCCCTAGCCTCCCTAGCATTCCCCGATTGATTTTCAGCCCACAGCACGCCTGGACCCCAAGCCCAGCCCCAAAATCGTGGCCTATAGCACACAGATTTAGCTTGAAAATTCCCTGTTCACACTGTTTCGCCTATTTGTCCACACAAATGGCCACAAAGAATTAAATAGGCCATACTGGGACGATCCCCAACCTCCCTAGCATACCCCATTTGATTTTCATCCCACAACACGCCCGGACACCGGTCCCACCCCCAAAACCGTAGGCTATAGCACACAGATCTGGCCTAAAAATGCCCTGTTCGCACCTTTTGCCTGTTTGTCCACCCAAATGGCCATAAAAAATTAAAAGGACCACACTGGGATAATCCCTAGCCTCTCTGGCATGCCTCGGTCAATTTTTGGCCCACAGTACTCCCGGACTCCGGGCCCACCTCCAAAACTGTATGCTATAACACACAGATTTGGCTCGAAAATGCCCCATTTGTACCGTTTTGCCTGTTTGTCCACCTAAATGTCCAAAAAAAAAAAATGAACCACACTGGGATGATCCCAAGACTCCAGGCATACCCTGGTCAATTTTCGGCCCAAAGCATGCCCGAACCCAGGGCCCACCCCCGAAACCGTGGACTATAACACAGATTTGGCCCTAAAATGCTCCGGTTGCACCGTTTTTCCAGTTTGTCCACCCAAATTTCTACGTAAAATTCAACAGACCATACTGGAATGATACCCAGCCTCTCTGGCATGCCCCGATCTATTTTCGGCCCATATCACGCCCAAACCCTGGGCCCACCCCCAAAACCGTGGGCTATAGCACACCGATTTAACCTAAAAATGCCTCATTCGCACCGTTTCACCTGTTTGTCCTCCCAAATGGCCACGACAAATTAAGCAGACTATACTGGGATGATCACCAGCCTCCCTGGCATGCCCCTATCAAATTTTGGCGTACAGAATGCCCGGGCCCTGGGTCTACCCCCAAAACTGTGGGCTATAGCACACAGATTTGCCCTGAAAATGCACCATTCACAATGTTTTGCTGGTTTGTCCACCCAAATGGCCACAAAAAATTAAACGGACCACACTGGGATGATCCCCAGCCTCCCTAGCATGCCTAGGTCAATTTTTGGCCCACAGCATGCCCGAACCCCGGGCCCACCCCTAAAACCGTGGGCTATAGCACACAGATTTGTCCAAAAATTCCCCGTTTCCACCATTTTTCCTGTTTGTCCACTCAAATTGCCACAAAAAATTAAACGGACCACACTGGGATGATCCCCATCCTCCCTGACTCGCCCCGGTTGATTTTCAGCATATAGCACGCCCGGACCTCAGGCCCAACCCCGAAACCGTGGCCTATAGCACATAGATTTGGCCCGAAAAATTCCCCGTTCATACCGTTTCGCCTGTTTGTCCACACAAATAGCCACAAAAAATTAAATAGACCATACTGGGATGATCCCCAACCTCCCTAGCACGCCCCAGTCCATTTTTGTCCCACAACACACTCGTACCCCGGGCCCACCCCCAAAACCGTGGTCTATAGCATGCAGATTTGGCTCGAAAATTCTTCGTTCGCATTGTTTTGCCCGTTTGTCTACCCAAAGAGCTACGAAAAATAAAACAGACCATACTGGGATGATCCCCAGCCTCCCTGGCATGCCCCATACAATTTTTGGCCCATAGCACGCCCAGACCTCGGGCCCACCCCTATAATCGTAGGCTATAGCACACAGATTTAGCCCGAAAATGCCTCGTTCTCACTATTACGGCTGTTTGTCCATCCAAATGGCCACAAATTATTAAATGGACCATACTGGGATGTTCCCCAGCCTCCCTAGCATGCCCCAATCGATTTTCTACCTACAACATGCCCTGTTCCCTGGGCCCACCCCCAAAACCATGGGATATAGCACACAAATTTAGCCCAAAAATGTCCCGTTCGAACCGTTTTACATGTTTGTCCACCCAAATAGCCACGGAAAATTAAATGGACCATACTGGGATGATTCCTAGCTCCCTGGCATGCCCCGGTCAATTTTTGGCCCACATCATGCCCGGACCACGAGCCCACCCCCAAAATCGTGGGCAATAGCACATATATTTGGCCCAAAAATGCCCTCTTCGCACCGTTTCACCAGTTTGTCCACCCAAATGGCCCAAAAAAATTAAACTGAACATACAGGGACGATCCCTAGCCTCCTTGGCATGCCCTGGTTGATTTTTAGCTCACAGGACTCCCGAACCCCGGGCCCACCCCCAAAATCGTAGGCTATAGCTCACAGATTTGACCTAAAAATACCTCGTTCACACCATTTTACCTGTTTGCCCTCCCAAATAGCCATAAAAAATTAAGAGAACCACACTGGGATGATCCCCAGCCTCCCTGGCACGGCCCGAGTGATTTTTGGCCCACAGCATGCCCAGACAATAGGCCTTCCCCCCCTCTCCTGAAACCATGGGCTATAGCACACAGATTTGGCCCGATATTGCCCTGTTCGCACCGTTTTGCCTGTTTGACCACACAAATGACCACGAATAATTAAATGGACCACACAGGGATGATCCCCAACCTCCCTGGCATGCCTCGGTTGATTTTTGGCCCACAGCACGCCCGGACCCCAGGCCCACCCCCAAAACCGTGGGCTATATATCACACAGATTTGTCCTGAAAATGCCTCATTCGCAATGTTTAGCTGGTTTATCCACCCAATTGGCCACCAAAAATTAAATGGACCATACTGGGATGATCCAAATCTATCCTAGCACGCCCAGGTTAAATTTTGGCCTACAGCACGCCCGAACCCCGGGCCCACCACCAAAATCGTAGGCTATAGCACACAAATTAGGCCCTAAAATGCCCCATTCGCACTATTTCACCTGTTTGTCCACACAAATGGCCATAAAAAAATAAACGGACCATATTGGGATGATCCTCAGCCTCCCTGCACGCCCCGGTCGATTTTCACCCCACAGCATGCCCAAACACCGGGCCCACCCATAAAACCGTTGGCTATAGCACACAGATTTAGCCCAAAAATGCCCCGTTCACACCGTTTTGCCTATTTGTCCACCCAAATGACCATGAAGAATTAAACGGACCATACTGGGATGATACCCAGCCTCCCTGGTAATCCTCGATTGATTTTCAGCCCACAGCACTCCTAGACCCCGAGCCCACCCCCAAAATCATGGGCTAAGCACTCAGATTTCTCTGGAAATTTGCACGTCCGCACCATTTTGCATATTTGTCCACCAAAATTGCCATAAAAAATTAAACAAATTACACTAGGATGATCCCCAGCCTCCCTAGCACACCTAAATTAATTTTCGGACCACAACACGCTCGAACCCCAGGCCCACCCACAAAACCGTGGGCTATAGCACACATATTTGGCCTAAAAATGCCCCGTTCGCACCGTTTCTTTTGTTTGTCCACCCAAATGGCCACAAAATATTAAACGGACCATACTGAGATAATACCCAGCCTCCCTGGCACACCTCAGTCGATTTTTGGCCCACAACACGATCGGACCCTGGGCCCACCCCCTAAACCGTGTGCTATAGCACACTGATTTGGCCTGAAAATGCCCCGTTCACACCGTTTTGCTTGTTTGTCCACCTAAATTGCCATGAAAAATTAAACGGACCATATTGGGATGAATTCCAGGCTCCCTGGCATGCTCCGGTTGATTTTTGGCCTACTGCATGCCCGGACCTTAGGCCCACCCCCAAAATCGTGGGCTTTAGCACACAGATTTGGCCTGAAAATGTCCCGTTCGCACCGTTTCGCCTGTTTGTCCACCCAAATGGCCACAAAAAATTAAACAGACAATACTGGGATGATACCTAGCCTCCCTGGCATGCCATGGTTAAATTTTGGCCTGCAGCACACCCGAACCCCGGGCCCACCCCCAAAATCGTGGGCTATAGACACAAATTTGCCCTAAAATGCCCCATTCGCACCGTTTCATCTGTTTTTCCCCCCAAATAGACACGAAAAATTAAACGAACCATACTGAGATGATCCCCAACCTCCCTGGCAAGCCTCGGCTAAATTTTGGTAAACAGCACGCCCGGACCCTAGGCCCACACCCGAAACCGTGGGCTATAGCACATAGATTTAGCCCAAAAATGCCCCATTCACACCGTTTCGTTGGTTTGCCCATCCAAATGGCCACAAAAAATTTAACGGACCACATTGGGATGATCCCCAGCCTCCCTGGCATACCTTGGTCAATTTTTGACCCATAACACGACCGAACCTCGGGCCCACTCCCAAAACCGTGGGCTATAGCACACAGATTTAGCCCAGAAATACCTTGTTCGCACCGTTTAGCCTTTTTGTGCACCCAAATAGCCATGAAAAATTAAAATAACCACACAGGGATGATCCCCAGCTTCCCTGGCATGCCCCAGTCAATTTTCAGCCTACAGCACGCCCGGACCCCGGGCCCACCCCCGAAACCGTGGCCTATAGCACACAGATTTGGCCCAAAAATATCTTGTTCGCACCTTTTGCCTGTTTGTCAACCTAAATGGCCTCGAAAAATTAAACAGACCATACTAGGAGGATCCCCAGCCTCCCTAGCATACCCCAGTTGATTTTTAACCCACAGCACACCCGAATCCCGGGGCCACCCCCAAAACCGTGGTTTATAACACACAGATTTGGCCCAAAAATTCACCGTTCGCACCGTCTCGCCTGTTTGTCCATCCAAATGTCCCCAAAAAATTAAATAGACTATATTGGGATGATCCCTGGCCTCCTTGGCATGCCTCAGTTGATTTTTGGCCCACAACACGCCCAGATCCCTGGCCCACCCCCAAAACCGTGGGCTATAGCATACAGATTTGGCCCAAAAATGCCCCGTTCGCACTATTTTGCCTGTTTGTGCACCCAAATAGCTAAGAAATATCAAACGGACAATACTGGGATAATCCCCAGCCTCCCTGGTATTCCAGGTCGATTTTCAGCCCTCAGCACGCCCAGACCTCAGGCCCAGCACGAAACCGTGGGCTATAGCACACAAATTTTACCCAAAAATGCCCCGATCGTATCGTTTTGCCTGTTTTTCCACTCAAATGGCCACGAAAAATTAAACGGACCATATTGGGACGTTCCCCAGCCTCCCTGGCATGCGTTGGTCTATTTTAGGCCAATAATTCTCCTAGACCCCGGGCCCTCCCCCAAAACTGAGGGCTATAGTACACAGATTTGGCTCGAAAATACCTCGTTCGCACCTTTTTGCCCGTTTCTTTACCCAAACGGGCACAAAAATTAAAATGGACCATACTGGAACGATCCCCAACTTCCCTGGTATGCCCCGGTCAATTTTTGACCCATAGTATACCTGAACCACGGGCCCATATCCTAAACCGTTGGATATAGCACATACATTTGGCCCAAAAATGCCTCATTCGCACCGTTTCGACTATTTGTCCACCCAAATAGCCACTAAAAATTAAATGGACCACACTGAGACGATCCCCAACCTCCGCGGTATGCCCTGGTCTATTTTTGGCCAATAGCATGCTTGGATACCAAGCCCACCCCCGAAACCGTGGGCTATAGCACACAAATTTGGCCCAAAAATGCAACGTTCACACTGTTTTGCCTGTTTGTCCACCTAAATGGCCACAAAAAATTAAACGAACCACAATGGGATGATCCCCAGCCTCCCTGGCATGCCCCAGTTGAATTTCGGTCCACAGCACACCCGGACCCCGAGCCCACCCCCAAAACTGTGGACTATAGCACACAGATTTGGACCAAAAATGCATCATTCGCACCGTTTCGCTGATTTGTCCACCCAAATAGCCACAAAAAATTAAACGGACCATACAGAGACAATCCCCAGCCTCCCTGGCACGCCCCGGTCGATTTTCAGCCTACAGCACACCCGGACCCCTGGCCCACCCCTAAAACCGTGTGTTATAGCACATAGATTTAGCCCAAAAATTCCCCATTCGCACCGTTTTGCCTGTTTGTCCACCCAAATAGCCATGAAAAATTAAAAAAACCACACTGGGATGATCCCCTGCCTACCTGGCATGCCCCGGTTGATTTTTACCCTACAGCACGCCCGAACCCCGGGCCCTCCCCCGAAACCGTGGACTATAGCACACAGATTTAGCCCAAAAATTCCCCGTTCGCACCGTTACTCCTCTTTGTCCACACAAATGGCGACGAAAAATTAAAAAAACCATACTGGGATGATTCCCAACCTCCCTAGCATGCCCGAGTCAATTTTTGTCCCACAGCAAGCCCAGACCCCGGACCCACCCCCAAAAATGTGGACTATAGCACATAGATTTGGCTCGAAAATTCTTTGTTCACACCATTTTGCCTATTTTTCCACCCAAATGGCCACAAAAGACCACACTGGCATGATCCCCAGCCTCCCTCAAATGTCCAAGTTGATTTTCGGCCAACAGGAAACCCGAACCCCGAGCCCACCCCTAAAACTGTGGGCTACAGCACACATATTTGGCCTAAAAAATACCCCGTTCGCACCGTTTTGCCTGTTTCTCCACCCAAATGGCCACAAAAAATGAAGGGACCATACTGGGACGTTCCCAAGCCTTCCTGGCATACCCCAATTAATTTTTTTCCACAGCACGCCCGAACCCCAAGCCCATTCCCAAAACCGTGGACTATAGCACACAGATTTTACTCGAAAATGCCATGTTCGCACTGTTTTGCCTGTTGGTTCACCTTAATGGCGATGAAAAATTAAAGAGACCACACAGGGATGATCCCCAGCCTCCCGGGCATGCCTCGGTCGATTTTCGGACTACAACACGCCCGGAGCCCGGGCCCACTTCCGAAACCGTGGGCTGTAGCACAGAGTTTTTGCCCGAAAATGCCCCGTTCGTACCTTTTGCCTATTTGTCCACCCAAATGGCCATGAAAAATTAAACGGACCACACTGGGATGATCCCTAGCCTCCCTGGCATACCTCGGTCAAATTTTTACTGACAGTACGCTCGGACTCCGGGCCCAACTCCAAAACCGTAGGCTATAACACACAGATTTGGCCCTAAAATGCCCCGTTCGCACCGTTTCGACTGTTTGTCCACCGAAATGGCCACGTAAAATTAAACAGACTATACTGGGATGATCCCCAGCCTCCCTGACATGCTCCAGTCAATTTTCATCCCTCATCACGCCCAGACCCCGGGCCCACATCCGAAACCGTGGGCTATAGCACACAGATTTGATCCAAAAATGCCTCGTTCGCACCGTTTTACCTGTTTGTCCTCCCAAATGGCCACGAAAAATTAAGCGGACTATACTGGGATGATCCCCAGCCTCTCTGTCATGCCCCGATCAAATTTTGACCTACAGCATGCTCGAACCCTGGGTCCACCCCAATAACCGTGGGCTATAGCACACAAATTTGGCTCGAAAATGCCCCGTCCACAATGTTTTGCTGGTTTGTCCACCCAAATGGCCACAAAAAATGAAACAGACTATACTAGGATGATCTCCACCCTCCCTAGCACGCCACAGTTGATTTTCGGCCCACATCATGCCCGGACCCCGGGCCCACCCCTAAAACCGTGGGCTATAGCACACAGATTTGGCCCGAAGATGCCCTGTTCGCACCGTTTCGCTTGTTTGTCCACCTAAATACACTCAAAATATTAAACGGACCACACTGGGATTATCCCAAGCCTTCCTGACACGCCTCGGTTGATTTTAAGCCCACAGAATGCCCGGAGCTCAGGCCCACCCCCAAAACCGTGGCCTATATAGCATACAGATTTTGTCCAAAAATTCCCTATTCGCACTGTTTCGCTTGTTTGTCCACACAAATAGCGACAAAAAATTAAAGAGACCATACTGCGACGATCCCCAACCTCCCTAACATGCCCCAGTCGATTTTCGTCCCACAGCACGTTCGGACCCCGGGCCCACCCCCGAAAACGTGGGCTAAAACACACAGATTTGGCCAAAAAATTCTTTTTTCGCACCGTTTTGCTTATTTGTCCACCCAAATAGCCATGAAAAATTAAACAAACCACACTGGGATGATCCTCAGCCTCCCTGGCATGCCCCGATCAATTTTTGGCCCAAAGCACGCCCGGACCCCTGGACCACCCCCAAAATCGTGGGCTATAGCACACAGATTTGGCCTGAAAATGCCTCATTCGCACCTTTTTGCCTGTTTGTCCACTCAAATGAACACGAAATATTAAACGGACCATACTGGGACGATCCTCAACCCCCTTGGCACGCCTCGATCGATTTTCTGTCCACAGCACGTCCGAACCCCAGGCCCACCCCTGAAACCGTGGGCTATAGCACACAAATTTGGCCCAAAAATGCCCCGTTCGCACCCTTTTGCCTGTTTTTCCATCCAAATGGCCATAAAATATTAAACGGACCACACTAGGAAGATTCCCAACCTCGCTGGCATGCCCTGGTTTATTTTTGGCCCATAGCACGCTCAGACCTCGGGACCACCCCCAAAAACATGGCCTATAACACACAGATTTGGCCCAAAAATACTCCGTTCACACCGTTTTGTCTGTTTGTCCACCCAAATGGCCATAAAAAATTAAACAGACCACACTGGGATAATCCCCAGCTTCCCTGGCACACCTTGGTCTATTTTCGACCCACAGCATGCCCGGACCCCGGGCCCACACCCAAAACCGTGAACTAAGCACATAGATTTAGCCTGAAATTGCCCCATTAGCCCTAAACCCTAAACCCTAAATTGTGGTCTAAGCATATAGATCATACTGGGATGATCCCCAGCCTCCCTAGCACACCCCTATTTATTTTTGGACCACAGCACACCCGGACCCCCGGCCCACCCCGAAACCGTGGGCTATAGCACACAGATTTGGCCCAAAAATGCCCCGTTTGCACCATTTCTCTTGTTTGTCCACCCAAATGGCTACAAAATATTAAACAGACCATACTGGGATAATCCTCAGCCTACGTTCCATGCCCCAGTCAATTTTCGACCCACAGAACCCCGGACCCTGGTCCACCACCTAAACCGTGTGCTATGGCACACTGACTTAGCCCAAAAATTCCCTGTTCGCACCGTTTTGCCTGTTTGTCCACCCAAATGGCCATGAAAAATCAAACAGACTACACTGGGACGATCCCTAGCCTCCCAGGCATGCCCCGTTAGATTTTTGGCCTACTGCACGCCTGGACCCTAGGCCCACCCCCGAAACCGTGGGCTATAGCACACAGATTAGGCCCAATAATGGCCCGTTCACACAGTTTCGCCTGTTTGTCTACCCAAATGGCCACGAAAAATTAAAATAACCATACTGGGATGATACCCAGCCTTCCTGGCATACCTCGATCAAATTTTTGCCCACAACACGCCTGTACCCCTGGCCCACCCCCAAAACCGTGGGCTATAGCCCACATATTTTCCCCAAAATGTCCCATTCACGCTGTTTTGCTTGTTTGTCCACCCAAATGGCCACAAAAAATTAAACGGACTATACTGGGATGATCCCCAGCCTCCCTGGCATGCCTCATTCAAATTTTGGCCCACAGCACAACCAAACCCCAGGCCCACCTCTGAAACCATGGGCTATAGAGCACAGATTTGGCCAAAAAATACCCCATTCGCATCGTTTCGCTGGTTTATCCACCCAAATAGCCACAAAAAATATAACGGACCACACTGGGATGAGCCCCAGCCTCCCTAGCATACCTTGGTCAAGTTTTGACACACATCATGCCCGAACCCTAAGCCCACCCCCAAAACTGTGGGCTATAGCATGCAGATTTGGCTCAAAAATGCCCTGTTCGCACCTTTTCGCCTTTTTGTCCTCCCAAATAGCCATAAAAAATTAAACGAACTACTCTGGGATGATCCTTAGCCTCCCTGGAATGCGCTAGTTGATTTTCAGCCCATAACATGCTCGGACCCCGGGCCATCCCTAAAACCGTGGCCTATAACACACAGATTTGGCCTAAAAATGCCTCGTTTGCACCGTTTTGCCTATTTGTCAACCCAAATGGCCACAAAAAATTAAACAGACCACACTAAGATGATCCCCAGCCTCCCTAACATGCCCAAGTGGATTTTCAATCTACAGTACGCCCGGATCCCGGGCCCACCCCCAAAACCATGAGCTATAGCACACAAATTTGAAAAAAAATAAAAATTCGCACCGTCTCACCTGTTTCTCCATCCAAATATCCCTAAAAAATTAAATAGACCATACTGGGATGATCCTCGGCCTCCCTGGCATGTCCTGATTAATTTTTGGCCCACAACGCCCATACCTCGGGCCCAACCCTGAAATCATGGGCTATAGCACACAGATTTGGCCCAAAAATGCCCCGGTCGCACTGTTTTGCCTGTTTGTCCACCCAAATAGCCAAGGAATATTAAACAGACCATACTGGAATAATCCCCAGCCTCTCTGTCATACCCCAGTCGATTTTCATCCCTCGGCACGCCCGGACCCCATGCCCACCATGAAACCGTGGGCTATAGCACACAGATTTGGCTGAAAAATGCCTCGTTCGCACTGTTTTGCCTATTTGTCCACCCAAATGGACAAGAAATATTAAACGGAACATACTGGGATAATTCTCAGCCTCTCTGGCATGCCCCAGTTAATTTTCAGCCCTCAGCACGCCTGAACTCCGGGCCCACCCTGAAACCGTGGGCTATAGCACACAGACTTAGCCCAAATATGCCCCGTTTCGCACTGTTTTGACTGTTTGTTCACCCAAATGTCCACGAAAAATTAAACAGACCATACTAGGACGTTCCCCAGCCTCCCTGGCACAATTCGGTCTATTTTTGGTCAACAACACACCCGAACACCGGGCCCAACCCAAAACCGTGAACTATAGCACACAAATTTGGTCAGAAAATGCCCCATTCACACCGTTTTGTTGGTTTGTCCACCCAAATGGCCACAAAAAATTAAACGGATCACATTGGGACAATCCCCAGCTTCCTTGGCACGCGCTGGTCATTTTTTAGCCTACAGCACGCTCGGACCCCGGGCCCACCCCCTAAACCGTGGAGTATAGCACACAGATTTGGCCCAAAAATGCCCCGTTCGCACTGTTTCACCTATTTGTCTGCCTAAATAGCCACAAAAAGCTAAACGAAAAATACTGGAATGATCACCAGCCTCCCTGGCATGCCTCGGTCGATTATCGATCTATAGCACGCTCGGACCCCAGACCCAACCCCAAAACCGTGGGCTGTAGCATACAGATTTGGCTCAAAAATTTCCCGTTCGCACCATTTTGCCAGTTTGTCAACTCAAATAGCCACGAAAAATTAAACGGACCATACTGGGATGATCCCCAGCATCCCTGGTATGCCCCGGTTGATTTTTGTCCCACAGCACTCCCGAATCCCAGGCCTACTCCTGAAATCATGGGCTATAGCACACAGATTTAGCCTGAAAATGCCCCGTTCACACCGTTTCGCCTATTTGTCCATCCAAATAGCCAAGAAAGACCATACTGGGATGATCCCCAGCCTCCCTGAAATGTCTCGATCGATTTTCGGCACACAGCACGCCCATACCCTGGGCCTACCCATGAAACCGTGGGCTATAACACATATTTATCCCAAAAATACCTCGTTCGCATCGTTTCGCCTGTTTGTCCACACAAATGGCCACGAAATATTAAACAGACTACATTGGGACGATCCCCAGCCTCCCTGGCATGCCTTGGTTAATTTTCAGCCCACAGCACGCCCGAACACTGGGCCTAACCCCTAAACTGTGGGCTATAGCACACAGATTTTGCCCATAAATGCACCGTTCGCACCGTTTTACCTGTTTATCCACCCAAATAGCCACGAAAAATTAAACGGACCACACTGGGATGATCCCCAGCCTCCCTGGCGGTGCCGTTCTATTTTCGTCCCACACTACACTGGACCCCAGGCCCATCCCTTAAACTGTAGGCCATAGCACATAGATTTGGCTCGAAAATGCCTCGTTCGCACCGTTTTGCCTATTTGTCCAACCAAATCGCCATGAAAATTTAAACGGACCATACTGGGATGATCCCCATCCTCCCTGCATACCACGATCGATTTTTGACCCACAGCACGCTCGGACCTAGGGCCCACCCCCTAAACCGTGGGCTATAACACACGGATTTGGCTCAAAAATACCCCGTTCGCACCGTTTTGCCTATTTTTCCACCAAAATAGCCACAAAAATTTAAACGGACCACACTATGATGATTCCCAACATCCCTGGCATGCTTTGGTTGGTTTTTGGCCCACAGAACGGCCGAATCTCGAGTCTACTCAGAAAACCATGGGCTATAGCACACAAATTTGGCCTAAAAATGCCCTATTCGCACCATTTTGCCTGTTTATCCACCCTAATGGCCATGAAAGACCACACTAGGATGATCCCCAGGATCCCTAAAATGTCTCGGTTGATTTTCAGCCCACATCTCGCCCGAACCCCAGGCCCACCCCTAAAACCGTGGGCTATAGCACATATATTTGGCACAAAAATACACCATTCGCACCATTTCACATGTTTATCCACCCAAATAGTCACGAAAAATTTAACGGACCACAATGAGATGTTCCCCAGCCACCCTGTCCTACCTCGGTTGATTTTTGACCTTAGCATGCCTAGACCCCGAGCCAATTCCCAAAGTCGTGGACTATAACACACTGATTTTACCCGAAAATACCCCATTCGCACCATTTTCCCTGTTGGTCCACCTTAATGGCCATGAAAAATTAAAAAGACCATACTGGGATGATCCTCATCCTTCCTGGGATGCCTCGATCGATTTTCGGCTAACAACACGCTCGGACCCCGGGCCCACTCCCAAAACTGTGGGGTATAACACACAGTTTTGGCCCGAAAATGCCCCGTTCACACCTTTTGCCTGTTTGTCTGCCCAAATGGCCATGAAAAATTAAACGGACCACAATGGGATGATTCCTAGCCTCTATGGAATACCTCGGTCGATTTTCGGCCTACAGTATGCCCGGACCCCAAGCCCACCCCTAAAACCGTAGGCTATAACATAGATTTGGCCCGAAAATTCCCCATCCACACTGTTTTGCTTGTTTGTCCACCTAAATGGACACAAAAAATTAAACCAACTACACTGGGATGATCCTCAGCCTCCCAGGCATGCCCTGGATGATTTTTGTCCAAAATAACGCCCGAACCAAGGTCCCACCCCCTAAACCGTGGGCTAGAACACACATATTTGGCCCTAAAATGCCCCGTTCACACGATTTTGTCTGTTTGTCCACTCAAATGGACACGTAAAATTAAATGGACCATATTGGGATGAACCCCAGCCTCCCTGGCATACCTCGGTCAATTTTTGGCCCACATCATGCCTGGACCCCGGGCCCACCCCCGAAACCATGGGCTATAGCACACAGATTTGACCCAAAAATACCTTGTTCGCATTGTTTTGCCTGTTTGTCCTCCAAAATGGCCATTAAAAATTAAGCGGACCATACAAGGATGATCCCCACCCTCTCTGGCATGCCCCAGTCAAATTTTAGCATAGAACACGCTCGGACCCCGGGTCCACCCTTAAAACCATGAACTATAGCACACAGATTTGGCCCGAAAATTCCCCGTTCACAATGTTTTTTTGGTTTGTCCACCCAAATGGACACAAAAAATTAAACGGACCACACTGGGATGATCCCCAGCCTCCCTAACATGCCCCAATTTATTTTTGGCCCACAGCACGCTCGAACCCCGGGCCCACCCCTAAAACCATGGGCTATAGCACACAAATTTAGCTCGAAAATGCCCTGTTCGCACTATTTTGCCTGTTTGTCCGCACTAATGGCCACAAAAAATTAAACGGACTATACTAGATGATCCCCAGCCTCCCAGGCATGCCTTAGATAATTTTTGGCTCAAAGCACGCCCGAACCCAGGGCCCACCCCCAAAACCGTGGGCTATAACACACAAATTTGGCCCTAAGATGCCCCGTTCATACCGTTTTACCTATTTAACCACTCAAATGGCCACGTAAAATTAAATAGAATACACTGGGATGAACCCCAGTCTCCCTGGCATGCCCCGGTCGATTTTCGGCCAATATTACGCCCGGATCTCGAGCCCACCCCCTAAACCATGGGCTATAGCACACAGATTTGACCCAAAAATGCCTCGTTTGCACCGTTTTGCCTGTTTGTCCTCCCAAATGGCCATGAAAAATTAAGCGGACTACACTGGGATGATCCCCAGCCTCCCTGGCATGCCCCAGTCATATTTCGGCATACAGCACGCTCTGACCTTGGGTCCACCCCTAAAACCATGGGCTATAACACATAGATTTGGCCCGAAAATGCCCCGTTCGCAACGTTTTGCTGGTTTATCCTCCCAAATAGACATAAAAAATTAAATGGACCAAACTAGGATGATACCCAGACTCCCTATCATTCCCCGGTCGATTTTTGGCCCACAGTACGCCCAAACCCAGGGCCCAACCCTAAAACCGTAAGTTATAGCACACAGATTTGGCTCGAAAATGCCCCGTTCGCACCGTTTTGCCTATTTGTCTGCCCAAATGGCCATAAAAAATTAAAAGAATCAAACTGGGATGATCCCCAGCCTCCCTGGCATGCCCTAGTTAATTTTCAGCCAACAGCACGCCCGGACCCTGGGCCCATCCCTAAAACCATGGCCTATAGCACACAGATTTGTCTTGAAAATTCCCTGTTCGCACCGTTTTGCCTTGTTGTACACACAAATGTCCACGAAAAATTAAACCGACCATACTGGGATGATGCCTAACCTCCCTTGCATGCCCCAGTCGATTTTCGTCCTACAGCATGCCCGGACCCAGAGCCCACCCCCGAAACCGTGGGCTAAAACACACAGATTTGGCCAAAAAATTCTTTGTTCGCACCGTTTTGCTTGTTTGTCCACCCAAATAGCCATGAAAAATTAAACAGACCATACTGGGATGATCCTCAGCCTCCCTGGCATGCTCCGGTCAATTTTTGGCCCAAAGCACGCCCGGACCCCTGGCCCACCCCCAAAACCGTGGGCTATAGTACACAGATTTGGCCTGAAAATGCCTCATTCGCACCGTTTTGCTTGTTTGTCCCCCCAAATGGAAACGAAATATTAAATGGACCATACTGGGACGATTCTCAACCCCCTTGGCACGCCTCAATCGATTTTCTGCCCACAGCACGTCTGATCCCCAGGCCCAACCCTGAAACCGTGGGCTATAGCACACAGATTTGGCCCAAAAATGCCCAGTTCGCACCCTTTTGCCTGTTTTCCATCCTAATGGCCACAAAAAATTAAACGGACCACACTGGGAAGATTCCTAACCTTGCTGGTATGCCCCTATTAATTTTTGGCCCACAGCACGCCCGGACCCCGAGCCCACCCCCAAAACCGTGGGCAATAGCACACATATTTGGCCTGAACATGCCCCTTCGCACTATTTCGCCAGTTTGTCCACCCATATGGCCATGAAAAATTAAACGGACCACATTGGGACCAGCCTCCCTGGCATGCCCTGGTTTATTTTTGTCCCACAGCACGCCCGGACCTCGAGCCCACCCCCAAAAACGTGGCTTATAACACAGATTTGGCTCGAAAATGCTCCGTTCACACTGTTTTGTCTGTTTGTCCACCCAAATGGCCATAAAAAATTAAACAGACCACACTGGGATAATCCCCAGCTTCCCTGGCACACCTTGGTCTATTTTCAACACACAACATGCCCGGACCCCGGGCCCACACCCAAAACCGTGAACTAAGCATATAGATTTGGCCTGAAATTACCCCATTAGCCCAAAACCCTAAACCCTAAACCGTGGTCTAAGCATATAGATCATACTGGGATGATCCCCAACCTCCCTAGCACACCCCTATTGATTTTTGGACCACAGCACGCCCGGACCCCAGGCCCACCCCAAAACCGTGGGCTATAACACACAGATTTGGCCCAAAAATGCCCCGTTTGCACCGTTTCTCTTGTTTGTCCACCCAAATGGCTACAAAATATTAAACATACCATACTGGGATAATCCTCAGCCTACGTTCCATGCCCCAGTCAATTTTCGACCCACAGAACGCCCGAACCCTGGTCCACCACCTAAACCGTGTGCTATGGCACACTGATTTAGCCCAAAAATGCCCTGTTCGCACCATTTTTCCTGTTTCTCCACCCAAATGGCCATGAAAAATTAAACAGACTACACTGGGATGATCCCTAGCCTCCCAGGCATGCCCCGTTAGATTTTTTGCCTACTGCACGCCTGGACCCTAGGCCCACCCCCAAAATCGTGGGCTATAGCACACAGATTTGGCCCAAAAATGCCCCGTTCGCACAGTTTTGCCTGTTTGTCTACCCAAATGGCCACGAAAAATTAAAATAACCATACTGGGATGATACCCAGCCTCCCTGACATACCTCGGTCAAATTTTTGCCCACAGCACGCCCGTACCCCTAGCCCACCCCCAAAACCGTGGGCTGTAGCCCATATATTTTCTCCAAAATGCCCCATTCACGCTGTTTTGCTTGTTTGTCAACCCAAATAGCCACGAAAAATTAAACGGACCATACTGGGATGATCCCCAGCCTCCCTGCCATGCCTCAGTCAAATTTTGGCCCACAGCACACCCGAACCTCGGGCCCACCTCTGAAACCATGGGCTATAGAGCACAGATTTGGCCCAAAAATACCCCATTCGCATCGTTTCGCTGGTTTATCCACCCAAATAGCCACAAAAAATATAACGGACCACACTGGGATGAGCCCCAACCTCATAGCATATCTTGGTCAATTTTTGACACACAGCACGCCAGAACCCTAAGCCCACCCCCAAAACCGTGGGCTATAGCATGCATATTTGGCTTAAAAATGCCCTGTTCGCACCTTTTCGCCTTTTTGTCCACCCAAATAGCCACGAAAAATTAAACAAACTATGCTGGGATGATCCTCAGCCTCCCTGGCATGCGCCAGTTGATTTTCAGCCCACAACATGCTCGGACCCCGGGCCCTCCCTAAAAACGTGGCCTGTAGCACACAGATTTGGCCTAAAAATACCTCGTTTACACTATTTTGCCTATTTGTCAACCCAAATGGCCACAAAAAATTAAACAGACCACACTAAGATGATCCCCAGCCTCCCTAATATGCCCCAGTCAATTTTCAATCTACAGTACGCCCGGATCCCGGGCCCACCCCAAAAACCATGGGCTATAGCACACAAATTTGAAAAAAAAAAAATATTGCACCGTCTCACCTGTTTCTCCACCCAAATATCCCTAAAAAATTAAACAAACCATACTGGGATGATCCTCGGCCTCCCTGGCATGTCCTGATTAATTTTTGGCGCACAACGCCCAGATCCCGGGCACAACCCTGAAATCGTGGGCTATAGCACACAGATTTGGCCCGAAAATGCCCCGTTCGCACTGTTTCGCCTGTTTGTCTACCCAAATAGCCAAGAAATATTAAACAGACCATACTGGGATAATCCCCAGCCTCCCTAGCATACCCCAGTCGATTTTCATCCCTCGGCACGCCCGAACTCCAGGCCCACCATGAAACCGTGGGCTATAGCACATAGATTTGGCTCAAAAATGCCTCGTTCGCACTGTTTTGCCTGTTTGTCCACCCAAATGGACATGAAATATTAAACGGACCATACTGGGATAATCCTCAGCCTCTCTGGTATGCCCCAGTTAATTTTCATCCCTCAGCACGCCTGAAATCCGGGCCCACCCTGAAACCGTGGGCTATAGCACACAGACTTAGCCGAAATATGCCCCGTTCGCACTGTTTTACCTGTTTGTTCACCCAAATGGACACGAAAATTTAAACAGACCATACTAGGACGTTCCCCAGCCTCCCTGTCACAATCCAGTCTATTTTTGGTCAACAACACACCCGAACACCGGGCCCAACCCAATATCGTGAGCTATAGCACACAGATTTGGTCTGAAAATGCCTCATTCGTACCGTTTCGCTGGTTTGTCTTCCCAAATGGCCACAAAAAATTATACGGATCACATTGGGACAATACCCAGCCTCTTTGGCATGCCCTGGTCATTTTTTAGCCTACAGTACGCTCGAACCCCGGGCCCACCCCCTAAACCGTGGGCTATAACACATAGATTTGGCCCAAAAATGCCCCGTTCGCACTATTTCACCTATTTGTCCGCCTAAATATCCACAAAAAGCTAAACGAACCATAATGGAATGATCACCAGCCTCCCTGGCATGCCTGGTCGATTATCGATCTATAGCACGCTCGGACCCCAGACCCAACCCCAAAACCGTGGGCTATAGCATACAAATTTGGCTCGAAAATTTCCCGTTTGCACCATTTTGCAAGTTTGTCAACTCAAATGGCCACGAAAAATTAAACGGACCATACTGGGATGATCCCCAGCATCCCTGGTATGCCCCGGTCAATTTTTGTCCCACAGCACTCCCGAATCCCAGGTCTACTCCTGAAATCATTGGCTATAGCACACAGATTTAGCCTGAAAATGCCCCGTTCACATCGTTTCGCCTGTTTGTCCATCCAAATAGCCAAGAAAGACCATACTGGGATGATCCCCATCCTCCCTGAAATGTCTCGATTGATTTTTAGCATACAGCACGCCCGTACCCTGGGCCTACCCATGAAACCGTGGGATATAACACACATATTTGTCCCAAAAATACCTCATTCGCATCGTTTCGCCTGTTTGTCCACACAAATGGCAACGAAATATTAAAAAGACTATATTGGGATGATCCCCAGTCTCCCTTGCATGCCTTGGTTAATTTTCAGCCCACATCACGCCCGAACACTGGGCCCACCCCCTAAACTGTGGGCTATAGCACACAGATTTGGCCCAAAAATGCACCGTTCGCACCGTTTTGCCTGCTTATCCACCCAAATAGCCACGAAAAATTAAACGGACCACACTGGGATAATCCCCAGCCTCCCTAGCAGTGCCGTTCTATTTTCGGCCCACAATACACTGGACCCCGGGCCCACCCCTGAAACTGTAGGCCATAGCACATAGATTTGGCTCGAAAATGCCTCGTTCGCACCATTTTGCCTATTTGTCCAACCAAATCGCCATGAAAATTTAAACAGACCATACTGGGATGATACCCATCCTCCCTGCATGCCACGATCGATTTTTGACCCACAGCACGCTCGGACCTAGGGCCCACCCCCTAAACCGTGGGCTATAGCACACGGATTCGGCTCGAAAATACCCCGTTCGCACCGTTTTGCCTATTTTTTCACCAAAATAGCCACGAAAATTTAAACGGACCACACTGGGATGATTCCCAACATCCCTGGCATACTTTGGTTGGTTTTTGGCCCATAGAACGCCCGATCTCGAGCCTACTCCTAAAACCGTGGGCTATAGCACACAAATTTGGCCTAAAAATGCCCCATTCACACCATTTTGCCTGTTTGTCCACCCTTAATGGCCATGAAAGATCACACTAGGATGATCCCCAGGATCCCTAAAATGTCTCGGTTGATTTTCATCCCACATCTCGCCCGAACCCCAGGCCCACCCCCAAAACCGTGGGCTATAGCACACAAATTTGAAAAAAAAAAAAATTTGCACCGTCTCACCTGTTTCTCCACCCAAATATCCCTAAAAAATTAAACAAACCATACTAGGATGATCCTTGGCCTCCCTGTCATGTCCTGATTAATTTTTGGCGCACAACGCCCAGACCCCGGGCCCAACCCTGAAATCGTGGGTTATAGCACACAGATTTGGCCCGAAAATGCCCCGTTCGCACTATTTCGCCTGTTTGTCCACCCAAATAGCCAAGAAATATTAAACAGACCATACTGGAATAATCCCCAGCCTCTCTGTCATACCCCAGTCGATTTTCATCCCTCGGCACGCCCGGACCCCATGCCCACCATGAAACCGTGGGCTATAGCACACAGATTTGGCTGAAAAATGCCTCGTTCGCACTGTTTTGCCTATTTGTCCACCCAAATGGACAAGAAATATTAAACGGAACATACTGGGATAATTCTCAGCCTCTCTGGCATGCCCCAGTTAATTTTCAGCCCTCAGCACGCCTGAACTCCGGGCCCACCCTGAAACCGTGGGCTATAGCACACAGACTTGGCCCAAATATCCCTCGTTCGCACTGTTTTTCCAGTTTGTTCACCCAAATGGCCACAAAAAATTAAACAGACCATACTAGGACGTTCCCCAGCCTCCCTGGCATAATCCGGTCTATTTTTTGTAGACAACACACCCGAACACCGGGCCCAACCCCAAACCGTGAGCTATAAAATACAGATTTTGTCTGAAAATGCCTCATTCTCACCGTTTCGCTGGTTTGTCCACCCAAATGGCCACAAAAAATTAAACGGATCACATTAGGACAATCCCCAGCCTCCTTAGCATGCCTTGGTCATTTTTTAGCCTACAGTACGCTCGGACCCCGGGACCACCCCCTAAACCGTGGGCTATAGCACATAGATTTGGCCCAAAAATACCCCGTTCGCACTATTTCACCTATTTGTCTGCCTAAATAGCCACAAAAAGCTAAACGAACCATACTGGAATGATCACCAGCCTCCATGGCATGCCTCAGTCGATTATCGATCTATAGCACGCTCGGACCCCAGACCCAACCCCAAAACCGTGGGCTATAGCATACAAATTTGGCTCGAAAATTTCCCATTCGCACCATTTTGCCAGTTTGTCAACTCAAATGGCCACGAAAAATTAAACGGACCATACTGGGATGATCCCCAGCATCCCTGGTATGCCCCGGTCGATTTTTGTCCCACAGCACTCCCGAATCCCAGGTCTACTCCTGAAATCGTTGGCTATAGCACACAGATTTAGCCTGAAAATGCCCCGTTCACACCGTTTCGCCTGTTTGTCCATCCAAATAGCCAAGAAAGACCATACTGGGATGATCCCCAGTCTCCCTGAAATGTCTCGATCGATTTTCGGCATACAGCACGCCCGTACCCTGGGCCTACCCATGAAACCGTGGGCTATAACACACATATTTGTCCCAAAAATACCTCGTTCGCATCGTTTCGCCTGTTTGTCCACACAAATGGACACGAAATATTAAAAAGACTACATTGGGATGATCCCCAGTCTCCCTGGCATGCCTTGGTTAATTTTTAGCCCACAGCACGCCCAAACACTGGGCCCACCACCTAAACTGTGGGCTATAGCACACAGATTTTGCCCAAAAATGCACCGTTCACACCGTTTTGCCTATTTATCCATCCAAATAGCCACGAAAAATTAAACGGACCACACCGGGATGATCCCCAGCCTCCCTAGCGGTGCCGTTCTATTTTCGGCCCACAATACACTGGACCCCGGGCCCACCCCTGAAACTGTAGTCCATAGCACATAGATTTGGCTCGAAAATACCTCGTTCGCACCGTTTTGCCTGTTTGTCCAACCAAATCGCCATGAAAATTTAAACGGACCATACTGGGATGATCCCCATCCTCCCTGCATACCACGATCGATTTTTGACCCACAGCACGCTCGGACCTAGGGCCCACCCCCTAAACCGTGGGCTATAGCACACGGATTTGGCTCGAAAATACCCCATTCGCACCGTTTTGCCTATTTTTTCACCAAAATAGCCACGAAAATTTAAACGGACCACACTAGGATAATTCCCAACATCCCTGGCATGCTTTGGTCGGATTTTAGCCCACAGAACGCCCGATCTCGAGCCTACTCCTAAAACCGTGGGCTATAGCACATAAATTTGGCCTAAAAATGCCCCATAAGCACCATTTTGCCTGTTTGTCCACCCTAATGGCCATGAAAGATCACAATAGGATGATCCCCAGGATCTCTAAAATGTCTCGGTTGATTTTCATCCCACATCTCGCCCGAACCCCAGGCCCACCCCCAAAACCGTGGGCTATAGCACATATATTTGGCACAAAAATACACCGTTCGCACCATTTCACATGTTTATCCACCCAAATAGACACAAAAAATTTAACGGACCACAATGAGATGTTCCCCAGCCACCCTATCCCACCTCGGTTGATTTTCGACCTTAGCATGCCCAGACCCCGAGCCAATTCCCAAAGTCGTGGACTATAACACACAGATTTTACCCGAAAATACCCCACTCGCACCATTTTCCCTGATGGTCCACCTTAATGGCCATGAAAAATTAAAAAAACCATACTGGGATGATCCCCAGCTATTCTGGGATGCCTCGATCAATTTTTGGCCCACAACACGCTCGGACCCCGGGCCCACTCCCAAAACTGTGGGGTATAACACACAGTTTTGGCCCAAAAATGCCCCGTTCACACCTTTTGCCTGTTTGTCTGCCCAAATGGCCATGAAAAATTAAACGGACCACAATGGGATGATTCCTAGCCTCTATGGCATACCTCGGTCGATTTTCGGCCTATAGTATGCCCGGACCCCAAGCCCATCCCTAAAACCGCAGGCTATAACATAGATTTGGCCCGAAAATGCCCCGTTCACACTGTTTTGCCTGTTTGTCCACCTAAATGGACACGAAAAATTAAACAGACTATAATGGGATGATCCCCAGCCTCCTAGGCATTCCCTGGGTGATTTTTGTCCAAAAGAACGCCCGAACCCAGGTCCCACCCCCAAAACCGTGGGCTAGAACACACATATTTGGCCCTAAAATGCCCCGTTCACACTGTTTTGCCTGTTTGTCCACTCAAATGGCCACGTAAAATTAAATGGACCATTCTGGGATGAACCCCAGCCTCCCTGGCATACCCCGGTCAATTTTTGGCCCACATCATGCCTGGACCCCGGGCCCACCCCCGAAACCATGGGCTATAGCACACAGATTTGACCCAAAAATACCTTGTTCGCACCGTTTTGCCTGTTGGTCCTCCAAAATGGCCATGAAAAATTAAGCGGACTATACAAGGATGATCCCCACCCTCTCTATCATGCCCCAGTCAAATTTTGGCATACAACACGCTCGGACCCCAGGTCCACCCTTAAAACCATGAACTATAGCACACAGATTTGGCCCGAAAATGCCCCGTTCACAACGTTTTGTTGGTTTGTCCAGCCAAATGGACACAAAAAATTAAAAGGACCACACTGGGATGATCCCCAGCCTCCCTAACATGCCCCAATTTATTTTTGGCCCACAGCACGCTCGAACCCCGGGTCCACCCCTAAAACCGTGGGCTATAGCACACAGATTTGGCCCAAAAATGCCCCGTTCGCACTATTTTGCCTGTTTGTCCGCACCAATGGCCACAAAAAATTAAACGGACTATACTAGATGATCCCCAGCCTCCCATACATGCCTTGGAAAATTTTTGGCTCAAAGCACGCCCGAACCCAGGGCTCACCCCCAAAACCGTGGGCTATAACACACAGATTTGGCCCTAAAATGCCCCGTTTGTACCGTTTTGCCTGTTTAACCACTCAAATGGCCACATAAAATTAAATAGACTACACTGGAATGAACCCCAGTATCCCTGGTATGCCCCGGTCGATTTTCGGCCAATATTATGCCCGGATCTCGGGCCCACCCCCGAAACCATGGGCTATAGCACACAGATTTGACCCAAAAATGCCTCGTTTGCACTGTTTTGCCTGTTTGTCCTCCCAAATAGCAATGGAAAATTAAGAGGACTACACTGAGATGATCCCCAGCCTCCCTGGCATGCCCCAGTCATATTTCGGCATACAGCACGCTCTGACCTTGGGTCCACCCCTAAAACCATGGGCTATAACACACAGATTTGGCCCGAAAATGCCCCGTTCACAATGTTTTGCTGGTTTATCCTCCCAAATAGACATAAAAAATTAAATGGACCACACTAGGATGATACCCAGACTCCCTGGCATGCCCCGGTCGATTTTTGTCCCACAGCACGCCCGAACCTCAGGCCCACCCCTAAAACCGTTGGTTATAGCACACAGATTTGGCTCGAAAATGCCCCGTTCGCACTGTTTTGCCTATTTGTTTGCCCAAATGGCCATAAAAAATTAAAAGAGTCACACTGGGATGATCCCCAGCCTCCCTGGCATGCCCCGGTTAATTTTCAGCCAACAGCACGCCCGGGCCCATCCCTAAAACCATGGCCTATAGCATACAGATTTGGCTCGAAAATTCCCTGTTCGCACCATTTTGCCTTGTTGTCCACACAAATGGCCACGAAAAATTAAACCGATCATACTGGGATGATCCCCAACCTCCCTAAAATGCCCCAGTCGATTTTCGTCCTACAGCATACCCGGACCCCGAGCCCACCCCTGAAACAGTGGGCTAGAACACACATATTTGGCCCTAAAATTCCCCGTTCGCACCGTTTTTCCTATTTGTCCACTCAAATGTCCACGTAAAATTAAATGGACCATATTGGGATGAACCTCAGCCTCCCTGACATACCCCGGTCAATTTTTGGGCCACATCACGCCTGGACCCCGAGCCCACCCCCGAAACCATGGGCTATAGCACACAGATTTGACCCAAAAATACCTTGTTCACACCATTTTGTCTGTTTGTCCTCCTAAATGGCCATGAAAAATTAAGCGTACCATAAAAGGATGATCCCCAGCCTCCCTGGCATGCCCCAGTCATATTTCGGCATACAACACGCTCGGACCCCGGGTCCACCCTTAAAACCATGAACTATAGCACACAAATTTGGCCCAAAAATGCCCCGTTCACAATGTTTTGTTGGTTTGTCCACCCAAATGAAAACAAAAAATTAAACGGACCACACTGGGATGATCCCCAGCCTCCCTGGCATTCCCCGATCGATTTTTGGCCCACAACACGCCCGAACCTCGGGCCCACCCCTAAAACCGTGGGCTATAGCACACAGATTTGGCCCAAAAATGCCCTGTTCGCACTATTTTTCATGTTTGTCCACCCAAATGGCCACGAAAAATTAAACGGACTAGACTGGGATGATCCCCAGCCTCCCAGGCATGCCTTGGACAATTTTTAGCTCAAAGCACGCTCGAACCCAGGGCCCACCACCAAAATCGTGGGCTATAACACATAGATTTAGCCCTAAAATGCCCCGTTTGTACCGTTTTACCTGTTTAACAACTCAAATGGCCACATAAAATTAAATAGACCATACTAGGATGAACCCCAGTCTCCCTGGCATGCCCCGGTCAATTTTTGGCCAACATTACATCTGGATCCCGGGCCCACCCCCAAAACCATGGGCTATAGCACACAGATTTGACCCAAAAATGCTTTGTTTGCACCGTTTTGCCTGTTTGTCCTCCCAAATGGCCATGAAAAATTAAGCGGACCATACTGAGATGATCCCCAGCCTCCTGGCATGCCCCTGTCATATTTCGGCATATAGCACGCTCTGACCTTGGGTCCACCCCTAAAACCATGGGCTATAGCACACAGATTTGGCCCGAAAATGCCCCGTTCGTAACGTTTTGCTGGTTTATCCTCCCAAATAGATAAAAATTTAAACGGACCACATTAGGATGACCCTCAGCCTCCCTGCAATGCCCCGATCAATTTTTCGTCCCACAGCACGTCCGAACCCCAGGCCCACCCCTAAAACCATTGGTTATAGCACACAGATTTGGCTCGAAAATGCCCCGTTCGCACCGTTTTGCCTATTTGTCTTCCCAAATGGCCATAAAAAATTAAATGAATCATACTGGGATGATCCCCAGCCTTCCTAGCATGCCCCGGTTAATTTTCAGCCAACGGCACGCCCGAACCCCGGGCCCATCCCTAAAACCATGGCATATAGCACACAGATTTGGCCCGAAAATTCCCCGTTCGCACCGTTTTGCCTGGTTGTCCACACAAATGGCCACGAGAAATTAAACAGACCATACTGGGATGATCCCCAACCTCCCTAGCATTCCCCATTCGATTTTCGTCCTACAGCACGCCCGAACCCCGAGCCCACCCCCAAAATAGTGGGCTATAGCACACAGATTTAGCCTGAAAATTCTTCGTTCGCACTGTTTTGGTTGTTTGTCCACCCAAATAGCCACAAAAAATTAAATAGACCACACTGGGATTATACCTAGCCTCTCTGGCATGCCCCGCTTGATTTTTTCCCCACAACATGCCCATACCCCGAGCCCACCCCCAAAACCATGGGCTATAACACACAGATTTGGCCTGAAAAGACCCTGTTTGCACCATTTTACCTATTTGCCCACCCAAATGGCCACAAAATATTAAACGGACCACACTGGGATGATCCCCAACCACCCTAACATGCCTTGATCTATTTTCTGCCCATAGCACGCCCATACCCCGGGCCCACCCCCAAAACTGTGGGCTATAGAATAAGAGTTTGGCCCAAAAATGCCCGTTCGCAATGTTTTGCCTGTTTGTCCACCCAAATGGCCACAAAAAATTAAACATACCACACTGGGATGATTCCCAGCCTCCCTGGCACGCCCTGGTCCAATTTTGAGCCATAGCACGCCCGGAACCAGGGACCATCCCCAAAACCATGGGCAATAGCACATATATTTGTCCCGAAAGTGCCCCTTCGCACCATTTCGCCAGTTTGTCCACATAATGGCCACGAAAAATTAAACGAACCACACTGGGATGATCCCCAGCCACCCTGGCACACCCTGGTTGATTTTTGGCCCACAGCACGCCTGAACCCCGGGCCCACCCCCAAAACCGTAGGCTATAGCACACAGATTTAACCCAAAAGTTCCTCATTCGCACCGTTTTACCTGTTTGTCCTCCCAAATGTCCATGAAAAATGAAGCGTACCATACTGGGATGATCCCCAGCCTCCCTGGAATGCCCCGATCGATTTTTGGCCCACAGCACACCCAGACCCCGTTCCCACCCCCAAACCGTAGGCTATAGTACACAGATTTGGCCTGATAATTCCCTGTTCGCACCATTTTGCCTGTTTGTTTACCAAAATGGTCACGAATAATTAAATGGACCACACTAAGACAATCCCCAGCCTCTCTCATATTCCCCAGTTGATTTTTGGCCCACAGCACGCCCGGAAACTAGGCCCACCCCCAAAACCGTGGACTATAGCACACAAATTTATCCCGAAAATGCCCCGTTCGCACTATTTTACCTGTTTGTCTACCCAAATGGCCAAGAAAAATTAAACAGACCATACTTGGATGATCCCCAATCTCCCTGGCATGTCCAATTCAAATTTAGGCCAACAAAACACCCGGACCCCAGGCCTACCCCTAAAACTGTAGGCTATAGCACACATATTTGGCCCGAAAATGCCCCGTTCGCAACATTTTGCTTGTTTGTCCACCCAAGTGGCCACAAAAAATTATACGAACCACACTGGAATGATCCCCAACCTCCCTGGCATGCCCCGGTCAATTTTGTCCCACAGCACGTCCGAACCCCGGGCCCACCCCCAAAATCGTTAGCTATAGCACACAAATTTGGCCTGAAAATGCCCCATTGGCACCGTTTCGACTGTTTGTCCACCCAAATGGCCACAAAAATTAAATGGAAAAAACTAGGATAATCCCCAGCCTCTCTAGCATTCCCCAGTCAATTTTCAGACAACATCACTCCCGTACCCTGGGCGCACCCCCAAAATTGTTGCCTATAGCACACAGATTTAGCTCGAAAATGCCCCGTTCACACCGTTTTGCCTGTTTGACCACCCAAATAGCTATGAAAAATTAAACAGACCATACTAGGACAATCCCCAGATTCCCTAGCATGCCCCAGTAAATTTTTGGCCCAAGCATGCTCGGACCCCGGGCCCACCCCCAAAACCGTAGGCTATAGCACACAAATTTAGCCCAAAAATTCTCCGTTCGCACCGTTTCACCAGTTTGTCCACCCAAATGGCCATAGAATATTAAACGAACTACACTGGGATGATCCCCAACCTCCCTGGCATGCCTAGGTCAATTTTTGACCGACTGCACATCCGGACCCTAGGGTCACCTCCAAAATCGTTGTCTATAGCACACCGATTTGGCCCAATAATGCCCCGTTTGCACTGTTTTGCCTATTTATCCACCCAGATAGCCACAAAAAATTAAACGGACCACACTGGGACGATCCCCAACCTCCCTATCATGAACCGATCTATTTTTGACCCGCAACACACTAGACCCCGGGCCCACCCCTGAAACCGTGGGTTATAGCATATATATTTGGATCAAAAATGCCTTGTTCGCACTATTTTGCCTGTTTGTCCACCTAAATAGCCATAAAAAATTAAACGGACCATACTGGGACGATCCCCATCCTCCCTGGCATGCCCCGATTAATTTTTGACCCAGAGCACACTCAGACCCCGGGCCCACCCCCTAAACCATGGGCTATAGCACATAGATTTGGCCCAAAAATGCCCTATTTCCACTGTTTCGCCTGTTTTTTACCCAAATGGCCACAAAAAATTAAATGGACCACACTAGGATGATTCCCAGCCTCCCTGGCATGCCTCAGTCAATTTTTGACCAACAGAACTCTCGGACCCCAGACCTACCCCCAAAACTGTGGGCTATAGCACATAGATTTGGCATGAAAATGCCTCGTTCACACTGTTTTGCTTGTTTGTCCACCCAAATAGCCACGAAAAATTAAACGGACCATACTAGAATGATCCCCATCCTTCCTGGCATGCCCTGGTCAAATTTTGGCCTACTGCACGCCCAAACCCCGAGCCCACCCCCAAAACCGTGGGCTATAGCACACAGATTTAGCCTAAAAATGTCCCATTCGCTACGTTTTGCTGGTTTGTCCATCCAAATGGCAACAAAAAATTACACAGACCATACTGGGACGATCATCAACCACAATGGCATGCCCCGATCAATTTTTGTACCACAGAACACCCGGACCCTGAGTCCACCCCTAAACCGTGGGCTATAGCACACAGATTTGGCCTAAAAATGCCCCGTTCGCACCGTTTATCCTGTTCGTCCACCCAAATGGCCACAAAAAGTTAAATGAACTATACTGAGATGATCACCATCCTTCCTGGCATACCCCGGTAAATTATCGGCCTACAGAACTCCTGGACTCCAGACCCAACCCCAAAAATGTGGGCTATAGCACACAGATTTGGCCGGAAAATGCTCCATTCGCACCATTTTGCTTGTTTGTTAACCCAAATGGCCACATAAAATTAAACGGACCACACTGGAACGATCCCCAGTATCTCTGTCATTCCCTGGTCAATTTTTGGCCCACAACATGTCCGAAACCCGAGCCTACTCCTGAAACCATGGTCTATAGCAAATAGATTTGGCCCGGAAATGCCCCGTTCGCACCGTTTCGCCTGTTTGTCCACTGAAATAGCCACAAAAAACAATACTGGGATGATCCCCAGCCTCCGTGAAATTCCCCACTCAATTTTCGGCCTACAACACGCCCGAATACCGAGCCCACCCCCAAAACCGTGGGCTATAGCACACATATTTGGCCCAGAAATGCTCCCTTCGCATTGTTTCACCTGTTTGTCCACCCAAATAGCCACGAAAAATTAAACGGACCACACTGGGATGTTCTTCAGCCTCACTAGCATGCCCCGGTTGAGTTTCGGCCATAGCACACCCGGACCTCGAGCCCACCCCCAAAATCGTGGACTATAGGACATAGATGTTACCAAAAATGCCCCGTTCGCACTGTTTTACCTATTGGTCCACCTTAATGGCCTCGAAAAATTAAAGGGACCATACTAGGATGATCCCCACCCTTCCTGGAATGCCTCAGTCGATTTTTGGCCCACAGCACGCCCGAACCCCGGGCCCACTCTTAAAACCGTAGGCTATATCACACAGTTTTGGCCTGAAAATGCCCCGTTCGCACCGTTTCGCCTGTTTGTCCACCTAAATGGGCATGGAAAATCAAACGGACCATACTGGGATAATCTCTAGCCTCCCTAGCATGCCTTGATCGATTTTTGTCCCACAACACGCCTGGACCCCGGATCCACCCCCAAAACCGTGGGCTATAGCACACAGATTTGGCCCGAAAATGTATCGTTCTCACTGTTTTGCCTGTTTGTCTACCCAAATGGCCACAAAAATTTAAACGGACCATACTGGGATGATCCTCATCCTCCTTGACATGCCCTGGTAGATTTTTGGCCCACAGCACGCCCGGACCCAAGGCCTACCCCCAAAACCGTGGGCTATAACAAACAGATTTGGCCCTAAAATGCCCTATTCACACCGTTTTGCCTGTTTATCCACTCAAATAGCTACGAAAAATTAAAAAGACCACACTATAAAGATTCCCAGCCACTCTGTCATGCCCTATTCATATTTTGGCCCATATCACACCCAGACCCCAGGCCCACCCCTAAAACTGTAGGCTATAGGACATAGATTTAACCCAAAAATGCCTCGTTCGCACCGGTTCACTTGTTTGTCCTCCTAAGTGGCCACAAAAAATTAAGCGGACCATACTAGGATGATCCCCAGCCTCCCTGGCATGCCTCAGTCAAATTTCAGACTACAGCACACCCGGACCCAGGCCCACCCCCAAAACCGTAGGCTATAGCACACAGATTTGGGCCAAAAATGCCCCATTCGCAATGTTTTGCTGGTTTGTCCACCCAAATGGACACAAAAACTTAAATAGACCATACTGGGATGATTCCTAGCCTCCCTGGCACTCTCCGGTCGATTTTTGGCCCACAGCACGCCCGAACCCTGGGACCACTCCTAAAACCGTTGGCTATAGCACACATATTTGCCCCGAAAATACCCCGTTCGCACCGTTTTGCCTGTTTGTCCACCCAAATGACCACGAAAAATTAAACAGACCATAGTGGGGTGATCCCCAGCCTCCCTGGCATGCCTCGGTCGATTTTCAGCCCACTGCACACCCAAACCCTGGGCCCACCCTCGAAACCATGGCCTATAACACACAGATTTGGCTCGAAAATTCCCCATTTGCACCGTTTTGCCTATTTGTCCCTCAAATGGCCATAAAAATTAAACAAACCACACTGGGATGATCCCCAAATCTCCCTAGCATGCTCCGGTCAATTTTTGTCCCACAGCACGCCCGGACCACGGGCCCACCCCCAAAACCATGGGCTATACCACACAGATTTAACCCAAAAATGCCTCGTTCGCACTGTTTTGCCTGTTTGTCCTCCCAGCCTCCCTGTCATGCCCCGATCAAATTTTGGACTACAACACAATTGGACCCCGGGTCCACCCCCAAAACCGTAGTCTATAGCACACAAATTTGGCCAGAAAATGCCCCGTTCGCAATAATTTGCTTGTTTGTCCACCCAAATAGCCACAAAAAGGTAAACGGACCACACTGGGATGATCCCAGCCTCCCTGGCATGCCCCGTTCAATTTTCAAACCACATCACGCCCGAACATTGGGCCCACCCCAAATACCGAGGGCTATAGCACACAGATTTGGTCCGAAAATGCCCCTTTCATACTATCTTAACTGTTTGTCCACCCAAATGCCACGAAAAATTAAACGGACCATACTGGGATGATCCCCAACCTCCCTGGCATGTCCCGGTTGATTTTCAGCCCACAACACGCCCGTACCCCAGGCCCATCCCCAAAACCGTGGCCTATAGCACACATATTTAGCCTGGAAATTCCCCGTTTCGCACCGTTTTGCCTGTTTGTCCACACAAATGGCCACGAGAAATTAAACAGACTATACTGGGATGATCCCCAACCTCCCTACCACGCCCTAGTTGATTTTTGTCCAACAAAACGCTCGTAACCCGAGGCCACCCCCAAAACCGTGGTCTATAGCACACAAATTTGACCTAAAAACTCTTCGTTCACATCGTTTCGCCTGTTTGTCCATCCAAATAGCTACAAAAAATTAAATAGACCACACTGGGAGGATTCTTAGCCTGCCTTGCATTCCCCGGTTAATTTTTGGCCCACAGCACGCCCAGACCCTGAGCCCACCCCCGAAACCGTGGGTTATAGCACACAAATTTAGCTCGAAAATGCCCCGTTCGCGTCGGTTTGCCTGTTTGTCCACCCAAATAACCACAAAATATTAAACGAACTATACTGGGATGATCCCCAGCCTCTCTAGCACACTCTGATCAATTTTCTACCCACAGCACGCCTGGACCTCGGTCCTAGCCCTAAACCCGTGGGCTATGGCACACAGATTTAGCCCAAAAATGCCCCGTTCTCACTGTTTTGCCTGTTTGTCCACCCAAATGGCCACAGAAAATTAAATGGACCACACTGGGATGATTCCCAGCCTCCCTGGCATGCCCCGGTCTATTTTTGGCCTGCAGCACGCCTGGACCCCGGGCCCACCCCCAAAACCGTAGGCAATAGCACATTTATTTATCCCGAAAATGCCCCTTCGCACCGTTTCGCCAATTTGTCCACACAAATGGCCACGGAAAATTAAAAGGACTATACTAGGATGATCCCCAGCCTCCCTGGCATACCCTAGTTGATTTTTAGCCAACAGCACGCCCGGACCTCGGGCCCACGTCCAAAACCGTGGGCTATAGCACACAGATTTGACCTAAAAATGCCTCGTTCGCACTGTTATACCTGTTTGTCCTCCCAAATGGCCACAAAAAATAAACAGGACCACACTGGGACGATCCCCAACCTCCCTGGCATGCCCCGATCGATTTTTGGCCCACAGCACACCCAAACCCCAGGCACACCCCCAAAACCATAGGCTATAGCACACAGATTTTGTCAGATAATGCCCTGTTCATACCATTTCGCCTATTTGTTTACCCAAATGGCCACGAATAATTAAACGAACCACAACTGGGATGATTCCCAGCCTTCCTGCCATGCCCTAGTTGATTTTTAGACTACAGCACACCCGGACCCCAGGCCCACCCCCGAAACCGTGGGCTATAGCACACAGATTTGGCCCAAAAATGCCCTATTCGCACCATTTTTCCTATTTGTCCACCCAAATGGCCACAAAAAATTAAATGGACCATACTGCGATGATCCCCAATCTCCCTGCCATGCCCAGGTCGAATTTCGTCCTATAGTACACCCGGACCCCGGGCCCACCCCCTAAACCGTGGGCTATAGCACACAGATTTGGCCTAAAAATGCCCCGTTCACAATGTTTTGCTGGTTTGTCCACCCAAATGTCCGCAAAGAATTAAACGGACCATACTGGGATGATCCCCACCCTCCCTGGAATGCCCCGGTGGATTTTCGGCCCACAGCACGCCCGTACCCTCGGCCCAACCCCAAAATCGTGGGCTATAGCACACAAATTTGGCCCAAAAATAACCCGTTCGTACCGTTTCTCCTGTTTGTCCACCCAAATAGCCATAAAAAATTAAATGGACCATAATGGGATGATTCCCAGCCTCTCTGGCATGCCTCAGTCAATTTACAGCCCACAGCACACCCGGGCCCCAGGCCCACCCCCAAAATTGTGGCCTATAGCACACAGATTTTGACCGAAAATGCATCGTTCACACTGTTTTGCCTTTTTGTCCACCCAAATAGCCACGAAAAATTGAACAGACCATACTGGGATGATCCCCAGCCTCCTTAGCATGCCCCAGTAAATTTTTGGCCCACAGCACGCCCGAACCCCGGACCCACACCCAAAACCGTGGGCTATAGCACACAAATTTAGCCCAAAAATTCTCCATTCGCACTGTTTCACCTGTTTGTCCACCGAAATAGCGATGGAAAATTAAATGGACCATACTGGGATAATCCCTTGCCTCCCTGGCATGCCTCGGTCGATTTTTGGCCCACAGCACGTACGAATCCTGGGCCCACCCCCGAACCCGTGGGCTATAGCACACAGATTTGGCCTAAAAATGCCTCGTTCGCACCGCTTTACCTGTTTATCCACCCAAATGGCCACAAAAAATTAAATGAACCACAATAGGATGATCCCAAGCCTCCCTGGCACGCACCGGTCTATTTTCGGCTCCCAGCACACCGGACCCTGGGCCCACCCCCAAAACCGTGGGCTATAGCACATGGATTTGGCTCGAAAATGCCTCATTCGCACCATTTCCCCTGTTTGTCCACCCAAATAGCCACAAAAAATTGAATGGACCATTCTGGGACGATACCTATCCTCCCTGTCATGCCCCAATCGATTTTTGTCCCACAGCACGCTCGAACCCTGGGTCCACCCCCTAAATCGTGGGCTATAGCACACAGATTTGTCTCGAAAATGCCCCGTTTGCACCGTATAGCCTATTTTTCACTGAAAGGGCCACAAAGAATTAAACAGACCATACTGGGATGATTCCCAGTCTCCCTGTCATGCCTCGGTCAATTTTCAGCCAACAGTATGCTCGAACCCCAAGCCTACCCCCGAAACCTTGGGCAATAGCACATAGATTTGGCCTGAAAATTCCCTGTTCGCCCCTTTTCTCCTGTTTGTCCACCCAAATAGCCAAGAAAAATTAAACGTACCACACTATAATGATCCCCAGCCTCCCTGTCATGCCCTAGTCAAATTTTGGCCCACTGCACGCCCGGACCCCGAGCCCACCCCCAAAACCGTGGGCTATAGCACACAGATTTGGCCCAAAAATGTCCCATTCGCACCATTTTGCTGGTTTATCCACTGAAATGGCCACGAAAAATTACACGGACCACACTAGGATGATCCTTAACCTCCCTGGCATGCCCCCGTCGATTTTCAGCCCACAGTACGCCCGAACCCTGAGCCCACCCCCTAAATCGTGGGCTATAGCACACAGATTTGGCCCAAAAATGAACCGTTTGCACCGTTTCACCTGTGTGTCCACCCAAATAGCCACAAAAAGTTAAATGAACCATAATGGGACGATCACTATCCTCCCTGGAATGTCCCGATCGATTATCAGCCTACAGAACGCCCGAACCCCAGACCCAACCCCAAACCTGTGTGCTATAGCACACAGATTTGACCTAAAAATGCTCTGTTCGCACCATTTTGCCTTTTTGTCCACCCAAATGGCCACGAAAAATTAAAAGTACCACACTGGGATGATCCTCAGCATCTCTGGCTTTCCCCGATCAATTTTTCACCCACAGCACGTCCGGACCCCAAGCCTACTCCTGAAACCGTGGGCTATAGCACACAAATTTGGCCTGGAAATGTCCCGTTCGCACAGTTTCGCCTGTTTGTCCACCCAAATGGCCAACAAAACCATACTGGGATGATCCCCAGCCTCCTTGAAATGCCCCAATCGATTTTTGGCCAACAACACACTCTAATCCCGGGCCCACCCTCGAAATCGTGGGCAATACCACACATATTTGGCCCAAAAATGCTACCTTCACACCGTTTCGCCAGTTTGTCCACCCAAATGGCCTCGAAAAATTAAACGGACCACACTGGGATGTTCTCCAGCCTCCCTAGTATGTCCTGATTGATTTTTGGCCACAGCACACCCGGACCCCGAGCCTACCCCCAAAACCGTGGACTATTGCACAAAGATTTTACCTAAAAATGCCCCGTTCGTACTGTTTTACCTGTTGGTACACCTTAATGGCATTAAAAAATTAAAGGGACCACACTGGGATGATCCCCACCCTACCTGGCACGCGTCGATCAATTTTTTACCTACAACACGCCCGAACTACGGGCCCACTCCCAAAACCGTGGGCTATAACACACAGTTTTGGCTCAAAAATACCCCATTCACACCGTTTTGCCTGTTTGTCCACCTAAATGGGCATGGAAAATTAAATGGACCATACTGGAACAATCCTTAGCCTCCCTGGCATACCTCGATCAATTTTTGGCCCACAGCACGCCCGATCCCCGGGCCCACCCCCAAACCCGTGGGCTATAGGATACAGATTTGGCCTGAAAATGCGCCATTCACACCGTTTTGCCTGTTTGTTCACCCAAATGGCTACAAAAAATTAGACGGACCATACTGGGATTATCCCTAGCCTCCCATACATGCTCTAGTTGATTTTTGACCGACAAAACACCCGGACCCAGGGCCCACCCCCAAAACCGCGGGCTATAACACACAGATTTGGCCCTAAAATGCCCTGTTCATACCATTTTTCCTGTTTGTCAACTCAAATAGCCATGAAAAAATAAAAAGACTACACTGGAGAGATCCCCAGCCTCCCTGACATGCCCCAGTCAATATTTGGCCCATATCACACCCGGACCCCTAGCCCACCCTCAAAACTGTGGGCTATAGCACATAGATTTGACCAAAAAATGCCTCGTTCGCACTGTTTCACCTGTTTGTCCTCTTAAATAGCCACGAAAAATTAAGCGAACCATACTGGGATGATCCCTATACTCCTTGTCATGCCCCAGTCAAATTTAAGCCTACAACACACCCGGACCCCGGACCCACCCCCAAAACCGTGGGCTATAACACACAGATTTGACCCAAAAATGCCTCGTTCCCAATGTTTTGCTGGTTTGTCCACCCAAATGGCCACAAAAAATTAAATGGACCACACTAGGATGATTCCCAGCCTCCTTGGCACTCCCCGGTTGATTTTCGGCCCACACCACGCCTGGACCCTGGGGCCACCCCTAAAACCATGGGCTATAGCACACATATTTTGCCCGAAAATGCCCCGTTAGCACTGTTTCATCTGTTTGTCCACCCAAATGCCCACAAAAAATTAAAAGGACCACACTGGGATAATCCCCAACCTCCTGGCATGCCCCGGTAAATTTTTGGCCTACAGCACGCCCGAACCCTGGGCCTACCCCCAAAGTCGTGGGCTATAGCGCACAGATTTGGCCAGAAAATGCCCCGTTCGCCCTGTTTTGCCTGTTGTCCACCCAAATAGGCACAAAAGACCACACTGGATGATCCCCAACCTCCCTAGCATGCCCCAGATGATTTTCGACATACAGCAGCACACAGATTCAGCCTAAAAATGCTCCATTCGTACGGTTTTGCCTGTTTGTCCACCCAAATGGCCACGAAAAATTAAATGGACCATACTGCGATGATCCCCAGCATCTCTAGCATACCCCGGTTGAGTTTTGGCCAACAACATGCTTTAACCCTAGGCCCAGCCCAAAAACCGTGGGTTATAGCACACAAATTTGGCCTAAAAATATTCAGTTCGCACTGTTTCGCCTGTTTGTCGGCCCAAATGGCCACAAAAAATTTAATGGACCACACTGGGATAATGCCAGCCTTCGTGGTATACCCCGGTCAATTTTTAGCCCACAGCACGCTAGGACCCTAGGCTCCACCCCAAAATCGTAAACTATAGCACACAGATTTTGCCTGAAAATGCCCCGTTCGCACCATTTTGCCTGTTTGTCCACCTAAATAGCCACGAAAAAATAAATGGAACACACTGGGAGGATCCCCAGCCTCTCTAACATTCCTCGGTCAATTTTTGGCCCACAGCACACCGGACCCCAGGCCCACCCCCAAAACCGTGGGCTATAGCACACAAATTTAGACTAAAAATGCCCCGTTTGCATTGTTTCGCTAGTTTGTTCTCCCAAATAGCCACAAAAAATTAAACGAACCACACTAAGATGATTCCCAGCCTCCCTGCCAGTCCCCGGTCAATTTTTGGCCAACAACACGCCCGGACCCCGGGCCCATCCTAAAAAACTGTGGGCTATAGCACATATATTTATCCTGAAAATGCCCTTCACATAGTTTCGCCAGTTTTTCAACCCAAATGGACAAGAAAAACTAAACGAACCACAGTGGGATGATCCCCAGCCTCCCTTGCATGCCCTGGTTGATTTTTGGCCCACAACATGCCTGGACCCCGGGCCCACCACCAAAACCGTGGGCTATAGCACACAGATTTGACCCGAAAATGCCTCGTTCGCACCGTTTTTCCTGTTTGTCCTCCTAAATAGCCACAAAAAATTAAGTGGACCATACTGGAATGATCCCCAGCCTCATTGTCATGCCCCGATCAATTTTTGGCCCACATTACACCCAGGACCTGGGCCCACCCCCGAAACTGTGGGCTATTGCACATAGATTTGGCCCGATAATGCCCTGTTCGCACCGTTTCGCCTGTTTGTCCACCCAAATGGCTTTGAAAAATTAAACGGACTATACTGGGATGATCCCCAGCCTTCCTGGCATGCCTCGATGGATTTTTTCCCCAGCCACACGCTTGGACCCCAGGGTCACCCCTGAAACCGTGGGCTATAGAACACAGATTTGGCCCAAAAATGCCTCGTTCACACTGTTTCTCCTGTTTGTCCACCCAAACAGCCAAGAAAAATTAAACGGACCATACTGGGATGATCCCTAGCCTCCCTGGCATGCCCCGGTCAAATTTTGGCCTACAAAACTCCCAGACTCCAGGCCCACCCCTAACACTATGGGCTATAGCAAATAGATTTGGCTCGAAAATGCCCCGTTCGCAATGTTTCATTAGTTTGTCAACAAAATGGCCACAAAAAATTAAACAGACCATACTGGAATGATCCTCAACCTCCCTGGCATGCCTCGGTCGATTTTTGACCCACAGCACGCCTGGACCCCAGGCCCACCCCCAAAATTGTGGGCTATAGCACACAGATATAGCTCGAAAATGCCTCGTTCGAACCGTTTCTCCTGTTTGTCCACCCAAATAGCCATAAAAAATTAAACGGACCATACTGGGATTATCCCCAGCCTACCTGGCATACCCCAGTTGATTTTCATCCCACAACACATCCGAACCCGGGCCCACCCCTGAAACCGTGTCCTATAGCACAAAGATTTGGCCTAAAAATACCCTGTTTGCACCGTTTCACCTGTTTGTCCACCCAAATAGCCACCAAATATTAAACAGACCACTCTGAGATGATCCCCAGCCTCCCTAGCATGCCCAGTCAATTTTTGTCCAACAGCACGCCCGGACCCGGGGCACACCCCCTAAAACCGTGGGCTATAGAACACAGATTTATCCCAAAAATTCTCCGTACGAACCATTTTTCCTGTTTATCCACCGAAATGGTCACGAAATATTAAACAAACCATACTGGGATGATCCCTAGCCTCCCTGGTATGCCCCGGTCAATTTTTGTCCCACAGCACGCCCGGACCCTAGGTCCACCACCGAAACCGTGGGCTATAGCACACAGATTTGGCCTAAAAATGCCCCATTCGCACCATTTTGCCTGTTTATCCACCCTAATGACCACATAAATATTAATTGGACCACACTAGGATGATCCCTAACCTCCCTGGCACGCGCTGGTGTATTTTCGGCCCACATCACGCCTGGACCCAGGGCCCACTCCTGAAACCGTGGGCTATAGCACATAGATTTGGCCCAAAAATTCCCCGTTCACACCGTTTCACCTGTTTGTCCAACCAAATGGCCATGAAAAATTAAACGGACTATACTGGGATGATCCTCAGCCTCCCTGGCACACCCCGATCGATTTTTGACCCACTGCACGCTCGGACCTCGGGACCACCACCTAAACCGTGGGCTATGGCACACAAATTTGGCCCGAAAATGCCCCGTTCATACCATTTCGTCTATTTTTCTACCCAAATAGCCATAAAAAGTTAAACAGACTATACTGAGATGATCCCCAGCCTCCCTAGCATTCCCCAGTCGATTTTTTGCAAACAACACTCTCGTACCCCAGGCCCACCCTCAAAACCGTGGTCTAAAGCACACAGATTTTGCCCAAAAATGCCCCGTTCGCACTGTTTTTCCTGTTTGTCCACCCAAATAGTCACGAAAAAATAAACGGACCACACTGGGATGATCCCCAACCTTCCTGGCATGGCCTGGTCGAATTTCGTCCCACTACACGCCTGGACCCCGACCCCACACCCGAAACCGTGGGCTATAGCACACAGATTTGGCCAAAAAATTCCCCATTCGCACCGTTTCACTGGTTTGTCCATCCAAATAGCCATAAAAATTAAAAAGACCACACTAGGATGATCCCCAACCTCCATGGCATGCCTCTGTCAATTTTCGGCCCACAGCATATCCGAACCCCGAGCCCACCCCCTAAACCGTGGGCTATAGCACACAGATTTGGCCCGAAAATGCCCCGTTTGCACCATTTCACCTATTTGCCCACCTAAATGGCCACAAAATGTTAAACGGACCACATTGGGATGATGACCTGCCTCCCTGGCACGCCCCAGTTGATTTTCGTCCCACAGCACGCCCGGAACCCTGGTCTAACCCGAAAACTGTGGGCTATAACATACAGATTTGGCCTGAAAATGCTCCGTTCGTACCATTTTCCCGTTTGTCCACCTAAATGGACACAAAAAAATAAACGGACCATACTGATATGATCCACAGCATCCCTGGCATGCCCCAATCTATTTTCGACCCACAAATGCCCGAAACCTGGGCCTACCCCTTAAACTGCGAGCTGTAGAACACAGATTTGGCCCGAAATACCCCGTTCACACCGTTTCACCTGTTTGTCCACCAAAATAGCCACGAAAGTCCACACTGGGATGATCCCCAAACTCCCTCAAATGTCCCGTTCAATTTTTTCCCCACAGCACAACCGGACCTAGGGCCCACCCCAAAAACTCTGGGCAATAGTACACATATTTGGCTAAAAAATGCCTCGTTCACACCGTTTTGCCAGTTTGTCCACCTAAATGGCGATGAAAAATTAAACAGACCACACTGGTATGATCCGCAGCCTCCCTGTCATACCCCGGCGATTGTTTGGGCTATAGCACACCCGTACCATGGGCCCACCCCCTATATCGTGGGTTATAGCATACAGATTAGGCCCAAAAATGCCCCATTCATACTTTTTTGCCTGTTTGTCCACCCAAATGAGCATAATAAATTAAATGGACCATACTGGGGCATTTCCCAGCCTCCCTGGCACTCCCTGATTAATTTTCATCCACAACACACCCGGATCCCAGGCCTACCCCCAAAACTGTGGACTATATCACACAAATTTTACCCGAAAATGCCCCGTTTGCACCGTTTCGCCTTTTGTCCACCCAAATGACCATGAAAAATTAAACGGACCATTCTGGGATGATCCCCAGCCTCCCTGTCATGCCTTAGTCAATTTTTTTCCTACAGCATGCCCGAACCCGTGCCCACGCCTAAAATCGTAGGCTATAGCACACAGTTTTAGCCCGAAAATGCCCCATTCACACCGTTTTGCTTGTTTATCCATCCTAATGGCCACAAAAAATTAAATGGACCACACTAGGATGATCCTCACCCTCCCTGTTATGCCCCAATTGATTTTCAGCCCACAGCATGCCTGGACACCGGGCCCCACCCCTAAAACCGTAGGCTATAGCATACAAATTTGGTCCAAAATGCCCCATTCGCACCATTTTGCCTATTTGTCCACCCAAATGGCCACGAAAAATTAAACGAACCATACTAGGATGATCCCCAACCTCCCTGGCATACCCTGGTTGATTTTCAACCCACAGCATGGCCGAACCCCGGGCCTACCCCCAAAACCGTGGGCTATATCATAAAGATTTGGCCCTAAAATGCCCCATTCGCACTGTTTTACCTATTTATCCACCCAAATAGCCACCAAAAAATAAATGGACCATACTGGGATGATCCCCAACCTCCCTGGCACGCCTCGATTGATTTTCATCTCACAGCACGCCCGGACCCCAGGCCCACCCCTGAAACCGTGGGCTATAGAACACAGATTTAACCTAAAAATGCCTCATTCGCACTGTTGTGACTGTTTATCCTTCCAAATGGCCATGAAAAATTTAGCAGACCACACTGGTATGATCCCCAGCCTCCCTGTCATGCCTCGATTGATTTTTGGCTGACAGCACGTGCGAACCCTGGGCCCACCCTAAAACCATGGGCTATAGCACACAGATTTGGCCCGATAATGCCCTGTTCGCATCATTTCACCTATTTTTCCATCCAAATGGCCATAAAAAAATTAAATGGACCATATTGGAATGATCCTTAACCTCCTGGCATGCCCCGATCAATTTTTAGCCCACAGCACGCCCGGACCCCAGGCCCACCCATGAAACTGTGGGCTATAGCACACAGATTTATCCCAAAAATGCCCCATTTGCACTGTTTTATCTGTTTATCCACCCAAATAGCCACGAAAAATTAAACGGACCATACTGGGATGATCCTCATCCTTCCTGGCACTCCCCGATTGAATTTTAGCCTACAACACACTCGAATCCCAAGCCAACCTCCAAAATCATAGGCTATAGCACATAGATTTGGCCTGAAAATGCCCTATTTGCAACGTTTCGCTGGTTTGTCCACCGAAATGGAAAAAAAACATTAAACGGTCCACACTGGGATAATACCTAGCCTCCCTGGCATGCCCCAGTCAATTTTTGGCTCACAGCACGCCCAGAGCCCGAGCTTGATACAAGTTAAATGGCAGCTTTTGAAGACTTCCTGCGAGGCCAACACAAGAAGAACCCAATTATGGTCATATTGAGGTCATGGGAGCACGCATGGGGGACCCATTTTAAGCCCAGAATATAACAATCCCGTGTATGGAAGGTTGCTTGAAAGCTTGCCTTGATGAAATGCCCGAGAGGTCCAAGTGTTGAAGAATAATTGTGAAGACCAAAAAGACTCAAGGAAAGTCATATGTTGAAGTGTGAAGAAGACCACATCAAAAAACTACATGATCACCCATTCATTAAGGGTGTAATGGTCTTTTTATGCTTTTTCTTTACACTCCATAGGAGCCCCTTTTCACTAAGGGTATTTTGGTCTTTAATGTAATAAGTATAAATAGACTCCTTAGGCTTATTTTTCATGAGACTTTGATGAAATTATTGAGAGATACTCTTTAGTTGTACTTTTCTTCCTCTCTTAGAGAGAGAATTTGAAATTAGGGTTTACACTAAGTGATGGATTTCACTTGTGTTGACAAATTGGCAAGAAAGGTTGGTGCTTGGGGAAGGTGACTCCCTTTGTGTCTACCTAAGAGAGTGGTTTGAACTTTCATTTCTGAGGTGTGATTGGAGATTTGATACATCTCCTTTTGTTAATCATCTAGTGGAAGTAAGGGTCTCTCTATCTATCTTTAATATCATGCAATTCTTCTTCTTCATCTCCTTCTAGTGTGTTGTTTTTTCTTTGTGAACTTGCTGATTTTTGTTCCTTTAGTGTCCATTTCGTGTTTTAGCCTTTCTTTAGGCTATCATTTGGTATCAAAGCCTTGTTTAGGGTTGTTCCAACATCCCTAAATCTTGGTTTTAGTGTTCTTATATAGAAAATCTCATAAAAAAAGAGTCAAAAAATCAGAATATACAAAAAAAATGGTGTCTTGTGTTGTCTTGTGTTAGATCCGAATTTAGTGTCTTAGATATACAAATTTTTACTTTGTTTTGAATATTTCTTGTCTTAGATTCTTGTTCTCTAACACCTAGGGAGTCTAGATCTACTCTTAGATTGAAGTTTGGTTGAGTTTGAGCGTAGATCCACCATGGCTATGGAGTTTTGAAGTTTTTTGTGCTATACACGTTTTTGTCTTGGTGATTTAGGCTTGATTTGTGGCTGATTTTTTTTTGGTTTAAGTTGTTTTGACATAAGGAACCTAGGGCTACAAAAAAAGCCAGATTTGGAGCTCATTTGCTAGGTGGTCAAACTTGGTCAACGCTTGAATATTCATCTTGTTTATCCATGATCTTCATAGCTTAGTGAAGAAGAGTATTCAAGGTTCTTGTTTGATCCAAAAAAGGGAAGAAAGAGTGTGAAAAATTTGTTTGTCCAAAAGCATATTCAAAGAATATTCCATTCTTCCAAAAAGAGGAGGGGGCAAGAGGACAAATAAAGTACAAGTGCATTTATTAGGGGGGACCAATTCATTTCTCATCCATTTTTAAGCTTGAGAGGGCTTCAAACATGAATATTTTTCCTCCAAAAATTGAATTCTCTTCTTTCCTAAGGGTGTTTGGCTGAAAATAATTTTTGGAAAAGTTGAAATTCCGAAGGGTGACAACCAACCACGTAGTGCCACATCATCACTTGTGCTCAACCAAAGTTCGACCCTAAAATTAGATTTTTCCTAGTTTCTATTTTTTTTTATTCTAGTTTCTTGTAAGTCAACTCTATCCCCAATTAGTAAGCTAGTAATTACCTACTAGTTTGGTAATTAGATTAGAGTCCGTTATTTTGCGTCTTCAATTTTTGTGTGCTTTTCTCGTTTTCAAGTCGTAGTATTTTTGTTGGTTCAAGTTCATGCATCACTTATTTTGAGTCATTTCAAACGAAGATCCATTCCGATTCAAAGCTTCTCACCTCTCAAGTAACTTGCCAAGTACTGCCGGTTCTCCAACACTTGTGAAGCCAAGTGTGAGGTGAGGTTGAGTGTGAGTGAAGTGAGGCTTTTGAACTAACTCGTTTGCTCATTTTGTAGGTTATTTTGCTTGCTGTTTTTTGCACTTCGTAGGTACATTTTCCATGGAAACCAAAGGTACTACTTCCCAACCTTTGGGAAATGTTGTTATGAGAGCTTTGATGGCCCAAATGGAGGCCTTGAGTCGAGAAATAAAGAGCAAAAATAATACTATAAGGAGTGATATGGATTAAATGAGGGGTGACATGATTAGAATTAGAGCGAGGGTTGATAGACTATGTCCACCAAAATCTCCACAATTCCAAACACCTTATGTCCAAAGATCCTATACTTCACAAAACTAGCCACTAAACGCAGATGAAGAGGTGAAATAAGGGAGAAGACTTGACAAACTCCCTTGTGATGTGATATTCTCAAAGGAGAAAGTGGGCTGCCATTATCTAAACCAAGGCAAAGAATAATGTACTCAAGAACATAAAGGTAAAATAGCAAACTCATATACTTTTGTACATGTGGACGATGATTGTGTGCCTAGTAGCCCATTGAGCATGAGTGGTAGCTTATCTATTTGTGAGTCTATTGATTCTTTGCCTCTTGTTGATGATGTACTTGTTATGAGTGTGGATACACTAGTTGATCCTATTGATGATTGAATTGACTCTTCTTGTAAGATTAATTTAAGTCCACCTAGTGTTGAAGCCATTGTGTTGAATGATAATACATTATCTATTGATTCTTTGCCCCTTGATGATAATGTACATATTGTGAATGTGGATACACTAGTTGATCCTATTGATGACTGAATTGACTCTTCTTGTAAGATCAATTTATGTCTACCTAGTGTTGAAGCTAATGTGTTGAATGATAGTACATCATCTTATGGGAATTGTGTTGATCAACTTATGTGTGAAATTTGTCCACCACTTGAGGATGTATGTGATATGTTTAATGGATCTCAAGTGAGTGATGATGTTGAAAATTTTGATCAAATAAATAGGAGTAACCCCTTTAGCATAACCTCTAGTGAATGTTCTACTCTCGGTTTTGCTCATAGGGATAATCATGTGCTTGAAATATATTTGATACTTGATAACGATCTTTTAGAGAATGGATTTGCATATTCTATATCCTCTTCATGGATAGATGCTTCTCTCTTTAAGGATAATATCTTGTTTGAAGATGATGAGTTCACTCCTAATGAACCTAGTTGTGAAAATGAAGTTGAAGGTATAGTTTGTCTTAAAAGCTATAGCCTATATGCCAACCCACTATGGTATGACAACATTCCTCCTAAAGATGGAAATCTCTTCTTGGAAGATGAGAGTACTCTTAAGGGAAGGAAATGTGAGGTATTGGAAAGGAATGATCAATTGGGTGATGATAATTTTGACTTTCTTGAATTCTTAAGAAACCCAATAAGTGATTGTTCCTTGAAAATTGATTGTGGTTGTGATCCTTTGTATGACACCCCACCCATGTTTGATGATTATGAGGATGAATTACTTGCTTCTTGTGAAGACTTAAGTAATAATTTCTTTGACTTTGGTGGTGGTATGTGTATACTTGAGGGTACTTCTATAGAAGGGCAAGGTGTCCATTGCATTGAAATTACTTCTTCTTCTACTACGTGTGATCTTATTGTTGAGAGTACTTATGGAGATGATGTTGAAACTAGTGGTGAGTACACACATGAAGATACCTTAGTAGAAGTTGACTTGAGTGATACCTTCTTTACTTTATACTATTTTTTGATGACATGTATGCCATTGTAGAGAGTATGTTGTGTAGTTTGAGTGAAGCCTATGGGAAATGAGAGTGTTGTCTAGACCCATGTCTATGTCCACTCTTCCCGTTTGACCCCGGCGCCAAATATAGAATTGATAATGTTGATGCACCCAACTTGTTTCTTGGTCTACATGACAAGCAAAGTATCAGTTTTGGCGAATTCCATAACCAAATCCTTTATGCATCTTTCATTGAATTTTTAATATTTAATTTAAAGAATTCTTGGTTATATTGCAAATATGTGCAACCTTGTCATGTTGAGATAATTTGTTGTGCTAACCCTAACCCTCATGCTCATGAGGAGTTTGTATTTTTTCGCCCTCTCTTTGGTTTTTCTAGGTTTGGATTCGAGGTCGAATCCTTTTCAAGAAGGGGAAGATGATACAAGTTAAATGGCCACCTTAGCTTTTGAAGACATTCTGCGAGGACAACATAAGAAGAACCCAATTGTGGTCACATTGAGGGCACGGGAGAACACACGGGGGACCCATTTTAAGCCCAAATATAAATATCCCGTGTATGAAAGGTTTCTTGGAAGATTTCCTTAATGATATGCCCGAGAGGTCCAAGTGTTGAAGAATAATTGTGAAGACCAAAAAGACTCAAGGAAATTCATATGTTGAAGTGTGAAGAAGACCACATCAAAACACTACATGATCACCTATTCATTAAGGGTGTAATGGTCTTTTTATGCTTTTTCTTTACACTCTATAGGAGCCCCTTTTCACTAAGGGTATTTTGGTCTTTAATGTAATAAGTATAAATAGACTCCTTAGGCTTATTTTTCATGAGACTTTGATGAAATTATTGAGATATACTCTTTAGTTGTAGTTTTCTTCCTCTCTTAGAGAGAGAATTTGAAATTAGGGTTTACACTACGTGATGGATTTTGGGGAAGGCGACTCCCTTTGTGTCTATCTAAGAGAGTGGTTTGAACTTTCATTTTTGAGGTGTGATTGGATATTTAATACATCTCCTTTTGTTAATCATGTAGTGGAAGTAAGGGTCTCTCTATCTATCTTTAATTTCATGCAATTCTTCTTCTTCATCTCCTTTTAGTGTGTTGTTTTCTCTTTGTTAACTTGCTGATTTTTGTTCCTTTAGTGTCCAATTCGTGTTTTAACCTTTCATTACGCTATCAGGGCCCACCCCCGAAATCGTGCGCTATGGCACACAGATTTGGCCCGAAAATACCCAGTTCGGATCGTTTCGCCTGTTTATCTACCCAAATGGCCACGAAAAATTAAAAGGTCCACACTGGAATGATCCCCAGCCTCCCTGTCATGCCCCAATCAATTTTCATCCCACAGCACGCCCGGACCCCGAGCCCACCCCCGAAACCATATCCTATAGCACACAAATTTGGCCCAAAAATGCCTCATTTGCACTGTTTTGCCTGTTTGTCCACCTAAATGGCCACGACAAATTAAAAAGACCATACAGGGACAATCCCCAGCCTCCCTAGAACACCTCAGTTGATTTTCGGCCAACATCACGCTTGGATCACGGGCCCACCCCCGAAACCGTGGGCTATAGCACACAAATTTAGCCCGAAAATGCCCCGTTCACACCATTTTGCCTGTTTTTCCCCCCAAATGACCATGAAATATTAAACGGACTACACTTGGATGATCCCCAGTCTCCCTGGCATGCCCCGTTCAATTTTCGAACCACAGCACACCCGAGTCTCGAGCCCACCCCCGAAATCGTGGGCTATAGCACACAAATTTGCCCAAAAAATGCCCCGTTTGCACTGTTTTGCCTGTTTGTCAACCCAAATGGCCACGAAAAATTAAACGGACCACACTAGGATGATCCCCATCCTCCCTGGCATGCTTCGTTCTATTTTCAGCCAACAGCACGCTCAGACCCCGGGCCCACCCCCAAAACCGTAGGCTATAGCACACAGATTTGGCCCTAAAATACCCCGTTTGCACCGTTTCGCCTGTTTGTCCACCCAAATGGCCATTAAGAATTAAAAAGATCATACTGAGACGATCCTCAGCCTCCCTGGCACGTCTGGGTTGATTTTTGGCCCACAAAACGCTAGGACCCCGGGCCCACCCCCGAAACCGTAGGCTATAGCACACATATTTGGCTTGAAAATTCTCCATTCGCACCGTTTTGCCTGTTTGTCCACCCAAATGGCCACGAAAAATTAAACAGAATATACTGGGATGATCCCCAGCCTCTCTGTCATGCTACGATCAATTTTTGGCCTACAGAATGCCCGAACCCCGGGCCCATCCCCAAAACTGTGGGCTATAGCACATAGATTTAGCCCGAAAATGCCCCGTTCGCATCGTTTTGCCTGTTTGTCCACCCAAATGGCCATGAAAAATAAAACAAACTATACTAGGATGATCCCCAGCCTCCCTATCACGTCCCGATCAATTTTTGGTCCACATCATGCTCGGACCCCGGGCCCACCCCCAAAATTGTAGGCTATAACACACTAATTTGGCCCGAAAATGCCCCGTTCGTACTATTTTGGCTGTTTGTCCACCCAAATGGCAACAAAAATTAAACAGACTATACTGGGATGATCCCCAGCCTCCCTATCATGCCCCAATTGATTTTTGGCATATAGCACGCCCGGACTCCGGGCCCACCCCCAAAACCATGGGCTATAGCACACAGATTTGGCCTAAAAATTCCCCGTTCGCACCGTTTCGCCTGTTTGTCCACCCAAATGGCCACAAAAAATTAAACAGACCATACTGGGATGATCCCCAGCCTCCCTGGAATGCTCCAATCGATTTTTAGCCCACAACACACCCAGACCTCAGGCCCACTCCCAAAACCGTGGGTTATAGCACACAAATGTAGACCGAAAATGCCCTGTTCGCACTGTTTCTCATGTTTGTCCACCTAAATAGCCATGAAATATTAAACGGACCAAACTGGGATGATCCCCAGCCTTCCTGGCATGCCCCAATTAATTTTTGGCCCACAGCACGCTCATACCCCGGGCTGACCCCCGAAATCGTGGGCTATAGCACACCGATTTGACCTTAAAATGCCCCATTCACACTGTTTTGCCTATTTGTCCACCCAAATGGCCACAAAAAATTAAACAGGACATAATAGAATGATCCCCAGCCCCCTGGCACACCCAGATCGATTTTGGATCCACAGTACGCTCGGACCTTAGGCCCACCCCTAAAACCGTGGGCTATAGCACACAGATTTGGCGTGAAAATACCCCGTTCGCACCATTTCACCTGTTTGTCTACCCAAATGGCCATAAAAAATTAAAAGGACTATACTGGGATGATCCCCAGCCTCCTTGGCATGCCTCGGTTGATTTTTGGCCACAGCACGCCCGTACCCCGGGCCCACCTCCAAAACTGTGGGCAATAGCACACAGATTTGAGCCAAAAATGTCCTGTTTGCACTGTTTTGCCTTTTTGTCCACCCAAATAGCCATGGAAAATTAAATTGACCATATTGGGATAATCCCCAGCCTTCCTGGCATGCGTCGATTTATTTTTTTTCCCACAAAACGCCCTGAACCCAGACCCACCTCCAACACTGTGGGCTATAGCACACAGATTTAGCCCAAAAATGCCCTATTCGCACCGTTTCGCCTGTTTGTCCACCCAAATGGCCACTAAAAATTAAACGAACTAAACTGGGATGATCCCCAGCCTCCCTGGCACGCCCTGATTGATTTTTGACTCACAGCACGCCCGGACCATGGGGCCACCCCCAAAACCGTGGGCTATAGCACATAGATTTAGCCTGAAAATGCCCCATTCACACCGTTTCACCTGTTTGTCCATCCAAATGGCCACAAAAAATTAAACGGACCACACTGGGATGATCCCCAGCCTCCTTGGCATGCCTCGATCGATTTTCGGCCCACAGCACGCCCATACCCCTAGCCCACCCCCAAAACCATGGGCTATAGCACACAGATTTGGCCCAAAAATGCCCTGTTCGCACTGTTTCTCCTGTTGTCGTCCTAAATAGCCATGAAAAACTAAACAAACCATACTGGGATGATCACCAGCCACTCTGGCACTCCCCAGTCAATTTTTAGACCACATCACGCCCGAACCTTGGGCCCATCGCTAAAATCGTGGGCTATAGCACACAGATTTGGTCCGAAAATGCCCTGTTCGCACCATTATACCTGTTTGTCCATCCAAATGGCCACGAAAAATTAAACATACCATACAGGGATGATCCCCAGCCTCCCTGTCATGCCTCTATCGATTTTTGGCCCACAACTCGCCCGAACCCCGAGCCCACCCCTAAATCTGTGGGCTTAACACATAGATTTGGCCCGAAAATTCCCTGTTTGCACCGTTACGCCTGTTTGTCTACCCAAATGGATACGAAAAATAAAACAAACTATACTGAGATGATTCCCAGCCTCCCTGACATGCCCCGGTCAATTTTTGTCCCACATCATGCCCAGATCCCGAGCCCACCCCAAAACTGTGGGTTAGAACACACAGATTTGGCCCAAAAATGCCCCATTCGCACCATTTCGCTGTTTGTCCACCCAAATGGCCATGAAATATTAAACGGACTACATTGAGATGATCCCTAGCTTCCCTGGTATGTGCCGATCGATTTTCGATCAACAACACGCTCAGACCCAGGGCCCACCCCCGAATCCGTGGGCTATAGCACACAGATTTGTTCGAAAAATTCCCTGTTTGCACCGTTTTGCCTATTTGTCCACCGAAATGGCCACAAAAAATTAAACTGACCACACTAGAATGATCCCTAGCCTCTTTTTCATACCCCAGTTTATTTTCTTCCCACAACACGCCCATACCCCAGGCCCACCCCTAAAATCGTGGGCTATAGCACACAAATTTGGCCTAAAAATTCCCCATTCACACCGTTTTGACTGTTTGTCTACCTAACTGGCCACAAAAAATTAAACGGACCATACTGGGATGATCCCTATCCCTCTGGAACACCTCAGTCGATTTTTAACCCACAGCATGCCTGGACCTCGAGCCCACCCCCGAAACCGTGGGCTATAGCACACAGATTTGTCCCAAAAATGCCCCATTTGCACCGTTTCACCTGTTTGTCCACCCAAATGGCCACAAGAGATTAAACGGACCATACTGGGATGATACCCAGCATCCCTGGCATGCCTCGGTCGATTTTCAGCCTATAGCACGCCTGGACCACCCCTGAAACTGTGGACTATAGCACACAGATTTTGTTAGAAAATACCACATTCGTATCGTTTTGCCTGTTTGTCAACCCAAATGGCCATGAAAAATTAAATGGACCATACTGGGATGATCCCCAGCCTCGCTGGAAATCCCTGATCAATTTTCAGCCAACAGTACGCCCGAACCACAGAGCCTCCCCCGAAACCATGGGCTATAGCACACATATTAGGCCCAAAAATGCCCCGTTAGCACCGTTTTGCCTGTTTTTCCACCCAAATGGCCACAAAAAATTAAACCCGACCATACTGGGATGATAACCAACCTCCCTAGTATTCCCCAGTCGATTGTTGGCCAACAACACACCCAAACCCTGGGGCCACCCCCAAAACCATAGGCTATAGCACACAGATTTGGCCCGAAAATGCCCTATTCGGACCATTTTGCCTGTTTGTCCATCCAAATGGCCATGAAAAATTAAACGTACCATACTGGGATGATACCCAGCCTCTTTGGCATGTCCCAGTTAATTTTTGGCCCACAACACGCCCGGACCCTGGGCCCGCCCCAAAACCGTGGGCTATAGTACACAATCTAGTTCGAAAATGCTCCGTTCGCACCGTTTCTCTTGTTGGTCCACCCAAATGGCCAAGAAAAATTAAATGAACCATACTGGGATGATCCCCAGTCTCCCTGGCATACCCCAATCGATTTTTGGCCCACAAAATGCCCGGACCTCGGACCCACCCTCGAAATCGTGGGCTATAGCATATAGATTTGGCCCAAAAATGCCCCATTCACATCGTTTCGCCTATTTGTCAACCTAAATGGCCACAAAAAATAAACGGACCACACTGGGACAATCCCCAGCCTCCCTGGGACAATCTCCAGCCTCCCTGTCATGCCTAAATCAATTTTTGGCCCACAGCACACCTAGAACCCAGGCCCACCATCAAAACCGTGGGCTATAGCACACAGATTTATCCCGAAAATGCCCCGTTCGCACCATTTCACCTGTTTTCCACCCAAATGGCCACAAAAAATTAAACGAATCACTCTGGGATGATCCCTAGCCTCCCTGGCATGCCCCGGTCAATTTTTGACCCACACCTCGCCCGAACCTCGGGCCTACCCCCTAAAACGTGGGCTATAGCACACTGATTTAGCCCGAAAATGCCCAGTTCACACCGTTTTGCTTGTTTGTCCATCCAAATGGCCAAGAAAAATTAAACAAACTATACTAGGACGATCTCCAGCCTCCCTGTCATGCCTCGATCAATTTTTGGCCCACAGCACGCCCGAATCCCAGGCCTACCCCCAAAACCGTGGGCTATAGCACATAAATTTGGTCCAAAAATGCCCCGTTTGCAACGTTTTACCTGTTTTTCCACCCAAATGGCCATTAAAAATTAAATGAACCATATTGGGACGATCCCCAACCTCCCTGGCATGCCCCGGTCTATTTTCAGCCTACAACACGCCTTGGCCCCGGACCCACCTCCAAAACCGTGTGCTATAGAACACTAATTTGGCCCAAAAATGCCTCGTTCTCACTCTTTCACCTATTTGTCCTGCCAAATGGGCATGAAAAATTAAACCGACTACGCTTAGAAGATCCCCAGCCTCCTTGGCATGCCCCGATCAATTTTTGTCCCACAGCACGCCCGGACCCCGAGCCCACCCCTGAAACCGTGGGCTATAGCACACAGATTTAGCCCAAAAATGCCCCGTTCACACCGTTTCACCTATTTGTCCACTTAAATGGCCACGAAATACAACACAGGGACGATCCCTAGCCTCCCTGACAATCCCCGGTCAATTTTTGTCCCACAGCATGCCCGAGCCTCGGGCCCACCCCCGAAACCATGGGCTATAGCATACAGATTTGGCCCGAAAATGCCCCGTTCATACCATTTCACCTGTTTGTCCACCCAAATTGCCACAAAAAATTAAATAGACCACACTGGGATGATCCCCAGCCTCCCTGATATTCCCCGATCAACTTTTGGCCTACAACACGCCTGGACCCCGGGCCCACCCCCAAAGTCGTGGGCTATAGCACAGAAATTTGGCCCAAAAATACCTCATTTTTCCTGTTTGTCCACCCAAATAGCCATAAAATACCATACTGGGATGATCCCCAGCCTCTATGGCATGCCCCGATCGATTTTAAATATACAGCACGCCCGGACCTTAAGCCCACCCCCAAAACCGTGGGCTATAGCACATAGATTAGGCCCAAAAATTCCCCATTCACACCTTTTTGCTTGTTTGTCCTCCCAAATAGACACAAAAACTTAAACGGACCATACTGGGATGATCTCCAGCCTCCCTAACATGCCCAATCGATTTTTGGCCCACAGTACGCTCGAACCCAGGACCACCCCTAAAATCGTGGGTTATAGCACACAAATTTAGCCTAAAAATGCCCCGTTTGCACTATTTCTCCTGTTTGTCCGCCCAAATGGCCACAAAAAATTAAACGAACAATACTGAGATGATAACCAGTCTCCTTGGCATTCCTCGGTCGATTTTTAGCCCACAGCACACCCAGACCCCGGCCCCACCCCCAAAATCGTAGACTATAGCACACAGATTTGGCCCGAAAATGCCCCGTTCAAACTGTTTTTCCAATTTGTCTATCCAAAAGGCCACGAAAAATTAAACGGACCACACTAGGATGATCCCCAACCTCCCTGGCATGCCCCGGTTGATTTTCAGCCCACAACACGCCCGGACCCTGGGCTCACCCCCGAAATCGTGAACTATAGCACATAGATTTTGCCTGAAAATGCCCCGTTCGCACCGTTTCATCTGTTTGTCCACCCAAATAGCCATAAAAAAAGTAAACGGACCACACTGGGATGATCCCAGCCTCCCTAGCATGGATCAATCAATTTTTGGCCCACATCACGCTCGAACCCCAGGCCCACCTCCAAAACCGTGGGCTATAGCACACAGATTTAGCCCAAAAATGCCCCATTTGCACCGTTTCTCCTGTTTGTCCACCCAAATGGATACAAAAAATTAAACGAACCATACTGGGATGATCCCCAGCCTCCCTATCATGCCCTGATCATTTTTTGGCCTACAACACTCCTGGACCTCGGGCCCACTCCTAAAACCATGGGCTATAGCACATAGATTTGGCCCAAAAATGCCTAGTTCGCACCGTTTTGCCTATTTGTCCACCCAAATGACCATAAAAAATTAAACGGACTATACTAGGATGATCCCCAACCTCCCTGGCATGCCCCAGTCAATTTTCGTCCCACAGCACACTCGGACCCCGGGCTCACCCCCTAAACAGTGGGCTATAGCACACATATTTGGCCTGAAAATACCCCATTCGCACTATTTCAGCTGTTTGTCCATCCAAATGGCCATAAAAAATTAAACGGACTATACTGGGATGATTCCCAGCCTCCCTAGCATGCCCCGATTGATTTTTGACCCATATCACACCCATACCCAAGGCCCACCCCTAAAATCATAGGCTATAGCACACAGATTTGACCCAAAAATGCCCCGTTCGCATTATTTCACCTGTTTTCCCACCCAAATGGCCATGAAAAGTTAAACAAACCACACTGGGATGATACCAAGACTCCTTGGCACACCCCGGTTGATTTTCGGCAAACAGCAAGCACAGACCCCGGGATCACCCCCAAAACCGTGGGCTATTTCACAAATTTGGTCCGAAAATGCCCCGTTTACACCGTTCCACCTGTTTGTCCACCCAAATATCCACGAAAAATTAAATGTATCACACTGGGATGATCCCCAGCCTCCCCGATATGCCTTTATCAATTTTTGGCCCACATTATGCCCGGACCACGGGCCCTCCCCCGAAACCATAGGCTGTAGCACACAGATTTAGCCCAAAAATGCCCCATTTGCACCGTTTTGCCTGATTGTCCACCCAAATGGCCACAAAAAATTAAACTAACCATACCGGGACGATTCCCAACCTCCCTGCCATGCCCTGGTCGATTTTTGGCCCACAGCACGCTCGGATCCATAGCACACGAATGGGGCATTTTTGGGCCAAATCAGTGTGCTATAGCCCGTGCTTTAGGGGTGGTCCCGGGGTTCGGGTGTGCTGTGGGCCGAATATCGACCAGGACATGCCAGAAAGGATGAGGATCATCCCAGTATGATCCGTTTAATTTTTCATGGACATTTGGGTAGACAAACAGACGAAATAGTGTGAACGGATCATTTTCGTGCTAAATCTGTGTGCTATAGCCCACGGTTTCAAGGGTGGGCCTGGGGTCCGGGCGTGTTGTGGGCTAAAAATTGATTGAGGCATGCTAGGGAGGCTGGGGATCATCCCAGTGTAGTTCGTTTAATTTTTTGTGGCTATTTGGGTGGACAAATATGCAAAACGGTGCGAATAGGGTATTTTCAGGCCAAATCTGTGTGCTCTAGCCCACGATTTTGATGGTGGGCTAGGGGTTCGGGCGTGCTGTGGGCTGAAAATTGGTCGAGGCGTTCCAGGGAGACTGAGGAGCATCCCAGTGTGGTCCATTTAATTTTTCATGGCTATTTGGGTGGACAAACATGTGAAATGGTGTGAATGGGGTATTTCTAGGATAAATCTGTGTGCTATAGCCCACAGTTTTGGAGTGGGCTCGGGGTCCGAGTTTGCTGTGGGACGAAAATTGATCGGGGTATGCCAGGGAGGCTTGGGATCATCTTAGTGTGGTTCGTTGAATTTTTTGTGGCCATTTGGGTGGACAAACAAGCGAAACGGTGGGAACGGGGCATTTTTGGGTCAAATCTGTGTGCTATAGCCCACGGTTTAGAGGGTGATACCTGGGTTCGAGCGTGTTGTGGGCCAAAAATTAATCGGGGCATGCCAGGGAGGCTTGGGTGGACAAACAAGCGAAATAGTGCGAACGGG
>JARBSX010000032.1:5000-20000 GCA_030864215.1 Capsicum pubescens
ATCCGAAGTCTAAAGAAAAATCATTATTAATGATCCAAGACCATACATATTGAGAAAAAGAACTGCTATTTATTTGCTGAATAGACAGGTAGATTGAAAAAATCATGACTATGCTTAACAATAAAACACTTTGAAAAGCCCACATACGGCGAAAACTTTTTGTTGCCGTTGGAAAAAGAATAAGTCCCGCTCCTATTAACATAGGGACTGGAAGTGGAATGAAAGGTATGATCCACGCATATTCATATGTCTGTTCCATAAAAAAGTTTTTAATTCTTAATTAATTGTTTCCGATTCACCGGATCTTACCTCTTTTGAAAGGAGTCAATAAAAAGTAAAAATATGGACTAACTTAAACTAAATTAAAACTTAAATCGAATTTTCTATTCTTATCTTTTGCCTATCTCGATAATGTTTTATTTTAGTATTATAAATTGCGTATTATAAAGAATTCATTTTGAACAATAGATGTATTTCACATCTAACTATAACTAACAATGAGGAATTTTATAATGGCAGTTCCAAAAAAACGCACTTCGAGATCAAAAAAACGTATTCGTAAAAATATTTGGAAAAGGAAGACATATTGGATAGCATTAAAGGCTTTTTCGTTAGCGAAAGCTATTTCTACTGGGGAGTCAAAAAGTTTTTTTTTTGGTACGCCAAACAAAAATAAATAAGTAATAAAACGTTAGAATAATTTGAATCAACTTGAAAAAATAATTCAATATATTCTTAAATTATTCAATTATTATCTAATTGAATAATTTAAGGATTTCCCTTTCATATTTTATATTGATTAGTGAGCTAATCAATATGTAATGGAACTCTATTCGCTTTTCTGATTGATATAGAAAATAATATAATTAGGAAATCCTCTATTTACTATTCAATCAATAATAACTTTTTTGTTGACAAAAGAATAAAGATCGTTTCTATTCCAAGGCGGGGAGTTTGATTTTCCCCACCGACCTATTTGTTTGCAGAATTAAATTAAAAAAAAAATTCTATATTTCTATTCTATTTCCATCTCTCCATATCTAGAGAAGAACGTATATAAAAATCTTTAGTGAAAGTTAAGAACTCATTGAAACTAATTGATTCTATTTTGCAACCTTTGTGTTTTGTCTAACTTTATAACTTTTTATTTTCTCTGAATTATTATATAGACCCCATGTATATCTTGCCCTTAACCCAATAGATAAAATTGCTTAATGAAATTTTGTATGACTAATTGTCAATTTTGAGCGATGCAAAATAGGTTCTTTTCTTTCTATTTTGTCGTCAAAATCCCTTTTTTGTTTTAGATTTATGAAAAATAAATAAATAATAAATTGCTGATTAAACAATGAAAACAAAAACTTTTTGAACTCTATTCCTTAATTGAATATAGAACGGTTTAGTTACAAGAGTTCAATTCGCGGAAAGCATAAAATATAGGAAAGTTCCAGGTTAAATAAAAAAACTAAGACTCTAAACTCAAATCTAAAATAATGAACCTTCAACCTCCAATTCCTATTTTAACAACCTTTTATTGTTATTAATCCATTTGAATCATTACTAAACTAAAATAGCTTACTCAATCTCGACGATTGCTTATTCATAGGCTATTATGAGTTCAAGACAGGCCGCTATGGTGAAATTGGTAGACACGCTGCTCTTAGGAAGCAGTGCTAATGCATCTCGGTTCGAGTCCGAGTGGCGGCATACCGTCTTCTAAAAAGGATAAATAGATCTTATAATGAATTCAATTCCCGATTTCCATTTTATAATTATGTAATTAAGGGACTCTTCTTTTTTAAGATTTTTATGATATTTTCAACCTTAGAGCATATATTAACTCACATTTCCTTTTCGATCGTTTCAATTGTAATTACAATTCATTTGATAACCTTTTTAGTCGATGAAATCGTAAAGCTATACGATTCGTCAGAAAAGGGCATAATAGTTACTTTTTTCTGTATAACAGGATTATTAGTTACTCGTTGGATTTCTTCGGGACATTTCCCACTAAGCGATTTATATGAATCATTAATTTTCCTTTCATGGAGCTTCTCCCTTATTCATATAATTCCGTATTTAAAAAAAAATGTTTTAATTTTAAGTAAAATAACGGGGCCAAGTGCTATTTTTACCCAAGGCTTTGCTACTTCAGGTATTTTAACTGAAATACACCAATCTGGAATATTAGTACCTGCTCTTCAATCTGAGTGGTTAATAATGCACGTAAGTATGATGATATTGGGCTATGCAGCCCTTTTATGTGGATCGTTATTATCAGTAGCACTTCTAGTGATTACATTTCGAAAAAACAGAAAGCTTTTTTATAAGAGCAATGGTTTTTTAAACGAGTCATTTTTCTTGGGTGAAAATGTTTTAGAAAATACTTCGTTTTTTTCTGCTAAAAATTATTACAGGTCCCAATTGATTCAACAATTGGATTATTGGAGTTATCGGGTTATTAGTTTAGGATTTACTTTTTTAACCATAGGAATCCTTTCGGGAGCGGTATGGGCTAATGAAGCGTGGGGGTCGTATTGGAATTGGGACCCAAAAGAAACTTGGGCATTTATTACTTGGATCGTATTTGCAATTTATTTACATACTCGAACACATAGAAATTTGCGGGGTGCAAATTCTGCAATTGTAGCGTCTATAGGCTTTCTTATAATTTGGATATGCTATTTTGGGGTCAATCTATTAGGAATAGGGTTACATAGTTATGGTTCTTTTCCATCAACATTTAATTGAATTCAAGACAAGTTATTACAAATACAAGAGCGGGCGGCGCATTGTATGAACCAACATGCGGACCGTGTGAATCATCAATACAATATTTGATTCACACGGTTTTCTACCATATGTAGTTCAATTTCATTGTTTTTACTTAACTTAAGAGTTAAGAGAAGAAAAAAAGAAGACTTTTTTTCATTGTCCAAGAATGGTTGTAAAAACAAACATAGGTTTTTTTATTTCAGTCATCCAAATTATCTATAAAAAAAATTAGATAGAATAACTTCGACCTTGTCAATTGCTAATGAAAGAACGAAATCGGGGTATATACCAATACCTATTACGGGTAAAAAGATGGAGATCGAAAGAAATAACTCTCGGGGTCCAGAATCAAAAAAAGAATCCTTCGGGGCATTAAATAGCTTGTATCCATAGAACATCTGGCGTGACATAGATAATGAATAAATAGGAGTTAATATCATTCCAATTGCCATTACAAAAGTAATTAGTAGTTTTGGAATTAAAAGATATTTTTGGCCGGTAATTATTCCAAAAAATACTATCAATTCGGCAACAAAACCACTCATACCTGGTAATGCAAGGGAAGCCATCGAAAAGCTACTGAACATCGTGAACATTTTTGGCATTGGAATAGCTATTCCGCCCATTTCGTCAAGATAAACAAGGCGGATTCTATCATAAGTCGTTCCCGCCAAGAAAAAAAGTGCAGCACCAATAAATCCATGAGAGATTATTTGTAAAAGGGCTCCATTAAGTCCCGTATCGGTTAGAGAACTAATTCCTATAATTATGAAACCCATATGAGAGACAGAGGAATAGGCTATTCTTTTTTTTAAATTCCGTTGGCCAAGAGATGTTGAAGCTGCATAGATTATTTGTATTGTACCTATTATCATCAACCAAGGAGAAAATATAGAATGGGCATGAGGTAATAATTCCATATTGATTCTAATTAATCCATACGCTCCCATTTTTAATAAGATTCCGGCTAGAAGCATACAAGTACTGTAATGTGCTTCTCCATGGGTATCCGGTAACCATGTGTGTAGGGGGATAATGGGCGATTTGACAGCAAAAGCAATAAAAAATCCAATATAGAAGATTATTTCTAAAACCACAGGATATGACTGATTAACTGATGTTTCAAAATTTAATGTTGGTTCATTAGAACCATATAAAGCAACACCCAAAACTCCCATTAAGAGAAAAACAGAACCCCCCGCCGTGTACAAAATAAATTTTGTAGCTGAGTACAGACGTTTCTTTCCTCCCCACATGGCTAGAAGTAGATAAACAGGAATTAATTCTAACTCCCACATGATGAAAAAAAGTAAAAGGTCCCGAGACGAAAATGATCCAATTTGGCCACTGTACATTGCTAACATGAGAAAATGGAATAATCGAGAATCTCGAGTAACTGGCCAAGCCGCCAAAGTCGCTAAGGTAGTGATAAATCCTGTTAATAAAATGGGTCCTATAGAAAGTCCATCTATTCCTAATCTCCAATGGAAATCAAAAAAATCGATCCATTTATAATCCTCCACTAGTTGTATTAATGGATCATCCGATTGGAAATGATAACAAAATGCATAAGTCGTTAGAAGGAGTTCTAAAATACATATACATATAGTATACCACCTAATTACCCGATTTCCTTTATGGGGAAGAAAGAAAATTAAAGAACCCGCAAATATCGGAAAAACAACAATTATTGTTAACCAAGGAAAATAATTCGTAGTAAAGACAAGATACACTTGGACCAAAAAAACCCGTGCTCAAAATATTTTTATTTTCGAGCACAGGTTTGTCGGTAAAAAAAATTAAATGGATTCGAGTAGAGTTTTCTCGAACGTATCAATAAGCTAGACCCATACTGCGAGTTGTTTCATGCCATAAATAAACTCGGACACTCAAGAAATCTGTTGGACAAGCGGATTCACATCTCTTACAACCAACACAGTCCTCTGTTCGTGGAGCAGAAGCAATTTGTTTAGCCTTACAACCGTCCCAAGGTATCATTTCTAATACATCGGTGGGGCAGGCTCGGACACATTGAGTACATCCTATACACGTATCATAAATCTTTACTGAATGTGACATTGGGTCTATACGTTTTTGAATGTTATAAATTTTCGATCTAGTAAACTTAGAAACGAATCATATATTTAGATACCAGACGAATCAATGAGTTATCATAATTTTCTAATCAACCCCCTTCGGGATTGGTTTATGAAATATGAGAGAGGCCAAAATACTTTGATTTCTTATGTTTTGCAAACAAGATCATACCTTACGTAGCAAACATGCTAATTAAAATCGATTTATCAATATTAGAATCTAGATGATTAATACTAATTATTCAACAAATTTGATTGGTTGATACGAGTTGATTTTCTGTTACGGTAAATTGATGAAACAATAGCCAGTCCAATGGCTGCTTCAGCAGCTGCAATAGCTATAACAAAAATTGAGAAAATGTCTCCTTTTAATTGACGATTATCAAAAAAATCAGAAAATGTTACAAAATTTATATTAACCGCATTCAATATAAGTTCAAGACACATAAGGGCTCTAACCATATTTCGACTTGTGATCAATCCATAGATACCGATAGAAAATAAATAGGCACTCAAAACAAGTACATGCTCGAGAATCATTAAACAACTCCTTATCAATCTCGACTCCTTTCAATATGAACAACAATTCAACCAATTTAATTGACTAGTATATAACAAGTATGGAACAACGAAATATATTGGTACTAGATTGACCTAAAGTCTTTCTATTTATACAGCTGAAATTCAAATAGAATTGAAGGAAAATGAATGTGATAAGACAGAACAAAATTTTATTTGAATTCCAAGTTTTAATAGAAATTTTTTATTGCCGAGCTACAGCAATTGCACCTATTAAAGCAACTAAAAGGATTATTGAAATAAGTTCAAATGGAAGAAAAAAATCTGTTGATAAATGAATTCCAATTTGTTGACTATTACTTATAAAATCTTGCTCTATAATCTGGTTTGATCTTGTAGTCCAAATAATACCGTACCATGACGTATCTGAAATAGTAGTAATTAGTGAAATAAAAAGACTTATACAAACCATCGAAGTAATTCCATCTCCTACGGTCCAAAGATGAAAATCTTTGTAATATTCTGAACCATTCATGAACATCACAGCAAAAATGATTAAAACATTTATAGCTCCTACGTAAATAAGTAGCTGCGCAGCAGCTACAAAATAGGAGTTAGATAGAATATAGAATAACGATGTACAAAAAAGAACCAACCCCAAGGAAAAGGCAGAATAAATTGGATTGGGAAGTAATACCACTCCTAGACCCCCTAATATAAGACCCGATCCTAGAAAGACTAAAAGAAAATCATGTATTGGTTCAGATAAATCCATTTTTTATAAAAAATCAAAAACGAAGAATTTCATGACTTTATTGACCTGACCAGTAAAAAAGAAGTTTTTCTATTTTTTATGATACTTTAAAATTGTTAATTGAATGAAATTGTAATGGGTATGAATTGACGTAGATGTTTTTATTTTATTGGACCACTATCAATTCTTTATTCGTCGAAAGAGTAGTTTAAACCTATCTATTTTTGATATCATTTATCTACTTTAAAACCATTACTATTATAATATAGAAATCCGTTTTGTTTTCAATCTAAATTCAGCTAGGAGTCTCATTAAGCAACCACTAGTTTGAATTGACCAAGCAAAAATCTCATTCTTTTAGATACGAACTAAGCCTTCGTAATTCGTAATTTTTTTCGAATCAAATTAGGGATTTATTCATTGTTTATTTGAAGTAAATTCGAAATTGTTCGAATTGTGTAATCATCAATTACTGACATTGGTAAGCGACCCAAAGCGATTTGATTATAATTCAATTCGTGACGATCATAAGTAGAAAGTTCATATTCTTCGGTCATTGATAAACAATTTGTTGGGCAATACTCAACGCAATTACCACAAAATATACAGATTCCAAAATCAATACTGTAATTAAGCAATCGTTTCTTTCGAATATCAGTTTCCAACTTCCAATCAACAACGGGTAAATCTATAGGACATACACGCACACATACTTCACAAGCAATGCATTTATCAAATTCAAAGTGTATTCGGCCTCGGAAACGTTCCGGTGTGATCAATTTTTCGTAGGGGTATTGAATAGTTACAGGTAAACGATTTGCGTGGGACAGGGTAATCATGAAACCTTGGCCGATGTATCTGGCGGCTCGTATTGTTTGTTGACCATAATTTATGAATTCAGTTATCATAGGGAGCATATTTAGAATATCTATAAAAAAGATTTTATGCTTGTTTCTTTCTCTTGTTTGAGACAAGTCGTGAATCTAGAATATTGTGGTCTTTTACAGTGAAAGAAGTTGGGACGAGGTTGTCAATAATAGATTACCTAGAGAAATAGGTAAAAGAAATTTCCACCCAAGATTTAATAGTTGGTCCATTCTCAGCCTCGGTAAAGTCCATCTTGTTGCAATAGGAATGAACAAAAACAAATAAGTTTTGGCTAATGTGATAAAGATACCAATTAGTGTTCCAAAGACTTTACCCCTTTTATTTATGCCAAATAGCTCAGGAACAAATATGTACGGAATAGAAAGATTCCAACCTCCCAAGTAAAGAACTGTTACAAATAATGAAGAAACTAGTAGATTCAGATATGAAGCAATGTAAAATAAACCAAATTTGATACCTGAATATTCGGTTTGATACCCTGCTACTAATTCTTCTTCTGCTTCTGGTAAATCAAAAGGTAATCTTTCACACTCGGCTAGAGAAGAAATTAGAAAAACGATAAACCCGATGGGTTGACGCCACAAATTCCACCCCCAAAAACCATATTTTGACTGCGCTTCCACTATATCAACTGTACTTGAACTGTTAGATAATCATAGTCGATGATAACATCACTGTGCCCATCGCTATTACAGAACCGTACGTGAGATTTTCACCTCATACGGCTCCTCAGAGGTCACAAATAAATCTAAGGGCCCTTTCCTACTCTTTATCTTGATATGTTTGTCAGATAGAGTCAAAATCTATCCTAAGGTCCTAAATTAGACCAATGGAATTCTGTCTGCTATATTTAAAACTAATAAATAAGTGCTTCTGAATTGATCTCATCTTTTAAGAATTTTCATTTTTCTTTGTTGATTAATAACCTTATCATTAAATAAAATGCGCTTTATAGCAATATCCTATATACATTTCAACTTCGAATTTTAAATTACGAAAAAAATTAGAGAGTCCATTAGTTCATGAATCATGACAAAAATTTTCTCTCTCTAAATCGAAATCAAAATTTAATTATAGGAAAGAAAGAATAAAAAAAAAAAGACATCCCCCCTTTTTGCTTTTGCAATTTGATTCTTTTCTTTCTATTTCGATTTATTTTATTTCATTCCTATTCTCCTTTCTCAGAAAAAGGGCCTTTCTTTAACCAAAGTAAAAGATTACTTCGTTCTTGATAGTTATTTACTTACTAAGTGGATAGGAACATACTCTGGATCAGAATCATGGGGAGTACTTCTTGATCATTTCTACGAACGCAAAGCCCCAATTCGAATTCCTTTTATGTACAGAAATATCCTCTTGGATAACTTCCATAATCTCAATTACTAATCCTTTGTGTATCTTGGTCTTCCTAACCATCCACTCATTTTTGCTTTCAACCTCTCGTTGTGGAAATCCATCTATGGTAATAGACAGTAAAAACCCCATAAAGTTGATACAGTTGATCTTTTGAACCCGCTTCAAGCTATCATGACAATTCATCAATCTTGGGGTAAACAATCTCTCTTGCGTATGTTTACTTTTTTCACCATTTGATTCTTGTACATAGGAAATGAGACTCAACCTTTTTACTGCAAATTTAGAAGCCGTTTTCTTTCACTCATATAACTATCTGGTTTAGTTCATCAACTCAAATGCTGAAGAAAAATTAAAATATATAGTCAATCAAATCTTTTTATCCTTGTTTCTAGAGTTTCTAGAAAGAAAAGAATTTGGAGAAATTTTAGGTCTCACCGAATCACACGTAGAGATATTGATAACACACATAGAGCTAATGGTATTTCATAACTAATTGATTGGGCAGCTGCCCGTAAACCACCTAAAAAGGAATATTTATTATTTGATCCATATCCCGACATAAGAAGTCCAACGGGAGCAATACTTGAAATGGCAATCCATAAAAAAACACCAATACTAAGATCGGCTAGAACAAGGTGATCGCCAAAAGGAATTACTGAATAACTTAGAAAGATAGATATTACTGCTATGGATGGTCCGATACTGAATAAACGAGTATCTCCTGTAGATGGAATAAGGTTCTCTTTCAAAAGTAGTTTTGTCCCATCTGCTAAAGCTTGAAGAATTCCTAAAGGGCCGGCATATTCAGGTCCGATACGTTGTTGTATTCCCGCAGATATTTCTCTTTCTAACCAAACAATTACTAGTACACCTATTGTGATTCCTAACACAAGAGTCAAAATAGGGACAAGCATCCATATGATCCCATAGGCTTCTTTTAAGGATTCCAATTTGGAAAAAGAATTGATAGTCTCTATTTCTGTTGTATCAATTATCATTTCAACGATCAACTTCTCCCATAATGATATCTATGCTACCTAGTATTGTCATAATATCAGCCAATTTCATTCTTTTAACTAACTGAGGAAGAATTTGCAAATTGATAAAACCTGGTGGGCGAATTTTCCATCTCCAAGGAAAAACGCTCTGATCTCCTATGATAAAAATTCCCAATTCTCCTTTTGGGGCTTCAACTCTCACATAAAGTTCTTGTTTCGACAATTCAAAGGTTGGAGAAGGTTTTTTACTAATAAACCGATATTCAAAATCATTCCATTCAGGATCTTTTAATCTGTCAAAACGTCGGATTTCTAAATTTTCGTAAGGCCCTCCTGGAATTCCTTCCAGAGCCTGTTGAATAATCTTTATGGATTCTGTCATTTCACCGATTCGTACTAAATAACGAGCTAATGAATCCCCTTCTCGTTGCCATTGAACCTGCCAATCAAATTCGTCGTAAGACTCATAATGATCAACTTTACGAAGATCCCATTCTATTCCGGAAGCTCGTAGCATTGGTCCCGATAAACCCCAATTTAATGCCTCGTCTTGCCCAATAATGCCTATGCCTTCAACTCGTTCTAAAAAAATAGGATTCCGGGTAATAAGTTTTTGATACTCAGCAACCCCTGTTAAAAAATAATCGCAAAAATCCAAACATTTATCTACCCAGCCATAGGGTAGATCGGCAGCCACTCCTCCAATACGAAAATAATTATGCATCATTCGGCATACCGGTAGCAGCTTCGAATAGGTCATATATCAATTCTCTTTCTCGAAAAATATAGAAGAAAGGGGTCTGCGCACCAATATCCGCCATAAAAGGACCGAGCCATAACAAATGAGAAGCGATCCGACTCAACTCCAACATAATGACTCTGATATAGCTAGCCCTTTTAGGTACTTGAATATTGCCTAATTGTTCGGGTCCATTTATGGTTATTGCTTCTGTGAACATAGTAGCTAAATAATCCCAACGTGTTACATAAGGTAAATATTGTATAATTGTTCGGTTTTCCGCAATTTTCTCCATCCCTCTATGTAAATAACCCAATATTGGTTCGCAGTCGACAACATCTTCACCATCTAGAGTAACGATGAGTCGAAGAACACCGTGCATTGATGGGTGCTGAGGCCCCATATTGACTATCATGAGGTCTTTTCTTGTAGTTGGTGCAGTCATAAGTTTTTTAACGATTCATTCTTCCATGAATTACTGAAAGTGAAAAGAAGTTCATCAAAATTTAATCGAAACATATAAGTGAAAACGAAATGATTCTTCAAATTAATCAAATTAACGAGTTTTTGTCTCTCGAATGTCCAACTGATTAATTAATTCTTTATAACGTACTCTATTTTTTTTTGCCAAATAAGCTAGCAGTCGTTGACGTTTTCCCAAAATTTTCTTCAAACCTCTCTGAGATAAATAGTCTTTTTTGTGCAATTCTAAATGTGAAGTAAGTCTCCGTATCTTATTGGTGAAATTGAATACTTGAAATTCAACAGATCCTCTCTTTTCTTCTTGAGAAATAACTGAAATGACAGAATTTTTTACCATAAATGAATTTCCCCTTTCTTTATTTTACAGATATGGATTTTATCGAATTTTATCGATCAGTAATAATAATGCCAGTAATTTGAACGTGGTATATAGACTTAATTTCTTTATGAACCCCTAATTTTATCAATTCCAATAAATTAATCAAATTTTAAATTTGATTCAGATAGGAATCCAAAAAGAAAAAGTCGGTAGGTACGTTTTTTTCATTCACAAAAGCGAATAATTTAAACCTAAAATCCGAAAATGAAGAAGATTCCGTTGATTCATTTCTAGATCTAATCGATACCTTATTGATTTAGTATCGTCTACTCGAATTAGATTCGAATGAGATGTAAGACAAGGCATGTGTGCATTTGTTTTCTTTCAGATACTCTATACGAGACAGGGTATATAGTAATATCAATTAATTTTCAATCGTGGATACATATGTATCCTTAAGATACTGAAACGGCTACCATTGTTGGTATCAAACCAATAACGATTCATACAAGCTAAATCTTCTAATCGATAATTAGGCCAAAGAAAGAACTTAATTTAATTAATTCATTTTTATCTTTATAAAGAGGTTTCCTTTCATCCAAAAATTTACTCCAGTTTTTTACATTAGTTTCATTGGAAAATACTGAATTTCTATCGACGCCATTCCAATTCAAAGAATTAAAAAAACTTCTAATTCTCAATTCTCTACGACGTCTAGACCATAAAATATTTTCAGGAACAAGCAAATCAAAATTATTTTTATCAACATATCTTTGGTCTCGGTATCTTTGATTAGTTTGGTGTTTACTTTTATGAACCAATGAAATACCTACGGTTTGATACATAATAAATTGTCCATTATTTTTTACAGACAATCGAATAGGTTCGATAATCAATAACCCCTTCTTCATCAATTCTGTAAGAGGTAAATTCGCCTGAATCAGCATTATATCCAAACTCATTTCTCTCCTTTGAATTGACGATATAGCAATTTTGTTTGGGTTTATCAGTCGAAGCAGGAGACAATATACCTTTACATTTTCGATTATTCTTTGATTCAAAGTATCGTTCCATCTCAATTGAAAAAGAAAATAACGTTTCAAGAACAAATCTAGTTCTGCTTCCGTGTTGCTTTTGTATTGTTTTTTATTTTTACCCTTCTTTGTGTTTGATTCCGCATAATCTTTTTCAAGATCGTTTTGATGTTTTGAGAAAACAGGGCCCAGATTTCCTTTGTTTTCTATATCTGATCCACGCTCTCTTTTTCCTTGACTTGCGGGTTCTTTTGCTTCTTGAATTCGATTCTTTATTTTTTTATTTGATGGTAGAAAAAAGTTTTTTTTTTTGTTTTTATTGATATTTTTATTTTTACTAACATTTTCATTTGTATTCAAATTTAAAAGAAGTAATTTGCTTGGTATAATCCACGGTTTTATTTTATATACATTATAAAGTAGTACAAATTCTGGGAAGAACCAAAATTCCATATCCAATATGGGACGATTAAATATTTTTTCATTCATTCCCATCCAATCAAAAAAGTCTTTTTTCGAATTTTTTTTAGTTTTTTCTGGATTTTGATGAGTTGTAAGATAAAAAAGTCCTTTTTTCTTAATTATTTCATAATTATTAATACCAATTTTAGTATTTCGATTACTGTTGGTATCGATCTTAACCCAGGCCTCAATATCTCCTTTTTGTCTAACAGAAAAATGTAGAATTTTCCAATCAAAATATTTTCTATATTTTATATCGAGATTTCTTTCTATATGTAGATGTAGAAGATTGCCTTTTATTAGATAATTATTGATATGAAGATTGTCGGGCATATCAAAAGGGTTGTGTTTGGGCGTGTTGGAATTATAAGAAATTTCGAAGTTCTTATTTACTTGAAAGGGTAATCTAGAAATAAATGAGTAACTTTTATTTTCATAATTAATCGATTTATATGATAAAAGATCATATCTATAACATTTTTTAAAATTATCTTTTTGGTTTGATAATGAATAGAGTTCAGAATCATTTTCTTTTTTGTAATGAATTAATTGGTCTTTTTCATATGAATTCCATTTGTTTAAGTTTCTATTTTTATTTTGAGCCATACAACTTTGATTAACCCTAGTTCTCCATTTTTTTGGCATTAATCTAGACCATCTAATCTTAGATAAATCGTATTGATAATGCCGTCTTAACCAGTTTTTCCATTGATTGATTCTATAACTCTGAGGTTTTTTATGTTTTAATTCATAATGAAATATTCCTAGTGTTCTAAAATAGTCCTTTATTTTAGTCTTAAGGAAAAAAGACGTTCTGTTATATTGAAGAACAGATTTAAATTTAGACAAATTAATAACTTGGGTTTGTGATAATTTGTAAAATACATATGCTTGTGACAAGTAGGATAAATCAAAAAAACTATGTGAATTTTTATTACTAATATTATAAATATTATAAAGTGACTTTTTTATAGTCGAAATAAAGATAAAGTTAATTTTGTTTTTATTATTAATTTTTTCTTGATTTATTTCATTATTGGAAATGTATTTCTCAATCAATTTCTTTGTTGATTTAAGACGGAGTTGTGTATTAATTCTTGTAATATTAATGATAGATAAAAATAGATCGATGTATAATCTTTGAATGAATAATTTTCTAAAATAATGGAATTGACATATTAATCGAGTATTTCTTTTTTTTAATATTTGGAAAATATTTTTTGGCGATTTAGGACTAATGTCTATTTCTGGAGTTACTTTCTTTTTCTCTTTTGTAATTCTTTCTATTTGATTTTTTATTGTACTTGTTCTATCAGTCAAATCCTTCATTTTGGTTTCTATCAGTGAAGAATTTGGCCAATTTCCAGATTCAATTTTACTAAATGATTCATTAATTATTTGATTACTAATTAGATAATCTTTTTCTTTTTTCGTTTCATTCGATTCAGATATTTCTTTGAATCTAAATAATACAATTGGATTTATGTTTGAAAGTTCTTTTTTTATTTTTTTTAGAAATAGAATATTTTTTATAAGCCATTTTTGGGTTTCTTTTGAAACTCTTCGAAATAATTTTGTTTTTCCTTTTAAAACTTTTCGAGTTATAGTTATAAAAGTTATAAAATATTTCTTTTTAAATTTTCCAATTTTTTTTTCGAGTTCCTTAAAAATGGGCTCAAAAAAGGAAGGGCGCTTTCGGGGAGAACCAAAGGGAAGTTCAGCTTCCATTCCCAAAACTGTTAAAAAACAAAAATCATCTTTTTGTTTTTTCTTTTTCATCAGCTCTACACGGGAGGGGTACAGTTTAGATATATGCCAAGGTTTCAGACAAAAAGGAAATAAAATTTTGATCTGAATCCCATCGCTCAACCAATTTTGTGGAAATTCTGTTTCTGATAATTGAACACCATTATAAGTACATTTAATATGCATTTCTCTATTCCATTCCTGCAAATCCTCAGACCATTCAGGAAGTTGCAAGAATAACATACGCCCGAGATTTTTGGCTATTATCAATGAAGGTAATACAACATATTTTCGAAGAATTGATTGAGTTATTAACATGTAACCTCTTATTATTTGCGCACAAAGAATGTTATCCCAGGCTTCTGCTACCGCTAGCCGTGCTTTTTCCTTTCTGGTGTTCTCCTTTTTTTTGTCCTTTTCTTTTTTCTCTTCTCTTTTTGTTTGTTCTTCTTTAGACTCTAGAATCTTGAATTCTCCCTCTTTACCTGTCCAATTTCGAAAAATTGGTTTAATCAGTCCAGAGATATCAAAAGAAAAAAGACGGGGGGGGGTTATTCTGTCGATAAAAAGGGGGGAATGCGCATTTGCTTGAAATAGTTTCCAAATAACTGTTTTTCGCCTTTGAGCCCGCATAGAGCCTGTAATTATACCTCGCCGAAAATCGGATTGTTGCGAATAGATTATTAAAGGCACTTCCTCGTTGGTCTCATCAGGATCCTTCTTCTCGTTGTTGGCAGTAAAAATAACTACACGTTTGAATTTTCTTAAACGAATTTGATAATCTACTGATAGGCCATCTTCAAATTTACCCAATTGTTGGTCCAATTCGGT
>JARBSX010000033.1:27500-36729 GCA_030864215.1 Capsicum pubescens
TCATGAACTGGACAATCAGTGGGTTTCTACCAACAAAGAAAAAAGTAATAATCTGAATAAGGAATTTTTAAATCGACTTGAAGTTCTAGACAAGGAATCTCTTTCTCTGGATATACTTGAAACAAGGACTAGATTGTGTAATGATGATACTAAAAAAGAATACATGCCTAAAATGTACGATCCTTTGTTAAATGGACCATATCGAGGAACAATCAAAAAAGGGGTTTCACCTTCAATCATAAACAATAATTCGCTAGAAAATTTGAAAGAGAGAGTTAGACTAAATAGGATTCATACTATCTTTCTTCCGAATACTGATTACCAAGAATTTGAACAAAAAGTGGATACGATTGATAAAAAACCATTATCAACAGAAATTGACGAGTTATTAACTTTAATCAATGAATTTGGTAACGAACCAAAATCTAGTTTAAATTTTAAAGACCTTTCTTTATTTTCAGACCAAGAACAGGTAAGAACGAATTCAGAAAAAAGAACTAAATTTTTAAAATTTGTATTCAATGCAATTGATCCTAATGAGACAAAATCTGGAAACAAATCGACTGGAATAAACGAAATCAGTAAAAAAAAACCTCGCTGGTCATGTAAATTAATCACCGAATTGGACCAACAATTGGGTAAATTTGAAGATGGCCTATCAGTAGATTATCAAATTCGTTTAAGAAAATTCAAACGTGTAGTTATTTTTACTGCCAACAACGAGAAGAAGGATCCTGATGAGACCAACGAGGAAGTGCCTTTAATAATCTATTCGCAACAATCCGATTTTCGGCGAGGTATAATTACAGGCTCTATGCGGGCTCAAAGGCGAAAAACAGTTATTTGGAAACTATTTCAAGCAAATGCGCATTCCCCCCTTTTTATCGACAGAATAACCCCCCCCCGTCTTTTTTCTTTTGATATCTCTGGACTGATTAAACCAATTTTTCGAAATTGGACAGGTAAAGAGGGAGAATTCAAGATTCTAGAGTCTAAAGAAGAACAAACAAAAAGAGAAGAGAAAAAAGAAAAGGACAAAAAAAAGGAGAACACCAGAAAGGAAAAAGCACGGCTAGCGGTAGCAGAAGCCTGGGATAACATTCTTTGTGCGCAAATAATAAGAGGTTACATGTTAATAACTCAATCAATTCTTCGAAAATATGTTGTATTACCTTCATTGATAATAGCCAAAAATCTCGGGCGTATGTTATTCTTGCAACTTCCTGAATGGTCTGAGGATTTGCAGGAATGGAATAGAGAAATGCATATTAAATGTACTTATAATGGTGTTCAATTATCAGAAACAGAATTTCCACAAAATTGGTTGAGCGATGGGATTCAGATCAAAATTTTATTTCCTTTTTGTCTGAAACCTTGGCATATATCTAAACTGTACCCCTCCCGTGTAGAGCTGATGAAAAAGAAAAAACAAAAAGATGATTTTTGTTTTTTAACAGTTTTGGGAATGGAAGCTGAACTTCCCTTTGGTTCTCCCCGAAAGCGCCCTTCCTTTTTTGAGCCCATTTTTAAGGAACTCGAAAAAAAAATTGGAAAATTTAAAAAGAAATATTTTATAACTTTTATAACTATAACTCGAAAAGTTTTAAAAGGAAAAACAAAATTATTTCGAAGAGTTTCAAAAGAAACCCAAAAATGGCTTATAAAAAATATTCTATTTCTAAAAAAAATAAAAAAAGAACTTTCAAACATAAATCCAATTGTATTATTTAGATTCAAAGAAATATCTGAATCGAATGAAACGAAAAAAGAAAAAGATTATCTAATTAGTAATCAAATAATTAATGAATCATTTAGTAAAATTGAATCTGGAAATTGGCCAAATTCTTCACTGATAGAAACCAAAATGAAGGATTTGACTGATAGAACAAGTACAATAAAAAATCAAATAGAAAGAATTACAAAAGAGAAAAAGAAAGTAACTCCAGAAATAGACATTAGTCCTAAATCGCCAAAAAATATTTTCCAAATATTAAAAAAAAGAAATACTCGATTAATATGTCAATTCCATTATTTTAGAAAATTATTCATTCAAAGATTATACATCGATCTATTTTTATCTATCATTAATATTACAAGAATTAATACACAACTCCGTCTTAAATCAACAAAGAAATTGATTGAGAAATACATTTCCAATAATGAAATAAATCAAGAAAAAATTAATAATAAAAACAAAATTAACTTTATCTTTATTTCGACTATAAAAAAGTCACTTTATAATATTTATAATATTAGTAATAAAAATTCACATAGTTTTTTTGATTTATCCTACTTGTCACAAGCATATGTATTTTACAAATTATCACAAACCCAAGTTATTAATTTGTCTAAATTTAAATCTGTTCTTCAATATAACAGAACGTCTTTTTTCCTTAAGACTAAAATAAAGGACTATTTTAGAACACTAGGAATATTTCATTATGAATTAAAACATAAAAAACCTCAGAGTTATAGAATCAATCAATGGAAAAACTGGTTAAGACGGCATTATCAATACGATTTATCTAAGATTAGATGGTCTAGATTAATGCCAAAAAAATGGAGAACTAGGGTTAATCAAAGTTGTATGGCTCAAAATAAAAATAGAAACTTAAACAAATGGAATTCATATGAAAAAGACCAATTAATTCATTACAAAAAAGAAAATGATTCTGAACTCTATTCATTATCAAACCAAAAAGATAATTTTAAAAAATGTTATAGATATGATCTTTTATCATATAAATCGATTAATTATGAAAATAAAAGTTACTCATTTATTTCTAGATTACCCTTTCAAGTAAATAAGAACTTCGAAATTTCTTATAATTCCAACACGCCCAAACACAACCCTTTTGATATGCCCGACAATCTTCATATCAATAATTATCTAATAAAAGGCAATCTTCTACATCTACATATAGAAAGAAATCTCGATATAAAATATAGAAAATATTTTGATTGGAAAATTCTACATTTTTCTGTTAGACAAAAAGGAGATATTGAGGCCTGGGTTAAGATCGATACCAACAGTAATCGAAATACTAAAATTGGTATTAATAATTATGAAATAATTAAGAAAAAAGGACTTTTTTATCTTACAACTCATCAAAATCCAGAAAAAACTAAAAAAAATTCGAAAAAAGACTTTTTTGATTGGATGGGAATGAATGAAAAAATATTTAATCGTCCCATATTGGATATGGAATTTTGGTTCTTCCCAGAATTTGTACTACTTTATAATGTATATAAAATAAAACCGTGGATTATACCAAGCAAATTACTTCTTTTAAATTTGAATACAAATGAAAATGTTAGTAAAAATAAAAATATCAATAAAAACAAAAAAAAAAACTTTTTTCTACCATCAAATAAAAAAATAAAGAATCGAATTCAAGAAGCAAAAGAACCCGCAAGTCAAGGAAAAAGAGAGCGTGGATCAGATATAGAAAACAAAGGAAATCTGGGCCCTGTTTTCTCAAAACATCAAAACGATCTTGAAAAAGATTATGCGGAATCAAACACAAAGAAGGGTAAAAATAAAAAACAATACAAAAGCAACACGGAAGCAGAACTAGATTTGTTCTTGAAACGTTATTTTCTTTTTCAATTGAGATGGAACGATACTTTGAATCAAAGAATAATCGAAAATGTAAAGGTATATTGTCTCCTGCTTCGACTGATAAACCCAAACAAAATTGCTATATCGTCAATTCAAAGGAGAGAAATGAGTTTGGATATAATGCTGATTCAGGCGAATTTACCTCTTACAGAATTGATGAAGAAGGGGTTATTGATTATCGAACCTATTCGATTGTCTGTAAAAAATAATGGACAATTTATTATGTATCAAACCGTAGGTATTTCATTGGTTCATAAAAGTAAACACCAAACTAATCAAAGATACCGAGACCAAAGATATGTTGATAAAAATAATTTTGATTTGCTTGTTCCTGAAAATATTTTATGGTCTAGACGTCGTAGAGAATTGAGAATTAGAAGTTTTTTTAATTCTTTGAATTGGAATGGCGTCGATAGAAATTCAGTATTTTCCAATGAAACTAATGTAAAAAACTGGAGTAAATTTTTGGATGAAAGGAAACCTCTTTATAAAGATAAAAATGAATTAATTAAATTAAAGTTCTTTCTTTGGCCTAATTATCGATTAGAAGATTTAGCTTGTATGAATCGTTATTGGTTTGATACCAACAATGGTAGCCGTTTCAGTATCTTAAGGATACATATGTATCCACGATTGAAAATTAATTGATATTACTATATACCCTGTCTCGTATAGAGTATCTGAAAGAAAACAAATGCACACATGCCTTGTCTTACATCTCATTCGAATCTAATTCGAGTAGACGATACTAAATCAATAAGGTATCGATTAGATCTAGAAATGAATCAACGGAATCTTCTTCATTTTCGGATTTTAGGTTTAAATTATTCGCTTTTGTGAATGAAAAAAACGTACCTACCGACTTTTTCTTTTTGGATTCCTATCTGAATCAAATTTAAAATTTGATTAATTTATTGGAATTGATAAAATTAGGGGTTCATAAAGAAATTAAGTCTATATACCACGTTCAAATTACTGGCATTATTATTACTGATCGATAAAATTCGATAAAATCCATATCTGTAAAATAAAGAAAGGGGAAATTCATTTATGGTAAAAAATTCTGTCATTTCAGTTATTTCTCAAGAAGAAAAGAGAGGATCTGTTGAATTTCAAGTATTCAATTTCACCAATAAGATACGGAGACTTACTTCACATTTAGAATTGCACAAAAAAGACTATTTATCTCAGAGAGGTTTGAAGAAAATTTTGGGAAAACGTCAACGACTGCTAGCTTATTTGGCAAAAAAAAATAGAGTACGTTATAAAGAATTAATTAATCAGTTGGACATTCGAGAGACAAAAACTCGTTAATTTGATTAATTTGAAGAATCATTTCGTTTTCACTTATATGTTTCGATTAAATTTTGATGAACTTCTTTTCACTTTCAGTAATTCATGGAAGAATGAATCGTTAAAAAACTTATGACTGCACCAACTACAAGAAAAGACCTCATGATAGTCAATATGGGGCCTCAGCACCCATCAATGCACGGTGTTCTTCGACTCATCGTTACTCTAGATGGTGAAGATGTTGTCGACTGCGAACCAATATTGGGTTATTTACATAGAGGGATGGAGAAAATTGCGGAAAACCGAACAATTATACAATATTTACCTTATGTAACACGTTGGGATTATTTAGCTACTATGTTCACAGAAGCAATAACCATAAATGGACCCGAACAATTAGGCAATATTCAAGTACCTAAAAGGGCTAGCTATATCAGAGTCATTATGTTGGAGTTGAGTCGGATCGCTTCTCATTTGTTATGGCTCGGTCCTTTTATGGCGGATATTGGTGCGCAGACCCCTTTCTTCTATATTTTTCGAGAAAGAGAATTGATATATGACCTATTCGAAGCTGCTACCGGTATGCGAATGATGCATAATTATTTTCGTATTGGAGGAGTGGCTGCCGATCTACCCTATGGCTGGGTAGATAAATGTTTGGATTTTTGCGATTATTTTTTAACAGGGGTTGCTGAGTATCAAAAACTTATTACCCGGAATCCTATTTTTTTAGAACGAGTTGAAGGCATAGGCATTATTGGGCAAGACGAGGCATTAAATTGGGGTTTATCGGGACCAATGCTACGAGCTTCCGGAATAGAATGGGATCTTCGTAAAGTTGATCATTATGAGTCTTACGACGAATTTGATTGGCAGGTTCAATGGCAACGAGAAGGGGATTCATTAGCTCGTTATTTAGTACGAATCGGTGAAATGACAGAATCCATAAAGATTATTCAACAGGCTCTGGAAGGAATTCCAGGAGGGCCTTACGAAAATTTAGAAATCCGACGTTTTGACAGATTAAAAGATCCTGAATGGAATGATTTTGAATATCGGTTTATTAGTAAAAAACCTTCTCCAACCTTTGAATTGTCGAAACAAGAACTTTATGTGAGAGTTGAAGCCCCAAAAGGAGAATTGGGAATTTTTATCATAGGAGATCAGAGCGTTTTTCCTTGGAGATGGAAAATTCGCCCACCAGGTTTTATCAATTTGCAAATTCTTCCTCAGTTAGTTAAAAGAATGAAATTGGCTGATATTATGACAATACTAGGTAGCATAGATATCATTATGGGAGAAGTTGATCGTTGAAATGATAATTGATACAACAGAAATAGAGACTATCAATTCTTTTTCCAAATTGGAATCCTTAAAAGAAGCCTATGGGATCATATGGATGCTTGTCCCTATTTTGACTCTTGTGTTAGGAATCACAATAGGTGTACTAGTAATTGTTTGGTTAGAAAGAGAAATATCTGCGGGAATACAACAACGTATCGGACCTGAATATGCCGGCCCTTTAGGAATTCTTCAAGCTTTAGCAGATGGGACAAAACTACTTTTGAAAGAGAACCTTATTCCATCTACAGGAGATACTCGTTTATTCAGTATCGGACCATCCATAGCAGTAATATCTATCTTTCTAAGTTATTCAGTAATTCCTTTTGGCGATCACCTTGTTCTAGCCGATCTTAGTATTGGTGTTTTTTTATGGATTGCCATTTCAAGTATTGCTCCCGTTGGACTTCTTATGTCGGGATATGGATCAAATAATAAATATTCCTTTTTAGGTGGTTTACGGGCAGCTGCCCAATCAATTAGTTATGAAATACCATTAGCTCTATGTGTGTTATCAATATCTCTACGTGTGATTCGGTGAGACCTAAAATTTCTCCAAATTCTTTTCTTTCTAGAAACTCTAGAAACAAGGATAAAAAGATTTGATTGACTATATATATTTTAATTTTTCTTCAGCATTTGAGTTGATGAACTAAACCAGATAGTTATATGAGTGAAAGAAAACGGCTTCTAAATTTGCAGTAAAAAGGTTGAGTCTCATTTCCTATGTACAAGAATCAAATGGTGAAAAAAGTAAACATACGCAAGAGAGATTGTTTACCCCAAGATTGATGAATTGTCATGATAGCTTGAAGCGGGTTCAAAAGATCAACTGTATCAACTTTATGGGGTTTTTACTGTCTATTACCATAGATGGATTTCCACAACGAGAGGTTGAAAGCAAAAATGAGTGGATGGTTAGGAAGACCAAGATACACAAAGGATTAGTAATTGAGATTATGGAAGTTATCCAAGAGGATATTTCTGTACATAAAAGGAATTCGAATTGGGGCTTTGCGTTCGTAGAAATGATCAAGAAGTACTCCCCATGATTCTGATCCAGAGTATGTTCCTATCCACTTAGTAAGTAAATAACTATCAAGAACGAAGTAATCTTTTACTTTGGTTAAAGAAAGGCCCTTTTTCTGAGAAAGGAGAATAGGAATGAAATAAAATAAATCGAAATAGAAAGAAAAGAATCAAATTGCAAAAGCAAAAAGGGGGGATGTCTTTTTTTTTTTATTCTTTCTTTCCTATAATTAAATTTTGATTTCGATTTAGAGAGAGAAAATTTTTGTCATGATTCATGAACTAATGGACTCTCTAATTTTTTTCGTAATTTAAAATTCGAAGTTGAAATGTATATAGGATATTGCTATAAAGCGCATTTTATTTAATGATAAGGTTATTAATCAACAAAGAAAAATGAAAATTCTTAAAAGATGAGATCAATTCAGAAGCACTTATTTATTAGTTTTAAATATAGCAGACAGAATTCCATTGGTCTAATTTAGGACCTTAGGATAGATTTTGACTCTATCTGACAAACATATCAAGATAAAGAGTAGGAAAGGGCCCTTAGATTTATTTGTGACCTCTGAGGAGCCGTATGAGGTGAAAATCTCACGTACGGTTCTGTAATAGCGATGGGCACAGTGATGTTATCATCGACTATGATTATCTAACAGTTCAAGTACAGTTGATATAGTGGAAGCGCAGTCAAAATATGGTTTTTGGGGGTGGAATTTGTGGCGTCAACCCATCGGGTTTATCGTTTTTCTAATTTCTTCTCTAGCCGAGTGTGAAAGATTACCTTTTGATTTACCAGAAGCAGAAGAAGAATTAGTAGCAGGGTATCAAACCGAATATTCAGGTATCAAATTTGGTTTATTTTACATTGCTTCATATCTGAATCTACTAGTTTCTTCATTATTTGTAACAGTTCTTTACTTGGGAGGTTGGAATCTTTCTATTCCGTACATATTTGTTCCTGAGCTATTTGGCATAAATAAAAGGGGTAAAGTCTTTGGAACACTAATTGGTATCTTTATCACATTAGCCAAAACTTATTTGTTTTTGTTCATTCCTATTGCAACAAGATGGACTTTACCGAGGCTGAGAATGGACCAACTATTAAATCTTGGGTGGAAATTTCTTTTACCTATTTCTCTAGGTAATCTATTATTGACAACCTCGTCCCAACTTCTTTCACTGTAAAAGACCACAATATTCTAGATTCACGACTTGTCTCAAACAAGAGAAAGAAACAAGCATAAAATCTTTTTTATAGATATTCTAAATATGCTCCCTATGATAACTGAATTCATAAATTATGGTCAACAAACAATACGAGCCGCCAGATACATCGGCCAAGGTTTCATGATTACCCTGTCCCACGCAAATCGTTTACCTGTAACTATTCAATACCCCTACGAAAAATTGATCACACCGGAACGTTTCCGAGGCCGAATACACTTTGAATTTGATAAATGCATTGCTTGTGAAGTATGTGTGCGTGTATGTCCTATAGATTTACCCGTTGTTGATTGGAAGTTGGAAACTGATATTCGAAAGAAACGATTGCTTAATTACAGTATTGATTTTGGAATCTGTATATTTTGTGGTAATTGCGTTGAGTATTGCCCAACAAATTGTTTATCAATGACCGAAGAATATGAACTTTCTACTTATGATCGTCACGAATTGAATTATAATCAAATCGCTTTGGGTCGCTTACCAATGTCAGTAATTGATGATTACACAATTCGAACAATTTCGAATTTACTTCAAATAAACAATGAATAAATCCCTAATTTGATTCGAAAAAAATTACGAATTACGAAGGCTTAGTTCGTATCTAAAAGAATGAGATTTTTGCTTGGTCAATTCAAACTAGTGGTTGCTTAATGAGACTCCTAGCTGAATTTAGATTGAAAACAAAACGGATTTCTATATTATAATAGTAATGTATGG
>JARBSX010000034.1:25000-30165 GCA_030864215.1 Capsicum pubescens
AAAATTATTAATAGAAAGTCGACCGCGCGGAATCGAAGAATTACAAACGACCTTACAAAAAGAATTTAATTGTGTAAACCGAAAACTGAACATTGCTGTGACAAGAATTGGAAAACCTTACGGAAACCCTAATATTCTTGCAGAATTTATAGCTGGACAATTAAAGAATAGAGTTTCATTTCGAAAAGCAATGAAGAAGGCTATTGAATTAACAGAACAAGCAGATACAAAAGGAATTCAAATACAAATTGCGGGGCGTATCGACGGAAAAGAAATTGCACGTGTCGAATGGATCAGAGAAGGTAGGGTTCCCCTACAAACGATTCGAGCTAAAATTGATTATTGCTCTTATACAGTTCGAACTATCTATGGAGTATTGGGCATCAAAATTTGGATATTTCTAGACGAGGAATAATTTTACTACTTGTCTTTCCCTTCTATCCCCTTCTATCCAATGATTGTACAAAAAAAGACCAATTCATTCTTTTTCTAATCAATCAAGGGGAACATTTCTAATTCTTAATTCTATAAGGTTGAATAAAAATTCGATTGACCATTTGATATAATTGCTATGCTTAGTGTGTGACTCGTTGGTTTTTTTAGGGTTAGGATTAGATTAAAAAGACCAGCCCACATAGTATGAACTAAAAACTATAGAACTAATAACCAACCCATCACTTCGCATTATCTGGATCTAAAGAACCAGTCAAGATATGATATATAGGTCATATCTTTGTAGCAACTGAAATCTTTTGCATAAACAAAAAACGAAATCTGATTCTAAGTTGTAAAGCAAAATAAAGAAAAAAGATGTGGATAAATGGAAGGATGAGAGAAAGAGAGAAAAAGAATACCAATGATATAAAATTCCAATATGTAAGGTCTATGAGTAATCTCATGAAAGGCAGTGTAATAAAGCATCAATATGCATTCATACCATAATAAAAAGAATCTTCTTTATAGAAATATAGAGATAGAACAAAAAATCAAGAGCTTCGAGCCAATAAAGACTGAGAAGATTGACTCAAGAACCAATTTCATTCTGAGCTCCATTGTAGAATTCGGACCTAACCATTAAGTCAGAAGTGATGGGAACGACGGAACTTGTGAATGCAAAAGATTCTATTGAACAAGGAATCTTAATGATTCACTGGTCGGGATGGCGGAACGAACCAGAGATTAATTCATGTATTCTGAGATCTGAGAAATCACGAGTTAACCCTACAAATGAAATAGGGATTGAAAGAGTAAATATTCGCCCGCGAAAACTTTTTTTATCGAAAACTTTTTTTATTGAAAAATTTAGGACAATACAATAAAGGACAAAATAAGGATTTGGTATAATAATACAATTTTTTATATTTCTATTTATAAAACTAAAAAGTTTAGTTATCTATTCAAACAAGATATAAAAATTACTAATAGATTTAATGAAATCTCAAAGAAGCCCACGTTCAAGGTATTACTCAGTAAATACATATATATCTTAACTTAAGATTGACTCTTCTAGCTTAATTAAAATTTAATTTTTTGGAATCCTTTTATTCGCGAGGAGCTGGATGAGAAGAAACTCTCACGTCCGGTTCTGTAGTAGAGATGGAATTCAGAAACAACCATCAACTATAACCCCAAAAGAACCAGATTCCGTAAACAACATAGAGGAAGAATGAAGGGAATATCTTATCGAGGTAATCATATTTCTTTCGGTAAATATGCTCTTCAGGCACTTGAACCTGCTTGGATTACATCTCGACAAATAGAAGCAGGCCGACGAGCAATGACACGAAACGCACGTCGTGGTGGAAAAATATGGGTACGTATATTTCCAGACAAACCAGTTACACTAAGACCCGCAGAAACACGTATGGGTTCAGGAAAAGGATCCCCTGAATATTGGGTAGCTGTTGTTAAACCGGGGCGAATACTTTATGAAATGGGTGGAGTAACAGAAAATATAGCCAGAAGGGCTATTTCACTAGCAGCATCCAAAATGCCTATACGAACTCAATTCATTATTTCGTAATGTAATAGACAAAAATGTAGAAAGGGCTCTTAGATATGAAACAAAACCACATGTTTCTTTTTTTTTGGACAAAAATATTTCTTTTTTTTTCTTCGCCCTTTGCATTCAAATAACGGATTAAAAAAATGATTCAACCTCAGACCCATTTAAATGTAGCAGATAATAGCGGGGCTCGAGAATTGATGTGTATTCGAATCATAGGAGCTAGCAATCGTCGATATGCTCATATTGGTGACGTTATTGTTGCTGTGATCAAAGAAGCAGTACCAAATATGCCCCTAGAAAGATCAGAAGTAGTCAGAGCTGTAATTGTGCGTACCTGTAAAGAACTCAAACGTGACAACGGGATAATAATACGATATGATGACAATGCTGCGGTTGTTATTGATCAAGAAGGAAATCCAAAAGGAACTCGAATTTTTGGTGCAATCGCCCGGGAATTGAGAGAATTAAATTTTACTAAAATAGTTTCATTAGCTCCCGAGGTATTATAAAATGAAATTGTGATCTGTTTCTAGTAGGGTATTTGAAAGAAATAGATTAATTAGTAGATTGTGTCTCACGCATATATCTTTAATAATTCATATCATATTCAAAAATAAATAAGTAAAAAACACGTTGATTATATCAAATTTGGAGAACCCAATAATTTTAGTTCATCATGGGCAGGGACACTATTGCTGAGATAATAACTTCTATACGAAATGCTGATATGGATCGAAAAAGGGTGGTTCGGATAGCATCTACAAATATTACCGAAAATATTGTTCAAATACTTTTACGAGAGGGTTTTATCGAAAACGTGAGAAAACATCGAGAAAACAACAAATATTTTTTGGTTTTAACCCTGCGACATAGAAGGAATAGGAAAAGACCCTATAGAAATATTTTAAATTTAAAACGAATAAGTCGACCTGGTCTACGAATCTATTCTAATTATCAACGAATTCCGAGAATTTTAGGTGGAATGGGGATTGTAATTCTTTCTACTTCTCGAGGTATAATGACAGACCGAGAGGCTCGACTAGAAGGAATAGGTGGAGAAATTTTGTGTTATATCTGGTAATCCTTTATAATATCAAAATTGGATTCGAAACTTCCTATTTGTTAAATTTGTGAAAAAGAAAAAGGGGGGTTGTCTAATATCTTTCTCATTAGTTGATACCTCAAGGGAATTTTAAGAAACAAAATGGAGTCATAAAGCTTTAATTACTGAATCGCTTCCCAACGGTCTATTCCCGATTCGTTTAGATCTGATTCTCAATTCTGTTTCAGGAAAGATCCGACATAGTTTTATACGGATACTGCCAGGATATAGAGTAAAAATTGAAGTAAGTCCTTATGATTCAACCAAAGGGCGTATAATTTATCGACTACACAACAAAGATTTAAAGGATTAGGTTTTCAACTTCACCATTCCTTTCGGGGGAATACAATTCGAGATGAAAAATTTCAAGAAACTTATTTTCTTCCAAGAAATAGATTAAGAATTAAGGTAAGGAATGAAAAATATGAAAATAAGAGCTTCCGTTCGTAAAATTTGTGAAAAATGTCGACTAATCCGCAGGCGGGGACGAATTATAGTAATTTGTTCCAACCCGAGACATAAACAAAGACAGGGATAATCAGACTTGCCAGAAGAGCCGATGTATAAATAAAGAATATGTTTTGACATGAAATGGATATATCCATATATCTCTGACTCATATTTACGAGATGATAAAATATGGCAAAAGCTATACCGAAAATTAGTTCGCGTAGGAATGGACGTATTGGTTCACGTAAGGGTGCACGTAGAATACCAAAGGGAGTTATTCATGTTCAAGCAAGTTTCAATAATACCATTGTCACTGTTACAGATGTACGGGGTCGAGTAGTTTCTTGGTCCTCCGCTGGTACTTCTGGATTCAAAGGTACGAGAAGAGGAACACCGTTTGCTGCTCAAACCGCAGCAGCAAACGCTATCCGTACCGTAGTGGATCAAGGTATGCAACGAGCAGAAGTCATGATAAAAGGTCCCGGTCTCGGAAGAGATGCAGCATTACGAGCTATTCGTCGAAGTGGTATACTATTAACTTTCGTACGGGATGTAACTCCTATGCCACATAATGGCTGTAGACCTCCGAAAAAAAGACGTGTGTAGAGCTGAACATTGAAGAAATCTCAAGAGAAATAAAAGATTCGATGATCTAATCAAATAATAGTACTATGGTTCGAGAGAAAGTAACAGTATCTACTCGGACACTACAGTGGAAGTGTGTTGAATCAAGAACAGACAGTAAACGCCTTTATTATGGACGCTTTATTCTGTCTCCACTTATGAAAGGCCAAGCCGACACAATAGGCATTGCGATGCGAAGAGCTTTACTTGGAGAAATAGAAGGAACATGTATCACACGTGTAAAATCTGAGAAAGTCCCACATGAATATTCTACCATAACGGGCATTCAAGAATCGGTACATGAAATTTTAATGAATTTGAAAGAAATTGTATTGAGAAGTAATCTATATGGAACTTCTGACGCGTCTATTTGTGTCAAGGGTCCTGGATATGTAACTGCTCAAGATATCATCTTGCCGCCTTATGTAGAAACCGTTGATAATACACAACATATAGCTAGTTTAACAGAACCAATTGATTTTTGTATTGGATTACAAATAGAGAGAAATCGTGGATATCTTATAAAAACGCCACATAACTTTCAAGATGGAAGTTATCCTATAGATGCTGTATTCATGCCTGTTCGAAACGCGAATCATAGTATTCATTCTTATGGGAATGGAAATGAAAAACAAGAGATACTTTTTATCGAAATATGGACAAACGGAAGTTTAACTCCGAAAGAAGCACTTCATGAAGCATCCCGAAATTTAATTGATTTATTTATTCCCTTTTTTACATATGGAGGAAGACAATTTATATTTACAGGACAATCAACACACGGTTCCTTTATCCCCTTTTACCTTTCATGATAAATTGGCTAAACTCATAAAAAACAAAAAAAAAATAGCATTGAAATCGATTTTTATTGACCAATCAGAATTGCCTTCCAGGATCTATAATTGCCTCAAAATGTCCAATATATATACATTATTGGACCTTTTGAATAACAGCCAAGAAGATCTTATGAAAATTGAACAT
>JARBSX010000035.1:0-15000 GCA_030864215.1 Capsicum pubescens
AAGTGCCTTTAATAATCTATTCGCAACAATCCGATTTTCGGCGAGGTATAATTACAGGCTCTATGCGGGCTCAAAGGCGAAAAACAGTTATTTGGAAACTATTTCAAGCAAATGCGCATTCCCCCCTTTTTATCGACAGAATAACCCCCCCCCGTCTTTTTTCTTTTGATATCTCTGGACTGATTAAACCAATTTTTCGAAATTGGACAGGTAAAGAGGGAGAATTCAAGATTCTAGAGTCTAAAGAAGAACAAACAAAAAGAGAAGAGAAAAAAGAAAAGGACAAAAAAAAGGAGAACACCAGAAAGGAAAAAGCACGGCTAGCGGTAGCAGAAGCCTGGGATAACATTCTTTGTGCGCAAATAATAAGAGGTTACATGTTAATAACTCAATCAATTCTTCGAAAATATGTTGTATTACCTTCATTGATAATAGCCAAAAATCTCGGGCGTATGTTATTCTTGCAACTTCCTGAATGGTCTGAGGATTTGCAGGAATGGAATAGAGAAATGCATATTAAATGTACTTATAATGGTGTTCAATTATCAGAAACAGAATTTCCACAAAATTGGTTGAGCGATGGGATTCAGATCAAAATTTTATTTCCTTTTTGTCTGAAACCTTGGCATATATCTAAACTGTACCCCTCCCGTGTAGAGCTGATGAAAAAGAAAAAACAAAAAGATGATTTTTGTTTTTTAACAGTTTTGGGAATGGAAGCTGAACTTCCCTTTGGTTCTCCCCGAAAGCGCCCTTCCTTTTTTGAGCCCATTTTTAAGGAACTCGAAAAAAAAATTGGAAAATTTAAAAAGAAATATTTTATAACTTTTATAACTATAACTCGAAAAGTTTTAAAAGGAAAAACAAAATTATTTCGAAGAGTTTCAAAAGAAACCCAAAAATGGCTTATAAAAAATATTCTATTTCTAAAAAAAATAAAAAAAGAACTTTCAAACATAAATCCAATTGTATTATTTAGATTCAAAGAAATATCTGAATCGAATGAAACGAAAAAAGAAAAAGATTATCTAATTAGTAATCAAATAATTAATGAATCATTTAGTAAAATTGAATCTGGAAATTGGCCAAATTCTTCACTGATAGAAACCAAAATGAAGGATTTGACTGATAGAACAAGTACAATAAAAAATCAAATAGAAAGAATTACAAAAGAGAAAAAGAAAGTAACTCCAGAAATAGACATTAGTCCTAAATCGCCAAAAAATATTTTCCAAATATTAAAAAAAAGAAATACTCGATTAATATGTCAATTCCATTATTTTAGAAAATTATTCATTCAAAGATTATACATCGATCTATTTTTATCTATCATTAATATTACAAGAATTAATACACAACTCCGTCTTAAATCAACAAAGAAATTGATTGAGAAATACATTTCCAATAATGAAATAAATCAAGAAAAAATTAATAATAAAAACAAAATTAACTTTATCTTTATTTCGACTATAAAAAAGTCACTTTATAATATTTATAATATTAGTAATAAAAATTCACATAGTTTTTTTGATTTATCCTACTTGTCACAAGCATATGTATTTTACAAATTATCACAAACCCAAGTTATTAATTTGTCTAAATTTAAATCTGTTCTTCAATATAACAGAACGTCTTTTTTCCTTAAGACTAAAATAAAGGACTATTTTAGAACACTAGGAATATTTCATTATGAATTAAAACATAAAAAACCTCAGAGTTATAGAATCAATCAATGGAAAAACTGGTTAAGACGGCATTATCAATACGATTTATCTAAGATTAGATGGTCTAGATTAATGCCAAAAAAATGGAGAACTAGGGTTAATCAAAGTTGTATGGCTCAAAATAAAAATAGAAACTTAAACAAATGGAATTCATATGAAAAAGACCAATTAATTCATTACAAAAAAGAAAATGATTCTGAACTCTATTCATTATCAAACCAAAAAGATAATTTTAAAAAATGTTATAGATATGATCTTTTATCATATAAATCGATTAATTATGAAAATAAAAGTTACTCATTTATTTCTAGATTACCCTTTCAAGTAAATAAGAACTTCGAAATTTCTTATAATTCCAACACGCCCAAACACAACCCTTTTGATATGCCCGACAATCTTCATATCAATAATTATCTAATAAAAGGCAATCTTCTACATCTACATATAGAAAGAAATCTCGATATAAAATATAGAAAATATTTTGATTGGAAAATTCTACATTTTTCTGTTAGACAAAAAGGAGATATTGAGGCCTGGGTTAAGATCGATACCAACAGTAATCGAAATACTAAAATTGGTATTAATAATTATGAAATAATTAAGAAAAAAGGACTTTTTTATCTTACAACTCATCAAAATCCAGAAAAAACTAAAAAAAATTCGAAAAAAGACTTTTTTGATTGGATGGGAATGAATGAAAAAATATTTAATCGTCCCATATTGGATATGGAATTTTGGTTCTTCCCAGAATTTGTACTACTTTATAATGTATATAAAATAAAACCGTGGATTATACCAAGCAAATTACTTCTTTTAAATTTGAATACAAATGAAAATGTTAGTAAAAATAAAAATATCAATAAAAACAAAAAAAAAAACTTTTTTCTACCATCAAATAAAAAAATAAAGAATCGAATTCAAGAAGCAAAAGAACCCGCAAGTCAAGGAAAAAGAGAGCGTGGATCAGATATAGAAAACAAAGGAAATCTGGGCCCTGTTTTTCTCAAAACATCAAAACGATCTTGAAAAAGATTATGCGGAATCAAACACAAAGAAGGGTAAAAATAAAAAACAATACAAAAGCAACACGGAAGCAGAACTAGATTTGTTCTTGAAACGTTATTTTCTTTTTCAATTGAGATGGAACGATACTTTGAATCAAAGAATAATCGAAAATGTAAAGGTATATTGTCTCCTGCTTCGACTGATAAACCCAAACAAAATTGCTATATCGTCAATTCAAAGGAGAGAAATGAGTTTGGATATAATGCTGATTCAGGCGAATTTACCTCTTACAGAATTGATGAAGAAGGGGTTATTGATTATCGAACCTATTCGATTGTCTGTAAAAAATAATGGACAATTTATTATGTATCAAACCGTAGGTATTTCATTGGTTCATAAAAGTAAACACCAAACTAATCAAAGATACCGAGACCAAAGATATGTTGATAAAAATAATTTTGATTTGCTTGTTCCTGAAAATATTTTATGGTCTAGACGTCGTAGAGAATTGAGAATTAGAAGTTTTTTTAATTCTTTGAATTGGAATGGCGTCGATAGAAATTCAGTATTTTCCAATGAAACTAATGTAAAAAACTGGAGTAAATTTTTGGATGAAAGGAAACCTCTTTATAAAGATAAAATGAATTAATTAAATTAAAGTTCTTTCTTTGGCCTAATTATCGATTAGAAGATTTAGCTTGTATGAATCGTTATTGGTTTGATACCAACAATGGTAGCCGTTTTCAGTATCTTAAGGATACATATGTATCCACGATTGAAAATTAATTGATATTACTATATACCCTGTCTCGTATAGAGTATCTGAAAGAAAACAAATGCACACATGCCTTGTCTTACATCTCATTCGAATCTAATTCGAGTAGACGATACTAAATCAATAAGGTATCGATTAGATCTAGAAATGAATCAACGGAATCTTCTTCATTTTCGGATTTTAGGTTTAAATTATTCGCTTTTGTGAATGAAAAAAACGTACCTACCGACTTTTTCTTTTTGGATTCCTATCTGAATCAAATTTAAAATTTGATTAATTTATTGGAATTGATAAAATTAGGGGTTCATAAAGAAATTAAGTCTATATACCACGTTCAAATTACTGGCATTATTATTACTGATCGATAAAATTCGATAAAATCCATATCTGTAAAATAAAGAAAGGGGAAATTCATTTATGGTAAAAAATTCTGTCATTTCAGTTATTTCTCAAGAAGAAAAGAGAGGATCTGTTGAATTTCAAGTATTCAATTTCACCAATAAGATACGGAGACTTACTTCACATTTAGAATTGCACAAAAAAGACTATTTATCTCAGAGAGGTTTGAAGAAAATTTTGGGAAAACGTCAACGACTGCTAGCTTATTTGGCAAAAAAAAATAGAGTACGTTATAAAGAATTAATTAATCAGTTGGACATTCGAGAGACAAAAACTCGTTAATTTGATTAATTTGAAGAATCATTTCGTTTTCACTTATATGTTTCGATTAAATTTTGATGAACTTCTTTTCACTTTCAGTAATTCATGGAAGAATGAATCGTTAAAAAACTTATGACTGCACCAACTACAAGAAAAGACCTCATGATAGTCAATATGGGGCCTCAGCACCCATCAATGCACGGTGTTCTTCGACTCATCGTTACTCTAGATGGTGAAGATGTTGTCGACTGCGAACCAATATTGGGTTATTTACATAGAGGGATGGAGAAAATTGCGGAAAACCGAACAATTATACAATATTTACCTTATGTAACACGTTGGGATTATTTAGCTACTATGTTCACAGAAGCAATAACCATAAATGGACCCGAACAATTAGGCAATATTCAAGTACCTAAAAGGGCTAGCTATATCAGAGTCATTATGTTGGAGTTGAGTCGGATCGCTTCTCATTTGTTATGGCTCGGTCCTTTTATGGCGGATATTGGTGCGCAGACCCCTTTCTTCTATATTTTTCGAGAAAGAGAATTGATATATGACCTATTCGAAGCTGCTACCGGTATGCGAATGATGCATAATTATTTTCGTATTGGAGGAGTGGCTGCCGATCTACCCTATGGCTGGGTAGATAAATGTTTGGATTTTTGCGATTATTTTTTAACAGGGGTTGCTGAGTATCAAAAACTTATTACCCGGAATCCTATTTTTTTAGAACGAGTTGAAGGCATAGGCATTATTGGGCAAGACGAGGCATTAAATTGGGGTTTATCGGGACCAATGCTACGAGCTTCCGGAATAGAATGGGATCTTCGTAAAGTTGATCATTATGAGTCTTACGACGAATTTGATTGGCAGGTTCAATGGCAACGAGAAGGGGATTCATTAGCTCGTTATTTAGTACGAATCGGTGAAATGACAGAATCCATAAAGATTATTCAACAGGCTCTGGAAGGAATTCCAGGAGGGCCTTACGAAAATTTAGAAATCCGACGTTTTGACAGATTAAAAGATCCTGAATGGAATGATTTTGAATATCGGTTTATTAGTAAAAAACCTTCTCCAACCTTTGAATTGTCGAAACAAGAACTTTATGTGAGAGTTGAAGCCCCAAAAGGAGAATTGGGAATTTTTATCATAGGAGATCAGAGCGTTTTTCCTTGGAGATGGAAAATTCGCCCACCAGGTTTTATCAATTTGCAAATTCTTCCTCAGTTAGTTAAAAGAATGAAATTGGCTGATATTATGACAATACTAGGTAGCATAGATATCATTATGGGAGAAGTTGATCGTTGAAATGATAATTGATACAACAGAAATAGAGACTATCAATTCTTTTTCCAAATTGGAATCCTTAAAAGAAGCCTATGGGATCATATGGATGCTTGTCCCTATTTTGACTCTTGTGTTAGGAATCACAATAGGTGTACTAGTAATTGTTTGGTTAGAAAGAGAAATATCTGCGGGAATACAACAACGTATCGGACCTGAATATGCCGGCCCTTTAGGAATTCTTCAAGCTTTAGCAGATGGGACAAAACTACTTTTGAAAGAGAACCTTATTCCATCTACAGGAGATACTCGTTTATTCAGTATCGGACCATCCATAGCAGTAATATCTATCTTTCTAAGTTATTCAGTAATTCCTTTTGGCGATCACCTTGTTCTAGCCGATCTTAGTATTGGTGTTTTTTTATGGATTGCCATTTCAAGTATTGCTCCCGTTGGACTTCTTATGTCGGGATATGGATCAAATAATAAATATTCCTTTTTAGGTGGTTTACGGGCAGCTGCCCAATCAATTAGTTATGAAATACCATTAGCTCTATGTGTGTTATCAATATCTCTACGTGTGATTCGGTGAGACCTAAAATTTCTCCAAATTCTTTTCTTTCTAGAAACTCTAGAAACAAGGATAAAAAGATTTGATTGACTATATATATTTTAATTTTTCTTCAGCATTTGAGTTGATGAACTAAACCAGATAGTTATATGAGTGAAAGAAAACGGCTTCTAAATTTGCAGTAAAAAGGTTGAGTCTCATTTCCTATGTACAAGAATCAAATGGTGAAAAAAGTAAACATACGCAAGAGAGATTGTTTACCCCAAGATTGATGAATTGTCATGATAGCTTGAAGCGGGTTCAAAAGATCAACTGTATCAACTTTATGGGGTTTTTACTGTCTATTACCATAGATGGATTTCCACAACGAGAGGTTGAAAGCAAAAATGAGTGGATGGTTAGGAAGACCAAGATACACAAAGGATTAGTAATTGAGATTATGGAAGTTATCCAAGAGGATATTTCTGTACATAAAAGGAATTCGAATTGGGGCTTTGCGTTCGTAGAAATGATCAAGAAGTACTCCCCATGATTCTGATCCAGAGTATGTTCCTATCCACTTAGTAAGTAAATAACTATCAAGAACGAAGTAATCTTTTACTTTGGTTAAAGAAAGGCCCTTTTTCTGAGAAAGGAGAATAGGAATGAAATAAAATAAATCGAAATAGAAAGAAAAGAATCAAATTGCAAAAGCAAAAAGGGGGGATGTCTTTTTTTTTTTATTCTTTCTTTCCTATAATTAAATTTTGATTTCGATTTAGAGAGAGAAAATTTTTGTCATGATTCATGAACTAATGGACTCTCTAATTTTTTTCGTAATTTAAAATTCGAAGTTGAAATGTATATAGGATATTGCTATAAAGCGCATTTTATTTAATGATAAGGTTATTAATCAACAAAGAAAAATGAAAATTCTTAAAAGATGAGATCAATTCAGAAGCACTTATTTATTAGTTTTAAATATAGCAGACAGAATTCCATTGGTCTAATTTAGGACCTTAGGATAGATTTTGACTCTATCTGACAAACATATCAAGATAAAGAGTAGGAAAGGGCCCTTAGATTTATTTGTGACCTCTGAGGAGCCGTATGAGGTGAAAATCTCACGTACGGTTCTGTAATAGCGATGGGCACAGTGATGTTATCATCGACTATGATTATCTAACAGTTCAAGTACAGTTGATATAGTGGAAGCGCAGTCAAAATATGGTTTTTGGGGGTGGAATTTGTGGCGTCAACCCATCGGGTTTATCGTTTTTCTAATTTCTTCTCTAGCCGAGTGTGAAAGATTACCTTTTGATTTACCAGAAGCAGAAGAAGAATTAGTAGCAGGGTATCAAACCGAATATTCAGGTATCAAATTTGGTTTATTTTACATTGCTTCATATCTGAATCTACTAGTTTCTTCATTATTTGTAACAGTTCTTTACTTGGGAGGTTGGAATCTTTCTATTCCGTACATATTTGTTCCTGAGCTATTTGGCATAAATAAAAGGGGTAAAGTCTTTGGAACACTAATTGGTATCTTTATCACATTAGCCAAAACTTATTTGTTTTTGTTCATTCCTATTGCAACAAGATGGACTTTACCGAGGCTGAGAATGGACCAACTATTAAATCTTGGGTGGAAATTTCTTTTACCTATTTCTCTAGGTAATCTATTATTGACAACCTCGTCCCAACTTCTTTCACTGTAAAAGACCACAATATTCTAGATTCACGACTTGTCTCAAACAAGAGAAAGAAACAAGCATAAAATCTTTTTTATAGATATTCTAAATATGCTCCCTATGATAACTGAATTCATAAATTATGGTCAACAAACAATACGAGCCGCCAGATACATCGGCCAAGGTTTCATGATTACCCTGTCCCACGCAAATCGTTTACCTGTAACTATTCAATACCCCTACGAAAAATTGATCACACCGGAACGTTTCCGAGGCCGAATACACTTTGAATTTGATAAATGCATTGCTTGTGAAGTATGTGTGCGTGTATGTCCTATAGATTTACCCGTTGTTGATTGGAAGTTGGAAACTGATATTCGAAAGAAACGATTGCTTAATTACAGTATTGATTTTGGAATCTGTATATTTTGTGGTAATTGCGTTGAGTATTGCCCAACAAATTGTTTATCAATGACCGAAGAATATGAACTTTCTACTTATGATCGTCACGAATTGAATTATAATCAAATCGCTTTGGGTCGCTTACCAATGTCAGTAATTGATGATTACACAATTCGAACAATTTCGAATTTACTTCAAATAAACAATGAATAAATCCCTAATTTGATTCGAAAAAAATTACGAATTACGAAGGCTTAGTTCGTATCTAAAAGAATGAGATTTTTGCTTGGTCAATTCAAACTAGTGGTTGCTTAATGAGACTCCTAGCTGAATTTAGATTGAAAACAAAACGGATTTCTATATTATAATAGTAATGGTTTTAAAGTAGATAAATGATATCAAAAATAGATAGGTTTAAACTACTCTTTCGACGAATAAAGAATTGATAGTGGTCCAATAAAATAAAAACATCTACGTCAATTCATACCCATTACAATTTCATTCAATTAACAATTTTAAAGTATCATAAAAAATAGAAAAACTTCTTTTTTACTGGTCAGGTCAATAAAGTCATGAAATTCTTCGTTTTTGATTTTTTATAAAAAATGGATTTATCTGAACCAATACATGATTTTCTTTTAGTCTTTCTAGGATCGGGTCTTATATTAGGGGGTCTAGGAGTGGTATTACTTCCCAATCCAATTTATTCTGCCTTTTCCTTGGGGTTGGTTCTTTTTTGTACATCGTTATTCTATATTCTATCTAACTCCTATTTTGTAGCTGCTGCGCAGCTACTTATTTACGTAGGAGCTATAAATGTTTTAATCATTTTTGCTGTGATGTTCATGAATGGTTCAGAATATTACAAAGATTTTCATCTTTGGACCGTAGGAGATGGAATTACTTCGATGGTTTGTATAAGTCTTTTTATTTCACTAATTACTACTATTTCAGATACGTCATGGTACGGTATTATTTGGACTACAAGATCAAACCAGATTATAGAGCAAGATTTTATAAGTAATAGTCAACAAATTGGAATTCATTTATCAACAGATTTTTTTCTTCCATTTGAACTTATTTCAATAATCCTTTTAGTTGCTTTAATAGGTGCAATTGCTGTAGCTCGGCAATAAAAAATTTCTATTAAAACTTGGAATTCAAATAAAATTTTGTTCTGTCTTATCACATTCATTTTCCTTCAATTCTATTTGAATTTCAGCTGTATAAATAGAAAGACTTTAGGTCAATCTAGTACCAATATATTTCGTTGTTCCATACTTGTTATATACTAGTCAATTAAATTGGTTGAATTGTTGTTCATATTGAAAGGAGTCGAGATTGATAAGGAGTTGTTTAATGATTCTCGAGCATGTACTTGTTTTGAGTGCCTATTTATTTTCTATCGGTATCTATGGATTGATCACAAGTCGAAATATGGTTAGAGCCCTTATGTGTCTTGAACTTATATTGAATGCGGTTAATATAAATTTTGTAACATTTTCTGATTTTTTTGATAATCGTCAATTAAAAGGAGACATTTTCTCAATTTTTGTTATAGCTATTGCAGCTGCTGAAGCAGCCATTGGACTGGCTATTGTTTCATCAATTTACCGTAACAGAAAATCAACTCGTATCAACCAATCAAATTTGTTGAATAATTAGTATTAATCATCTAGATTCTAATATTGATAAATCGATTTTAATTAGCATGTTTGCTACGTAAGGTATGATCTTGTTTGCAAAACATAAGAAATCAAAGTATTTTGGCCTCTCTCATATTTCATAAACCAATCCCGAAGGGGGTTGATTAGAAAATTATGATAACTCATTGATTCGTCTGGTATCTAAATATATGATTCGTTTCTAAGTTTACTAGATCGAAAATTTATAACATTCAAAAACGTATAGACCCAATGTCACATTCAGTAAAGATTTATGATACGTGTATAGGATGTACTCAATGTGTCCGAGCCTGCCCCACCGATGTATTAGAAATGATACCTTGGGACGGTTGTAAGGCTAAACAAATTGCTTCTGCTCCACGAACAGAGGACTGTGTTGGTTGTAAGAGATGTGAATCCGCTTGTCCAACAGATTTCTTGAGTGTCCGAGTTTATTTATGGCATGAAACAACTCGCAGTATGGGTCTAGCTTATTGATACGTTCGAGAAAACTCTACTCGAATCCATTTAATTTTTTTTACCGACAAACCTGTGCTCGAAAATAAAAATATTTTGAGCACGGGTTTTTTTGGTCCAAGTGTATCTTGTCTTTACTACGAATTATTTTCCTTGGTTAACAATAATTGTTGTTTTTCCGATATTTGCGGGTTCTTTAATTTTCTTTCTTCCCCATAAAGGAAATCGGGTAATTAGGTGGTATACTATATGTATATGTATTTTAGAACTCCTTCTAACGACTTATGCATTTTGTTATCATTTCCAATCGGATGATCCATTAATACAACTAGTGGAGGATTATAAATGGATCGATTTTTTTGATTTCCATTGGAGATTAGGAATAGATGGACTTTCTATAGGACCCATTTTATTAACAGGATTTATCACTACCTTAGCGACTTTGGCGGCTTGGCCAGTTACTCGAGATTCTCGATTATTCCATTTTCTCATGTTAGCAATGTACAGTGGCCAAATTGGATCATTTTCGTCTCGGGACCTTTTACTTTTTTTCATCATGTGGGAGTTAGAATTAATTCCTGTTTATCTACTTCTAGCCATGTGGGGAGGAAAGAAACGTCTGTACTCAGCTACAAAATTTATTTTGTACACGGCGGGGGGTTCTGTTTTTCTCTTAATGGGAGTTTTGGGTGTTGCTTTATATGGTTCTAATGAACCAACATTAAATTTTGAAACATCAGTTAATCAGTCATATCCTGTGGTTTTAGAAATAATCTTCTATATTGGATTTTTTATTGCTTTTGCTGTCAAATCGCCCATTATCCCCCTACACACATGGTTACCGGATACCCATGGAGAAGCACATTACAGTACTTGTATGCTTCTAGCCGGAATCTTATTAAAAATGGGAGCGTATGGATTAATTAGAATCAATATGGAATTATTACCTCATGCCCATTCTATATTTTCTCCTTGGTTGATGATAATAGGTACAATACAAATAATCTATGCAGCTTCAACATCTCTTGGCCAACGGAATTTAAAAAAAAGAATAGCCTATTCCTCTGTCTCTCATATGGGTTTCATAATTATAGGAATTAGTTCTCTAACCGATACGGGACTTAATGGAGCCCTTTTACAAATAATCTCTCATGGATTTATTGGTGCTGCACTTTTTTTCTTGGCGGGAACGACTTATGATAGAATCCGCCTTGTTTATCTTGACGAAATGGGCGGAATAGCTATTCCAATGCCAAAAATGTTCACGATGTTCAGTAGCTTTTCGATGGCTTCCCTTGCATTACCAGGTATGAGTGGTTTTGTTGCCGAATTGATAGTATTTTTTGGAATAATTACCGGCCAAAAATATCTTTTAATTCCAAAACTACTAATTACTTTTGTAATGGCAATTGGAATGATATTAACTCCTATTTATTCATTATCTATGTCACGCCAGATGTTCTATGGATACAAGCTATTTAATGCCCCGAAGGATTCTTTTTTTGATTCTGGACCCCGAGAGTTATTTCTTTCGATCTCCATCTTTTTACCCGTAATAGGTATTGGTATATACCCCGATTTCGTTCTTTCATTAGCAATTGACAAGGTCGAAGTTATTCTATCTAATTTTTTTTATAGATAATTTGGATGACTGAAATAAAAAAACCTATGTTTGTTTTTACAACCATTCTTGGACAATGAAAAAAAGTCTTCTTTTTTTCTTCTCTTAACTCTTAAGTTAAGTAAAAACAATGAAATTGAACTACATATGGTAGAAAACCGTGTGAATCAAATATTGTATTGATGATTCACACGGTCCGCATGTTGGTTCATACAATGCGCCGCCCGCTCTTGTATTTGTAATAACTTGTCTTGAATTCAATTAAATGTTGATGGAAAAGAACCATAACTATGTAACCCTATTCCTAATAGATTGACCCCAAAATAGCATATCCAAATTATAAGAAAGCCTATAGACGCTACAATTGCAGAATTTGCACCCCGCAAATTTCTATGTGTTCGAGTATGTAAATAAATTGCAAATACGATCCAAGTAATAAATGCCCAAGTTTCTTTTGGGTCCCAATTCCAATACGACCCCCACGCTTCATTAGCCCATACCGCTCCCGAAAGGATTCCTATGGTTAAAAAAGTAAATCCTAAACTAATAACCCGATAACTCCAATAATCCAATTGTTGAATCAATTGGGACCTGTAATAATTTTTAGCAGAAAAAAACGAAGTATTTTCTAAAACATTTTCACCCAAGAAAAATGACTCGTTTAAAAAACCATTGCTCTTATAAAAAAGCTTTCTGTTTTTTCGAAATGTAATCACTAGAAGTGCTACTGATAATAACGATCCACATAAAAGGGCTGCATAGCCCAATATCATCATACTTACGTGCATTATTAACCACTCAGATTGAAGAGCAGGTACTAATATTCCAGATTGGTGTATTTCAGTTAAAATACCTGAAGTAGCAAAGCCTTGGGTAAAAATAGCACTTGGCCCCGTTATTTTACTTAAAATTAAAACATTTTTTTTTAAATACGGAATTATATGAATAAGGGAGAAGCTCCATGAAAGGAAAATTAATGATTCATATAAATCGCTTAGTGGGAAATGTCCCGAAGAAATCCAACGAGTAACTAATAATCCTGTTATACAGAAAAAAGTAACTATTATGCCCTTTTCTGACGAATCGTATAGCTTTACGATTTCATCGACTAAAAAGGTTATCAAATGAATTGTAATTACAATTGAAACGATCGAAAAGGAAATGTGAGTTAATATATGCTCTAAGGTTGAAAATATCATAAAAATCTTAAAAAAGAAGAGTCCCTTAATTACATAATTATAAAATGGAAATCGGGAATTGAATTCATTATAAGATCTATTTATCCTTTTTAGAAGACGGTATGCCGCCACTCGGACTCGAACCGAGATGCATTAGCACTGCTTCCTAAGAGCAGCGTGTCTACCAATTTCACCATAGCGGCCTGTCTTGAACTCATAATAGCCTATGAATAAGCAATCGTCGAGATTGAGTAAGCTATTTTAGTTTAGTAATGATTCAAATGGATTAATAACAATAAAAGGTTGTTAAAATAGGAATTGGAGGTTGAAGGTTCATTATTTTAGATTTGAGTTTAGAGTCTTAGTTTTTTTATTTAACCTGGAACTTTCCTATATTTTATGCTTTCCGCGAATTGAACTCTTGTAACTAAACCGTTCTATATTCAATTAAGGAATAGAGTTCAAAAAGTTTTTGTTTTCATTGTTTAATCAGCAATTTATTATTTATTTATTTTTCATAAATCTAAAACAAAAAAGGGATTTTGACGACAAAATAGAAAGAAAAGAACCTATTTTGCATCGCTCAAAATTGACAATTAGTCATACAAAATTTCATTAAGCAATTTTATCTATTGGGTTAAGGGCAAGATATACATGGGGTCTATATAATAATTCAGAGAAAATAAAAAGTTATAAAGTTAGACAAAACACAAAGGTTGCAAAATAGAATCAATTAGTTTCAATGAGTTCTTAACTTTCACTAAAGATTTTTATATACGTTCTTCTCTAGATATGGAGAGATGGAAATAGAATAGAAATATAGAATTTTTTTTTTAATTTAATTCTGCAAACAAATAGGTCGGTGGGGAAAATCAAACTCCCCGCCTTGGAATAGAAACGATCTTTATTCTTTTGTCAACAAAAAAGTTATTATTGATTGAATAGTAAATAGAGGATTTCCTAATTATATTATTTTCTATATCAATCAGAAAAGCGAATAGAGTTCCATTACATATTGATTAGCTCACTAATCAATATAAAATATGAAAGGGAAATCCTTAAATTATTCAATTAGATAATAATTGAATAATTTAAGAATATATTGAATTATTTTTTCAAGTTGATTCAAATTATTCTAACGTTTTATTACTTATTTATTTTTGTTTGGCGTACCAAAAAAAAAACTTTTTGACTCCCCAGTAGAAATAGCTTTCGCTAACGAAAAAGCCTTTAATGCTATCCAATATGTCTTCCTTTTCCAAATATTTTTACGAATACGTTTTTTTGATCTCGAAGTGCGTTTTTTTGGAACTGCCATTATAAAATTCCTCATTGTTAGTTATAGTTAGATGTGAAATACATCTATTGTTCAAAATGAATTCTTTATAATACGCAATTTATAATACTAAAATAAAACATTATCGAGATAGGCAAAAGATAAGAATAGAAAATTCGATTTAAGTTTTAATTTAGTTTAAGTTAGTCCATATTTTTACTTTTTATTGACTCCTTTCAAAAGAGGTAAGATCCGGTGAATCGGAAACAATTAATTAAGAATTAAAAACTTTTTTATGGAACAGACATATGAATATGCGTGGATCATACCTTTCATTCCACTTCCAGTCCCTATGTTAATAGGAGCGGGACTTATTCTTTTTCCAACGGCAACAAAAAGTTTTCGCCGTATGTGGGCTTTTCAAAGTGTTTTATTGTTAAGCATAGTCATGATTTTTTCAATCTACCTGTCTATTCAGCAAATAAATAGCAGTTCTTTTTCTCAATATGTATGGTCTTGGATCATTAATAATGATTTTTCTTTAGACTTCGGATACTTGATCGACCCACTTACTTCTATTATGTTAATATTAATCACTACTGTTGGGATTATGGTTCTTATTTATAGTGATAATTATATGGCTCATGATCAAGGCTATTTGAGATTTTTTGCTTATATGAGTTTTTT